>QEPC01008233.1:2198174-2223977 GCA_003113815.1 Sphenodon punctatus | reverse complement strand
TGGGCAATCCATTCCTTGTTGTTCCAGCCTCCAACAATAAGAGGTTACATTCCCAAAACCTACTTGGCTAATAGCCATTAATGGACCTATCCTCCAAGAACTTATCCAATCCCTTTAAAAAACTAGCTACACTATTGGCCGTGACCACTTTCTCTAGCAGTAAGTTCCACAAGTTAATTGTGTGCTGAGTGAAAAACATACTTTCTCTTATTTGCTTTAAATCTGCTACCAGTTAATTTCATGGCGTGTCCCCTTGTTCTAGTACTCTTAGAGAGGGTAAATAACCGCTCCCTTATCTACAACACTCATGATTTTATAAACTTCTGTCGTATCCCCTCTCAGTCATCTCTTCTCGAAGCTGAAGAGCCCTAAGCTATCGAGCCTCTACCCAGAGGTATAATACTTCTTATTACAATTTTTGGAAGGAATGTATAAGGGTAGTTTCATGGTGGAACATTTGCTTTAACACACAGGAGCCTTTACCTGGTGTCCCTCTACCAGCGAAAAAGGTGTCTGAAAAAGATGTCAGCAGCTTGTCAGCGATTTACTGGTTCCCTTACCCAATGAATTTTAGGAAGGTTAGGAACCTTTCATCGGTTCCCCAGTATGCCTGTTAAATAGGGTCACCACATTTCTAAATGCTTCTTTGATGCAGAAAGGGTGTAGTCACACCAAAAGTGGTGTAGTAATGGGACACTCTGCCCCTTTCTGATGTGACAACTATGCTCCTTTGGAGAATATGAAGGGGGCAGGAAAAAATTACATTCCTGCCTGTTTCCACCAGTGCCATGTCCCTTTTGAAGCCTCGTGATATCACAATGCTCCACAAAAGGGTGAGGCCACATCAGAGAGAAGGAAGGAAAGCCTCTTTGCTCCAATACACGCACACACACATACCACCCCAGCTAATCCAGGGAAATAGAGGGTCCACCTGGAGCCAGGAGACTCTTGGTCAAACCCCAAAGGGGTAGCAATCTACTCTTAAGTTTCATTCCTCGTCTGTTCCCCTACATGCCCACTCCAGATACCTCTTGCCATTCACAATCTGATTAATTTGGAAAAATCTACATTATAAACTTTCTTGACACTGTAAATATAAGAACGGGAATGATAGAAATGGGGGGGAGGGGGTATGGAAGACAAAAAACCCTCAGGCAAATGATTTCCTAAACATTCATGGTCAACACATATAACCCCTCCACTGGTCAGTCCTCTGATTTGACCAGGAAGACCACTTAACCAGTAACTTCATTCAGGCCACTGACCCAGAAACTGGGGAACAATGCAACTTTCCGGATATGCCTAACACAGGATGGATCAGTCTTGTTCTGTCACTGTCCTTGCTTGCTATCGGCACTCTGGTCTGGGTCTCTCTAATCCTGGCTTTCCGCAGTTCAGCAGTACTGGTTCTTTATTCTCTCCTCTCTGTGCACCCTCAGTCCGGGCTGCCAGGATAGGCCAGAAGTCCTCTCCTTTCTTCTGTTGCTGGGCTAGCGACTGCCATCTGCTCCCTTCAAGAGAAATCTGGGACTTGGGGGGGAAATGGAGGGGGCCTCCCTTGCCTTGTTGTTCTACCACAGCCTCCTGGCCTCAGGCTCTCCTCATTGGTTTCCTCCACCCCCCTGGCTCCTTTGTCCTGCTTTCCTTTCTGGGTTAGAGGTCATCTCCCTCTTCCAACACTCTAAGGACACTCGAGTTATGGGACAGAGCCTGCAGGAGACAACCTTTCACTTCCAAGTCCAGCTACATACGAAAAATCCCTAACTTCAGAAAAAGACAACCCACACCCTGCTCTTCTGGAGAAAAAGGTTAGAAATATAAAAAATCCTTTTTTACATTTTAGACATTAAAATCAATCATAGTGCTGAGGCACTGAGATGGGACCGATTATTGAGCATTTGTCTACTCCTTGATTCTTGCTCCTTCTTCTGAAATATCAGGCATTGACTACTTACAGACATAGGCTGCTAAACAAGGTAGAGCACTGGCTTGACCCAGTATGTCAAGTCCTATGTAGGCCCGAAATGAGTAATCGCAGTGAGTGCTGTTTCCGTCGGAAAATGTCATTCACCTTCATTCGTGCAACGAGCAAACTTACTGGCTCTTTCCTATTTGTCGCTATTTTTCACTGTTTACAGAACTTTGAGTTGCTCACCTGCACCACCTTGCTTAGCTTTATGTTGCTGCCTATCTTAAATTGTGTTAATTTTAATTTATGGCATTTAAAAGAGTCGTACATTGATGGAAAGTGCCCTAAATTGATGGAAAGTGCTGGAAGTTGATGAAAATACCAGAAACTGACAGAAAATGATGGAAACGCCAGAAAACTGCAGGTGCTAATCTTGTAATAGCGGAAGTGTGGAATCAATTAATAGTGAGGAAATACCGATGAATGCTCACAGCCACTAAAGGTAGGTATTTCTTGACAGTATGGAAACAGTCTTGCCTTAGCTCTAGTCCTATGAGGAGGGGCATAGTTAGGTTGGAATGAACGCTGGCACAGAAGATGGAATGGGGCCCATTCCATCTAGGCCGATGGAAAAAGCTCTTCCGCAATGAATGGCACGGTGCGATAGAAACGTTCATTCTGCTACTTTAATTCCGCTACTTCCACCGGCTACGAAAATAGCAGAATAAAGCTTGTTCTGACAGTTTCAATCTTCCGCAATTTCCATTGGCACTGCGAAGTAATGGAACAATGATTGTTCCGACAGTTTCCAAATTAGCGGAATGCCAGCAGAATTTGCAGAATGCCGGCGGAAAAGCTGCGGAAAGTCGGGGGCAATTCCGAAATGGTGGAATGAAATACTGGAGCGGGAAAAAGATGTTGCCACTTCAGCCCTAATCCCACCATCCTCTCAGTGGCAGGTAATGCTGCTGCACCAGGGGAGCATGCTCTCTTCCCCCCAGGCTTGCTGGTACCAGTGCAGTTGCACCATCAGTTCCTGTTATAGCTACACCCTTGCCTACGAGAAGGTGAATGCATGGTTCACAATTTTACAACCCAGACCCATCTTCACTGATTTGCCAAGGGAATGTTGTCCATGAAAACACTCTTGGAGTACAAAGCAAAATGAGAAGAAAATTATATTATTTTAAAAAGAAACTGGGTACCATATAAATTGTTCCTGACCTGTTTCTCTTAAGGAGCTCAAACTTGATTAATTCTTGGCCTAGCTGTACTACTACGTCCAGCAACTACATGCCACTAGTACAGTGATTATTTTATAAAAGCTAATAAACACTATCTGGAGTTAATATTTGCTCCTGAGGAAAGTTTGCCAAGAGCTAAGAAGACGTTTACAGAAGATTTTGCCCATTAGATTTGTGTACAACATTTGAAATGCCAAAATCCTTTTAGCATCATTAATCACAAAAATGCAATGTAAAAACAGTTGTACCTAATAAAGCTGTAATCGGAGACAAAAATAGGCAAGCCCTTAGGAATTTAGCACAATAGGCTACGCATTGCCCAGTCCAAATGAGTTCCAGTAATGCTGCTATCAACTCTAGCTTGCAGAGCCCTCAGCTCTTTTAAAATAAATATATAGATAAAACAGGACTTTGTTTTCTGCACTGCAGTAAAATACTGCGGCTATTAATAATTCATTTCACAGAGTGCAGGGTAATATACTCTGCTATAGCAGCTACGTTGTCCAAGGTGCTATTGGAGCATTCTTTCCCCTCCTCTCCATCAATAGAAATTTGAACCAAATTCTGGCTTGCAGCCAGCAGGGTGAACCCTACCTTCCTCTCATGTAAAGTACGCTTTTGAAATTGCAAGTCATTATCCCTCAGTCTCAGTTCCCTGTCTGAAAAATGGAAATGATATTGACCTACCCCACAGGGCTGTTGTGATGGTGGACTTCATAAGGATTGTAAAATATTTTGAATACTGAACGTGCTATACAAATAATAACAGTAAGATAAGATAAATGATTTTATATGTATTTTATATTTTTTTGTTGGACGCTGCCTCGAGCTGTTCCCAGGAGGGGCGGGGTATAAATCTAGAAATAAATAAATATATAAGCGAAAGACCAACCAAGATTGGCTTGTTGTTTTAGATAAGGTTCTTGCTGCTGAAGTGGATGTGTATGCACTGTATATTGTTTTTAGATTTGGAAGTGCTGCTCTAGACAGTTTTAAGAGTCTGTTAGGTTTATCTGGGGACTTTTCTACTGAAACAGCATTTTCTTCTTTGCTTCTTTTCCAAGTGAAAATGACTTGATATTAGGTCATGGCTAACATTCCCCAATACTGTTCTGTTTCTGTATTATCTTCCTGGAGAGGATGCTAATTAGGGTGTGTTCAGACAAGACACTCCCCAACCACCTCCCACTATACATGTTACAAGGCACCCATAGGGCAACACTACATCCCTGCAATATGTATAATGGGTGGGTGGTGAATGGGTAGTGGCCGTGGGTGGAGAGTATCTTGCCTGAAAATGCCCTTAGTGACCACAGTCACAATGCTCTATTAACTGAAGAGCAAAAGGAACCCTTTGTGAAATTACCTAACATCTTTCCTGAATTCAGGTTTGTCACATGCCTGAGAAATGGGCTAATTAAGGTCATGATGGCTAATGAAAATAATAATCTTTTGACTGGGCTGAGGTTGTAAGTATGACATCTTTAAAGGTCAGCTCTTCTGCTGGTGTAACTGGGTTTGACCATCTTTGCAACTCAATGGACTAGTGTAGGATTTGAAGCCTTTCACCTTAAGAGTGTTGGTTTGAAATGGAAGCAAAACAAATAGTAAGTTTATTACCACTGGTGAAAATTCTGCAATGTGTAACCAGTTGACCATATTACCGTTACTGTATTACCATATTACCACGTTACCACCATATTATGAACATTACCATTATGAGTTTGAAACCAGGTCTGGAGTGGGTAGTAAACAGCAAAAAGGAATTATGGGCAAATGGTAAATGACAAGCTGGTAAACAGCACACGACAATAACATGCAGTAACCCAATAAACCGATAAAAGGGCTCACTGGTTAAAACCCCAAAAGCTGAATGGATACTACTTGGTAACTGGTCCTTGTTGGATTGGATCCCGCAGATCCAGCCAGTTACTGGTAATATAACTCTTACAGCTTTAGTTTGAATCCATTCCAGATGTATTCTGACTCTCTAAGTCAGAATACAATATGAAGACCTGTATATGGCACAATTGGAAATTTAAATGTAGACGTACTTTTCTGTTTTTTTATTCCTTTCATTGCAAGGGACCAGTACTGAACACNAAAAGATGTTGCCACTTCAGCCCTAATCCCACCATCCTCTCAGTGGCAGTTAATGCTGCTGCACCAGGGGAGCATGCTCTCTTCCCCCCAGGCTTGCTGGTACCAGTGCAGTTGCACCATCAGTTCCTGTTATAGCTACACCCTTGCCTACGAGAAGGTGAATGCATGGTTCATAATTTTACAACCCAGACCCATCTTCACTGATTTGCCAAGGGAATGTTGTCCATGAAATCACTCTTGGAGTACAAAGCAAAATGAGAAGAAAATTATATTATTTTAAAAAGAAACTGGGTACCATATAAATTGTTCCTGACCTGTTTCTCTTAAGGAGCTCAAACTTGATTAATTCTTGGCCTAGCTGTACTACTACGTCCAGCAACTACATGCCACTAGTACAGTGATTATTTTATAAAAGCTAATAAACACTATCTGGAGTTAATATTTGCTCCTGAGGAAAGTTTGCCAAGAGCTTAGAAGACGTTTACAGAAGATTTTGCCCATTAGATTTGTGTACAACATTTGAAATGCCAAAATCCTTTTAGCATCATTAATCACAAAAATGCAATGTAAAAACAGTTGTACCTAATAAAGCTGTAATCGGAGACAAAAATAGGCAAGCCCTTAGGAATTTAGCACAATAGGCTACGCATTGCCCAGTCCAAATGAGTTCCAGTAATGCTGCTATCAACTCTAGCTTGCAGAGCCCTCAGCTCTTTTAAAATAAATATATAGATAAAACAGGACTTTGTTTTCTGCACTGCAGTAAAATACTGCGGCTATTAATAATTCATTTCACAGAGTGCAGGGTAATATACTCTGCTATAGCAGCTACGTTGTCCAAGGTGCTATTGGAGCATTCTTTCCCCTCCTCTCCATCAATAGAAATTTGAACCAAATTCTGGCTTGCAGCCAGCAGGGTGAACCCTACCTTCCTCTCATGTAAAGTACGCTTTTGAAATTGCAAGTCATTATCCCTCAGTCTCAGTTCCCTGTCTGAAAAATGGAAATGATATTGACCTACCCCACAGGGCTGTTGTGATGGTGGACTTCATAAGGATTGTAAAATATTTTGAATACTGAACGTGCTATACAAATAATAACAGTAAGATAAGATAAATGATTTTATATGTATTTTATATTTTTTTGTTGGACGCTGCCTCGAGCTGTTCCCAGGAGGGGCGGGGTATAAATCTAGAAATAAATAAATATATAAGCGAAAGACCAACCAAGATTGGCTTGTTGTTTTAGATAAGGTTCTTGCTGCTGAAGTGGATGTGTATGCACTGTATATTGTTTTTAGATTTGGAAGTGCTGCTCTAGACAGTTTTAAGAGTCTGTTAGGTTTATCTGGGGACTTTTCTACTGAAACAGCATTTTCTTCTTTGCTTCTTTTCCAAGTGAAAATGACTTGATATTAGGTCATGGCTAACATTCCCCAATACTGTTCTGTTTCTGTATTATCTTCCTGGAGAGGATGCTAATTAGGGTGTGTTCAGACAAGACACTCCACAACCACCTCCCACTATACATGTTACAAGGCACCCATAGGGCAACACTACATCCCTGCAATATGTATAATGGGTGGGTGGTGAATGGGTAGTGGCCGTGGGTGGAGAGTATCTTGCCTGAAAATGCCCTTAGTGACCACAGTCACAATGCTCTATTAACTGAAGAGCAAAAGGAACCCTTTGTGAAATTACCTAACATCTTTCCTGAATTCAGGTTTGTCACATGCCTGAGAAATGGGCTAATTAAGGTCATGATGGCTAATGAAAAGAATAATCTTTTGACTGGGCTGAGGTTGTAAGTATGACATCTTTAAAGGTCAGCTCTTCTGCTGGTGTAACTGGGTTTGACCATCTTTGCAACTCAATGGACTAGTGTAGGATTTGAAGCCTTTCACCTTAAGAGTGTTGGTTTGAAATGGAAGCAAAACAAATAGTAAGTTTATTACCACTGGTGAAAATTCTGCAATGTGTAACCAGTTGACCATATTACCGTTACTGTATTACCATATTACCACGTTACCACCATATTATGAACATTACCATTATGAGTTTGAAACCAGGTCTGGAGTGGGTAGTAAACAGCAAAAAGGAATTATGGGCAAATGGTAAATGACAAGCTGGTAAACAGCACACGACAATAACAAGCAGTAACCCAATAAACCGATAAAAGGGCTCACTGGTTAAAACCCCAAAAGCTGAATGGATACTACTTGGTAACTGGTCCTTGTTGGATTGGATCCCGCAGATCCAGCCAGTTACTGGTAATATAACTCTTACAGCTTTAGTTTGAATCCATTCCAGATGTATTCTGACTCTCTAAGTCAGAATACAATATGAAGACCTGTATATGGCACAATTGGAAATTTAAATGTAGACGTACTTTTCTGTTTTTTTATTCCTTTCATTGCAAGGGACCAGTACTGAACACAAAAACACGATGCTACTAAATTTTTCTTTGGACTGAAAATTATCATCTTATTACCAACTTGTCATTTGGTTTTCATATATGCAAGGTGAACGGCAGCAAATTAAAAATTATTGCTTGTCTTTTCAAACATGTAGTATTTAAACAATTGTTAGTCGCGGGGAGCCCCGGTGGCACCGCTCCCGCCGGCCTGCCCGCTCAGCACAATCCCCAGGCTGGGGGGCCTCGCCGGCGTGGCCGGAGGCTCCACCCCCGATGGCAGCATCAGATCGAGGAGCAGGCTTCCAGGGCCCAGCCACGCCCCCTGCCCTTGCGCAGCGCTTGGGGAATCCCCCGTCCCTGCTGCGTCGCGGGGGCGGGGCCTGGGGAATAAAGACCAGCACCTCTCACAGAGCGGCGTTGGTGATTCGGAGACTGGCCCCCTTGCGATTGAGCTCTGGTGTATGCTGAGAGAACGTGAGTACTTGCTCCTAACCTTGTGTGCTTGGATCCCATGCCCCTGCTTCCCCAAGAGTGACTAGTGAGTGAACGAGTGCGAGCGTGTTAGAAGATAGGAACCCTCTCCATCCCCTTTCTTCCCTGGTGCCCTTCACCCGTTTCCCTACTTGGAACCGCCCGCTGACCACTACCTCACCTCTCTACCCGGTTGCCCCCCCACGCTCCGGAGTGAGTGGGTGGTGTGGGTGCCCTTTGGGGCAGGCCTTGGTGTCCCTGAGCCTCTGGCGCCCTATGACGATAGAGGTCCATTCTCTCCTCAAGAGGTAAGACCATTACTCTATCCTGACGGGCATTTGAAGTCCTCACAGAAACCTCCATGGCCAGGGCACACCTTGGTAATGAGTGCTTCCCCCTTCCCGACAAGTGAGTGTTTTCCTCCTCCCGGTGACAACAATGTTATTTTTAAATTCAATATGGAACCACCAATGATATTATTATTACTGACAAATGTAAGGTCATATTCCATCACCCTTAATCATAGAGTAACTAATGGAATTCAGCTCTTAAGATGTTACCTCACCCAATTATCATCAAGCAGCTTAGTCTAATTTTGATGTGTGTGTATAGCCTCTGATCTGCTACTTGACAACAAATATTTGCTTGTCAAGTAGCAAGTGGCTACTTGTTAAACTGAAGCAGCAAACTACTTGACAAGCTGTCCTGTAGTAACAGCTATATGTAAAAGAGTGTGGCAGAATTGAGCCACAGAGGGTTTGGACTCCTTTAAGAGACTCAGAGCCAACACAGTTGAGGCACAAGCAAAGGTGCAGGCACCTAATTGGAGTGCACCTGTGAGGGGTGTGACAGTAGCCGGAAGACAAACTTGGGAGACAGTTCAGAAGGGAGAAGGCTACCATGGAGGTAGAAGCCAGAGGGTGATCTCCTGTGAGACATACTAGCCAGAGGGAACTGGCAGCAAGAACTCTGAGATAGCCAGAGCCTAGCTGGGAAGTCTGTGAATGCCATAGACTAGAGGGGCCAGGGAGCAGCTGAACCAAGGGTAATCCAGAGAAGGCTTAACTCAAAGGCCACCATGGTGCCCAGAACTGCTGGGGCTCCTGAAAAAGTCCAGGTAAAGCGGGCTATCAGATGTGATAGCCTGCTTTACTCCCAGCCAGGCATTCATTTCCTGGTCATGTTGGTGCTTAGCCTTGGCTGTGACCTTGGTATGTTCCCAAGTCATAGCATGGGTTAAGTGCCAACATCACCTGGGAAATTGCCCAGGCTAACATCTGGCAGCACATTCATCCCTTATGGTAGTCCACAATTCCATGCGGATCAAACTGTAGAAATGTCGGCTATCGTCATGTCTGCAAACACCCTGTGACTGGGCACTCACCCTGAGCCAGACTCAGTCCACACTAGTTGCATCTCTGGGAACGGGAGAATGGGGAACAAAGAAGAATGGTGACACCAGGCCCTCCTGCCCTGCTAAATGTCGGGCAGGTCCATACCAAATGTTGTTTCCAGTGAATTCAGTACTCTTTCAGTTTGGCACAGTGGGAGCCCTGGTAAATGTGAGACTGAAGAAAACTGTCCCCAGTTGATTGGCCTAGTATGGCTGCTTAGGTTTGGGAAGGGAATGCCTGGAGGGTGGGGCTAGGAATCCCTTAAGGGAGGTGCCAAAGAGTCAGACGTCTAGCAGTACTTGGACCAAGAGGTAGGGGAGGCTCTCATTTTAGGCATGAACTCACTAGGTGACCTTGGGCAAGTCACAGGTCTCTCAGCCTAACATACCTCACAGAGTTGTGGGGATTAAGAGTTGAGTTAATTAGTTAACATTACAGTTAATAAGTTAAAGAATTATAAACCACTCTGAACCTAAGGGCTAGAGTGGGATAAAAATAATATCTTTATAAAATAAATAAATGAATAAATAAATAAATATCCAAGTCTGTGGACCCCCAAAGGAAGACACCAGCACATCCAGGGACTCATGAAAGCAGAAACATTGGAATTAAGTTAGATGAGCAAGCTAGAACCCACTGAACCAAAGAGAAGATAGAGAACAGGTAGCTACACCCCTCCAGAAGTGGGAACTTGAATTATACCCCTCAGTTAGTGGCCTACGGGTCCATCGGCAGAAACCCATGTTGGGAACTATATAATCAACACAAGCCAGAGAAAGGGTGACAGACGATTGTGAAGCCATTGGATTTGCCTCCCTGAACAACTGTGGATACCTAGGAACAGCAAGATAATGAGGTGGGATGGGTCACTTTCATCAGAAGGGGGTGTTTTCTAGATTTTAAGTACAACTGGTTTCTACAGACACTAGCCATGTGTCATTTAATTGGTACTTGGTTTGCTCTAATTATACTGGCATTGAATTCATTTCAGTTTTGTCAAATTGTTTAGCGAACAAGGTTTTTAAAATCTTCAACTATTTATTTATTTATTTATATATATATAATTGTGTATCCCATCCTTCCTGCTGAAGGCAGCTCGGGGAGACTAACAATTTTCTAAAATATAATAATAAATGCACAATAAATAACAAGCATACATGCATTAAAACAATTAATAACATAAGGAAAAAGTTAAAAATATAGACAAACACCCAACCACCCTAACCCACTACCCCCCTCCCATCACCCATCTCCCTCACCAAAGGCTTGGNCAAGAGTGACTGGTGAGTGAACGAGTGCGAGCGTGTTAGAAGATAGGAACCCTCTCCACCCCCTTTCTTCCCTGGTGCCCTTCACCCGTTTCCCTACTTGGAACCGCCCGCTGACCACTACCTCACCTCTCTACCCGGTTGCCCCCCCACGCTCCGGAGTGAGTGGGTGGTGTGGGTGCCCTTTGGGGAAGGCCTTGGTGTCCCTGAGCCTCTGGCGCCCTATGACGATAGAGGTCCATTCTCTCCTCAAGAGGTAAGACCATTACTCTATCCTGACGGGCATTTGAAGTCCTCACAGAAACCTCCATGGCCAGGGCACACCTTGGTAATGAGTGCTTCCCCCTTCCCGACAAGTGAGTGTTTTCCTCCTCCCGGTGACAACAATGTTATTTTTAAATTCAATATGGAATCACCAATGATATTATTATTACTGACAAATGTAAGGTCATATTCCATCACCCTTAATCATAGAGTAACTAATGGAATTCAGCTCTTAAGATGTTACCTCACCCAATTATCATCAAGCAGCTTAGTCTAATTTTGATGTGTGTGTATAGCCTCTGATCTGCTACTTGACAACAAATATTTGCTTGTCAAGTAGCAAGTGGCTACTTGTTAAACTGAAGCAGCAAACTACTTGACAAGCTGTCCTGTAGTAACAGCTATATGTAAAAGAGTGTGGCAGAATTGAGCCACAGAGGGTTTGGACTCCTTTAAGAGACTCAGAGCCAACACAGTTGAGGCACAAGCAAAGGTGCAGGCACCTAATTGGAGTGCACCTGTGAGGGGTGTGACAGTAGCCGGAAGACAAACTTGGGAGACAGTTCAGAAGGGAGAAGGCTACCATGGAGGTAGAAGCCAGAGGGTGATCTCCTGTGAGACATACTAGCCAGAGGGAACTGGCAGCAAGAACTCTGAGATAGCCAGAGCCTAGCTGGGAAGACTGTGAATGCCATAGACTAGAGGGGCCAGGGAGCAGCTGAACCAAGTGTAATCCAGAGAAGGCTTAACTCAAAGGCCACCATGGTGCCCAGAACTGCTGGGGCTCCTGAAAAAGTCCAGGTAAAGCGGGCTATCAGATATGATAGCCTGCTTTACTCCCAGCCAGGCATTCATTTCCTGGTCATGTTGGTGCTTAGCCTTGGCTGTGACCTTGGTATGTTCCCAAGTCATAGCATGGGTTAAGTGCCAACACCACCTGGGAAATTGCCCAGGCTAACATCTGGCGGCACATTCATCCCTTATGGTAGTCCACAATTCCATGCGGATCAAACTGTAGAAATGTCGGCTATCGTCATGTCTGCAAACACCCTGTGACTGGGCACTCACCCTGAGCCAGACTCAGTCCACACTAGTTGCATCTCTGGGAACGGGAGAATGGGGAACAAAGAAGAATGGTGACACCAGGCCCTCCTGCCCTGCTAAATGTCGGGCAGGTCCATACCAAATGTTGTTTCCAGTGAATTCAGTACTCTTTCAGTTTGGCACAGTGGGAGCCCTGGTAAATGTGAGACTGAAGAAAACTGTCCCCAGTTGATTGGCCTAGTATGGCTGCTTAGGTTTGGGAAGGGAATGCCTGGAGGGTGGGGCTAGGAATCCCTTAAGGGAGGTGCCAAAGAGTCAGACGTCTAGCAGTACTTGGACCAAGAGGTAGGGGAGGCTCTCATTTTAGGCATGAACTCACTAGGTGACCTTGGGCAAGTCACAGGTCTCTCAGCCTAACATACCTCACAGAGTTGTTGTGGGGATTAAGAGTTGAGTTAATTAGTTAACATTACAGTTAATAAGTTAAAGAATTATAAGCCACTCTGAACCTAAGGGCTAGAGTGGGATAAAAATAATATCTTTATAAAATAAATAAATGAATAAATAAATAAATATCCAAGTCTGTGGACCCCCAAAGGAAGACACCAGCACATCCAGGGACTCATGAAAGCAGAAACATTGGAATTAAGTTAGATGAGCAAGCTAGAACCCACTGAACCAAAGAGAAGATAGAGAACAGGTAGCTACACCCCTCCAGAAGTGGGAACTTGAATTATACCCCTCAGTTAGTGGCCTACGGGTCCATCGGCAGAAACCCATGTTGGGAACTATATAATCAACACAAGCCAGAGAAAGGGTGACAGACGATTGTGAAGCCATTGGATTTGCCTCCCTGAACAACTGTGGATACCTAGGAACAGCAAGATAATGAGGTGGGATGGGTCACTTTCATCAGAAGGGGGTGTTTTCTAGATTTTAAGTACAACTGGTTTCTACAGACACTAGCCATATGTCATTTAATTGGTACTTGGTTTGCTCTAATTATACTGGCATTGAATTCATTTCAGTTTTGTCAAATTGTTTAGCGAACAAGGTTTTTAAAATCTTCAACTATTTATTTATTTATTTATATATATATAATTGTGTATCCCATCCTTCCTGCTGAAGGCAGCTCGGGGAGACTAACAATTTTCTAAAATATAATAATAAATGCACAATAAATAACAAGCATACATGCATTAAAACAATTAATAACATAAGGAAAAAGTTAAAAATATAGACAAACACCCAACCACCCTAACCCACTACCCCCCTCCCATCACCCATCTCCCTCACCAAAGGCTTGGCGGAACAGTCAGGTTTTGCATAGTCATTGAAAGGAAGGGAGGTTTGGGGCCACCCAGGCCTCTGCTGGGAGGGAGTTCCACAGCCTAGGTGTGACCACTGAGAATGCCCTCTCCATAGTTGCCCCCTGGGAAACCTGGGGAACTTCAAGAAAGGCGCCCCCAGTCGACCACAGGGGTTGATCCAGAGCCCGGGGAGTGAGGCGGTCCCTCAGGTAGGTAGGGCCCAGGTCATGTAGGGCTTTATAAGTAAGCACTAACACTTTGAATCGGGCCCGGAAGACTATAGGCAGCCAGTGCAGAGAACAGAGCACTGGTGTAATGTGTTCACGGTGGCCCATCCTCACAAGAAGACAGGCTGCGGCATTCTGCACCAGCTGCAGCTTCTGGACCGTCACCATGGGTAGCCCTCGTAGAGTGCATTAAAATAGTCTAGTCTAGAGGTAATGAAAACATGGATGCTGGTGACCAGGTTGAAGTCCGAGACATACAGCCAAAGCCACCCACCAGATATAATTGGTGAAATGTGCTCCTCGCTACCGCCCCCACCTGGAGAACCAGTCAGAGTTGGGAGTCAAAGAGCACTCCCAAACTCTGAACCTGAGGGACCAGCAGAGGGCAAACCCCATCAATAATGGGGGAATTCCACTCCCACTGCCTTACCCACCAACATTACCTCTGTCTTGTCAAGATTTAGCTTCAGTTGACTCACCCTCATCCAATCCCCCACAGCCACCAAACACTAAGTAAGCACCAAGACTTCCGGGTCTGGGTCAAAAGAAAAAGAAAGGTAGAGTTGGGTGTCATCAGCATATGACATTGAACATCGAACCTTCTCATGACCTCACCCAACGGCTGCATATACACTTTGAGCAGGAGAGGGGACAGAATGGAACCATGTGGGACTTCATACGAGAGATCCTGGGGAGATGACAGACAATTCCTAAACACCACCTGCTGAGTTCTTCCAGCCAGGAATGAACAGAACTATTCAAGAACAATTTCGCCCACCCCGGCCTGGTCCAACAGGCAAGTCACCAACATCTTGTGGTCAACAGTATCAAATACAGCCAACAGATATAACAGAATCAGCAGGGTCAAGTGACCCTGATCCAATACCCTACCCTTCTTACCTATGGTGATCAAGGGCGGCTTACAAAATAGATACATAAATAAAATCATATAAAATACATAAAACAAAATCAATAGGCAGTGTTAAAACATATAAACCAAGAGCAAAGTTCCTCCCATCCCCCAACCCATACACCCCTCATATCTCAACCCGCTTCTTCAACAAATGTCTGCTGAAACAGCCAGGTCTTACAACATTTTCAGAAAAAGAGATGATCCGGGGACAAGTGGACATCGACCGGAAGGGAGTTCCACAGCTGCAGAGCAGCCACCGAGAACACCCTCCCCATTGTTGCTACCAGGCACACCCAGGGGACTTTGAGGAGGGTGCTCCCAGCTGACCACAGGGGATGATCTAGAACCCAGTGAGTGAGGCTGTCCCACAGATAGGTGGGACCAAGACAGCGAAGGGGTTTATAGGCGAGAACCAACACCTTGAATTGGGCCTGGAAGACTATAGGCAGCCAGTGCAGTGAGCTCAAGACCGGTGTTATATGCTCACGGTGACCCGTCCCCATCAGGAGACGGACTACCGCATTCTGCACCAGCTGTAGTCTCCAAGCCATCATGATGGGTAGCCCCATGTAGAGTACATTGCAGTAGTCCAACCTTGAGGTGATGAAGACATGGATGACAGTGGCCAGGTCCGAGTCTGAGACATATGACTGTAACCAACAGACCAGATGTAATTAGCAAAATGCGCTCCTCACCAGAACTGCCACCTGGACATCCAGGCAGAGCTACAAGTTGAGGAACCCTCCCAGACTACAAACCTGAGGGACCAGAAAGGGGCAAACCCCATCAATGACAGGAGTCCCCACCCCTAGGCCCCTGGTCCTGCCCACTAGCATCACTCCATCTTGACAGGATTCAGTTTCAGATGGCTTGCCCTCATCCAGTTCCCCAGAGCTGCCAAGCACTGTGTAAGCACTAAGACTTCTGGGTCTGGGTCAGTTGAAAATGAGAGGTAAAGCTGGGTGTCATCAGCATATTGATGACACCGGACACCAAAACCCCTCACAACCTCACCTAATGGCTGCATGTACATGTTGAACAGGAGAGGGGACAGAATAGATCCTTGTGGGACCCCACAGGTAAGATCCCGGGGAGAGAAAAAAAGTCCCCCAGGACCACCTGTTGAGTTCTTCTGGCCAGAAATGAGCGGAACTATTCAAGAACAGTACCACCCACCCTGGCTCTTAGGTTTGAAAAAACTGGTAAAACTAGTTCACGTTCATGCAGGGTGTGATCATTTAATTAATTATTTACTGCATTTATATGCCGCCCCCTCCTGTACAAGCATCTTGGGGTGGTTAACAGCATTTTAAAATATATAAAATTTTAAAATTAAGTATAACCCCACATTAAAATAACCCAACAATAAAAACCCCACCCTAACCCAAACCCGCCCATCCCGTCTCCCTCGGCAAAGACCTGGCAGAACAGCCAGGTCTTACACTGTCTATGGAAAGAGGGGAGGTCTGTGGCTAGGCAGACCTCCCAACGGGAGGGAGCTCCACAGCCGCGGTGTGGTCACCGAGAATGCCCTCCTCGTGGTTGACACCCGGGGAACCTCCAAGAGAGCGCCCCCAGCTGACCACAGAGGCTGATCCAGAATCTGGGTGAAGCGGTCCTGCAGGTAGGTGGGGCCCAAGCCGTTAAGGGCTTTAAAGGTCAAAACCAACACCTTGAATTGGTCCTGGAAGACTATTGGCAGCCAGTGCAGAGAGCAGAGCACTGGAGTGATGTGCTTGCAATGACACATCCCCTTAAGGAGACGAGCTGCTGCATTCTGCACCTGCTGCAGTCTCTGGACCGTCACCAGGGGTAGCCCCACATAGAGCGCATTACAGTAGTCTAATCTTGAGGTAATAAAAGCATGGATGATTGTGGCAAGGTCCGAGTCAGAGACATACGGTCCAAGTTGATGTACCAAATGTAATTGGCAAACTCCAGATGGAGCTGTGGATCCAGGAGCACCCCCAGACTACGGACCTGAGATATCACAGGATGACGGACCCCATCAATTATGGGACCTTCACTCCCCCGGCTTTCCCCACAACCATCACCTCCGTCTTGTCGGGATTTAACTTCAAGCAACTTGCCCTCATCCAGTCCCCCATAGCTGACAAACACTGGGTAAGCACTGAGACTGCCGGGCCTGGGTCTGATGAAAAAGAGAGAGATAATTGGGTGTCATCAGCATATTGATGACACCTTACACCAAACTCTTTGATGACCAAGGGATAAGATAGAACCTTGATGAACTATATACGTGAAGTCCTGGGGAGTAGATGAATCACCTAGCACTACATGCTGAGTTCTTCCAGGCAGGAGGGAGTGGCACCATTCAAGAACAGTCCCACTCACCCCTGCCCGGGCCCGCAACCAAGGCCACTGTCAGACATCCCCCCCCGGTGCAAATTCTGGCTGCGGAGGGGAATGTGCAACCAGAATATGTGTGGGGATTAGCTGGTCTGAAAGCTTTGCCGGCAGACAAGCACAGGGATGCAGAGCACATAATTGAGCTCTGCATCCCTGCACATATGTCCGCTGGCAAAGCTGCGCAGGGGGGGGAGGTGGCTTTCAGACTGGCCAATCCCCGCACATGTTCTGGCTGTGCATTCCCCCCCTCAGCTAGAATATGTCCGCGGTGGGGAGGGGGAGAGAATGTCTGAAAGTGGTCCAAGTCACCAACAACTCATGACCAATGGTATCAAATGCAGCTGAGAAATCTAATAGAATCAACAGGGTCGAACGACGAATCATGTGGCTGATTGACACCTAAAGCTATTGCTTTGCACAGGTAGTCTGAGACAAAGTCCTATTGAGCTGAATGGGACTTATGTTGGTGTCATCATTGTTACCAAATGACTGCAGGAAACAATGGGTAAAAACAGACATGATGCAGAGCTGCTATGGACTGGGGAACCATCTGCAAGTCTGTTCCCCAGATGCCAGATATGGGCCCAGGACTGCCCTGGGCCAGGTGGGCAGCAGGCTTAGAATGTTTAGGGATATGTGAACAGACCGGAGTTCGGATGTTTGGACGTTCAGACTAAAAACTTAGTTCGGGTTCATGGATTCTGTCCCGCGGAGTTCGGACCCCCCCCCCGAATGTTTGGAAAGTTCAGCCATGGAAGAAGCGTGGGGCACTCCAGGGGTGCCCATGGGGACATGACAGGCCATCAGAGACGCAGCAGCAGCAGCAGCAGCAGCAGCAGAGACCGGGAAGGCTTGGGGCTTGGCACCACAGGTTTCCCGGATAGGCAGGTTCGGTGCTTGGCCCCCTGGGGTGCCCTTGGGGGCATGACTGGGTGTCTGAGACCCAGCAGCAGCAGCAGAGGCTGGGTGTTGTAGGCTGCCAGGCATCGGTGGAGCAGCGACAGAGGCCTGGCCAGGGCTTGGTGACTGGCACTCCTACTTGGCTGGGCGTTGCAGGCTGGCATCGTACTCGACTGATCTCAAGAAGCTCTACTACAAATTGGTCAAACCTTGTCCGGTGGTGAATCTTGTGGACACCCAGCCCCCGCCTGCCAGTGCACTCATCTGAGCTATGCCCGTCTACAAGAGGGAGCAGCAAATGGCTGACGTGCAGTACCAGCATCAGCAGCAGACATTGGATTGCCAGGGCACAGTAACTGTGGCCGGCACCCCTACTTGGCCAGGAATTGCAGGCTGGCTGGCTTTGGTGAAGCAGCGGCAGAGGCCCGGCCAGGGCTCAGTGGCTGGCACCTCTACTTGGCTGGGTGTTGCAGGCTGGCTGGCATCGGTGGAGCATTGGCAGGTAGTAAAGTGGAACGACAGCCCTCCCTGCCTGGAACGTAGGTCTCAGAACCCTGACGGTGGGTCCTGGAGCTGGAGTGGCTGGCTGTTTCTTGATGTGGTGGAATGATGGCTCCCTGTGAGCTGAATGACGGTCCCAGAACCCTGATGGTGGGCCCTGGGACTAGAGTGGCAGCTTCTGAATGAAGTGGAACAATAGCTCTCCCTGCCTCGAACGTAGGCCCCAGAACCCTGATGGTGGTGGGTCCTGGGACTGGAGTGGCTTCTTCTTGATGCAGTGAAATGACAGCTCCCCGTGAGTGGAATGACAGCCCCAGAACCCTGATGGTGGGTCCTGGAACTGGAGTGGCAGCTTCTGGATGATGGGGATGGACAGCCCCCCATGCCTGGAATATAGGCCCCAGAACCCTGATGGTGGGTCTTGAGACTGGAGTGGCTGCTTCCTGATGCAGTGCCATAGCAGAGGCAGCATTGGAAGCAGCAGCGGACATTGGATTGCCCGGGCACAGAACCCATGGCAAGAAGAGGCAGCAGAAACGGACATTGGATTGCTGGGGCACAGAACCCATGGCACAGCAGCAGACATCAGATTGCCTGGTAGGAGAACCCATGGCACAGCAGTGGCAGCATCATCAGCAGCAGACACTGGATTGCTGGGGCACAGAACCCATGGCACAGCAGCAGCAGCAGCAGCAGAGAACCCATGGCACAACTGAGGCAGCAGAAGTGAACATTGGATTGCCGGGGCACAGAACCCATGGCACAGCAGTGGCAGCATCGGCAGCAGGAGCAGATATTGGATTGCCCAGTAGCAGAACCCATGGCACAGCAGAGGTAGCATTGGCAGCAGCGGCAGACATTGGATTGCCCGGGCACAGTACCCGTGGCACAGCAGAGGCGGCATCAGCATCATAAATTGGATGGCCAGGACTCAGAGACTGTGGCACTGCAGAGATGGCATCAGCAGCTGCATCAGACATTGGATTGCCAGGGCACAGAACCTGTGGAACAGCAGGATGGCAGTAGTAGGATTTGCCTGTGCACAGCACACATGGAGCCAGGATGGTAGGATTTGCCAGGGAAGAGCTCCCAAACAGCAGCAGATGGCAGCAGCGGGATTGCGTGAGCACATTTGGATTTGCCAGGACAGAGCACCCATGGACCAGCAGACAGCAGCAGTGGGATTACCAGGCCAGTGGGGCACATCACCCAGGGTTGCCAGGGCAGGCAGACAAGCACCCTGGAATAAGAGGCAGGCAGACTGAGGCAGGCTTCAAGCTTGGCAACCTGGGCAGGGCCCGGGCAGACAAGCAGCGTGGTATGAGCGGCGGAAGGCAGGCTTTGAGTTTTTCAACCTGGGTGGGCAGACAGGCAGCGTGGCATGAGCATCGGAAGGCAGGCTGAGGCAGGGTTCAAGCTTGGCAACCAGGGCGGGCAGACAGGCAGCGTGGCATCATAGGCAGTAGGGAAGGCAGGCTGGGACCTTGGCAGGGCACTCATATAGGCTGGCGAAGACTGTGTAGCGTGAGAGAGAGAGAGAGCCAGTCAGATAGGTGGGCCGAGATCATCTAGCTAGAGACCGGCTGGCAGGCTTACAGCTTCCCAATGCCACCCTGCATCATGAGGTCAGTCAGATAGGCTGGCCGAGGCCATCTAGTCAGAGAGAGAGAGAGAGGCAGGGCGGACATCGGGCATTGGGAGGGAGGGACAGCACCTCAGCAGCAGCAGCCCAGATTGAGGAGGAGCCCCACCCCAAGACTGCCCCTGGCATGGAATGGCGTGTGCCACTGCACCATCAATCCATGTCTAGGGTTGCTCGGGGAATCCCAGCAGCGGAAGGTTCACCTTAATGAACAGCAACTGCTCCACCAACTTGGCCCCCAGTCTCAGGCGGTGTGGCGAGCAAATGTCCCCCGCCATGGAGAACACCTGCTTGCTGGAGACACTCGTTGGTGGGCAGGACAAGAGACCCTTGGCCACTTTGGACATGGCCAGCCACACATTGGTCTTGCCAGCCCAGTAGGCCAAGGGATCGCTGCTGGGCTCGAGGCACGGCTCCTTCTCCAGCTAGCTCTCCACTGCTGCTGAGGCGCTGTCGTACTCCCTCACGTAACTCTGCCTGGGCACCATCTCCACCACTGCCTTCAGCCATGCTGCCTGCCCTGCTGTGCATGAGCCCATGCTTGCTAGAGTGCCCTGCGCATATGAGCTGCTGCTGGCAATAGGGGTGCTGGTGCTACTACTTCTAGGGTTGGGGGCAGGGATAAACCCCGCCGGCTGAAAGGGGTGGCTGATCCCACTCCCACCATCCCCAGGGGCGTCCTGCTGCTGCCGCTGTGCACGCCCAAGAGTCCTCTCTGCCTGCTGGACCCTCTCCACCAGCTCACCCTTCCAGTGGCCATAGAGCACTGTCTGACATGACATGCTGCCCTTGACCCTGGGGTCCATCATGGTTGCAAAAATGTATTCCTCCCACTGCAGGATCTCATCAAACTGCGACTTCAGCCCTCCCTTCAGCTGCTGCTGCATCAGGACAACTACCTCATCCACCAGCATCTTGCCCTGAGGGAATCCTGCCCCTGGATAATCTCATCCAGCGTCCTGTGCAGACTCTGGACCAGAGAGGTCACCTGACTGATGGTGGCCGTGGAGGAGCTGATGGTCTCTGTCATGGCCAGAAACGGTCTCAACACAAAGATTGTGTGAGCCAGGATCTCCCATTCTGCCCCATTGTACCCTGGAGGTGCCCCGCTGTCCATCACCAGTTGAACCTGATGCAAGGCAGCTTTCTGATCGACAAACCGCTCGAGCATCAGGAACGTGGAATTCCACCAGCTGGTGTACTGGTGAGCCTTGCTCTGCCTGCTTTGCCCGGAGGAGGTCGCTGCCCTTCACACTCCGGTTAAAGAAACTGGCCAGCTTCCTCCCCCGATCGATCAGGGAGCTAAGGGTGCCTGGCCCAATCCCCTTCTCACCCAAGCCCAGAACGTCCCTGACCACCAGGTGAAGGGTGTGTGCAGCACAATGGATGCTGGTGAAGCCCCCATCATGGACTGCCCTCAAGATGTTGGCCGCATTGTCCATCACCATACATCCCTTGGTGAAGGGCACACCTGGCGTGACCCACTCCCTCACCATGGCGGTCAGGGCTGCCTTGATGTTCTGAGCGGTGTGGGGGCCGGCCATTACTTCCGCATGAAGCAGAGCCCACTTATACTGTGCTTCGGGACCCCTCCTGCCACTCCCAAAAGCTGCCTCTGGGTCCTGCCACCAGTGTGCCGTCACTGTTAGGTAGGTGTGCTGCGCATTTCTGCTGGACCACAGGTTAGTGGTGAAGTTGACGGTGGCACCCCCAGTCCCTGCCAGCTGCTCCCTCACTCGCTCCTTTAAAGTCCGGTATAAGGCTGGCACCACGTGCTGACTCAGGGTGGTGCGTGAGGGAAGCTTAAACTGGGGGGCTAGGAAGCCAATCAGGTGCCTAAACCCCAAGTCCCCGACCACCGGGAAGGACTGCCCATCCAGCACGATCATTTTCCCGAACATGCGCGTGGCTTTCAGTTGAAAGCCATGCCACCCTCCACGTCCTGCAGCTGCCGATGGACTTGGCAGCTCCCCCCACCCCAACTCCTCCATGGTGCACTGACGCTGCTGCTGCTGCTACTGCTCTTCCCCCCTAGCAGTAATACCGCTCCTGCTGCTAGAGGTAGCTGCTCTCGGAGGACGCTTGTCCACTGATGGAGGCAGATGACTGGCCGCAGCAGTCGGGAACCCGCTGGCGTCCACTGCCCCTGCCTGCCTGCTTAGCAGCACAACGCTGTGGCATCCCTTCAGGTGCCTCGCCATGGCAGTTGTGCCAAGGTTGGTGGCACCTGCCCACGCTTCACCACCTTCTGGCACAAACTGCACTGCACCTCCTGGGGATCATCTTCCCGCACCAACTTAAAATGCGCCTATACGGAGGATTTTTTGCCCCCTCCTGCCTTCTGACCTGCACTGGGTGATGCACCGCTGCCAGCGCTGCTGGGAGGGGCAGAACATGGTGGAGACACAGCTCTCGGAGGAACAGCCATCGCCTCAGCACCAGACATCTTCTCCGCAGGACTAGTGTCTTCCTCGCTGTCCCCAATCTGAGATATGTCCCCGCACGAAGGGGAGTACTGGGACCCTGAGGCTGATCCACTGCCAATGCGGCTGCCACTCTCCCTGTGCCCCCTATAGCTGCTGCTACTGCTGCTCTGCTCCCTGCTGCCATTGCCTGAGGATTGGGCCCTGCCTCTAGCAGCCGGGGTGGGATTCACCAGCCCTGGACTGCTGGGGATCACCTCAATAATGGGGGATGATGGTCGCCCATGATGAACTTCAGACCCTGCCCCTGTAGCATCTGCACCTGCAGCAGAGACAGCCACAGCCTCCTGGACTGCAGGCCTTCCAGTGCCCTGCGTGGCAGTGGAGGACGCGGGCAGGAGGCGATGCTGAACCACAGCCCTAGTGCCACTGCTGGGAGCCTCTGAAGCCTGACTGCCAAAATCAGGCCTGTGCAGTTTGGGGCGTGGTGATGGGCTTCGGCTGTTGCTGATGTCTACTGCCACTCCACTGGCACCGCCCCTGCCACCTCTGGCACATGTCCCATTGCCTGCCTTATGGGCAGCAGACTGGCCTCTCCTGCTTTCCTTCTCCATTTCTAAAACACAAATAATGCACACAAAGAGTTTTTATTTTTTTATGTATTTATTCATTTATTCAAAATTGGATTATATTATATATATCTACACTAACTCTAACTGCTATTTAACTATTCTAAAACTTGGGGAACTAAATGGAATATTATATCTACAAAGACCTAGTCCTACAAACACACTATAGAATATTAAAACTGAATCATTACACACTATCTCTATCTATCTCTCTAACTAAGCTAACACCTACATCTATCTATCTATCTATCTATCTATCTACACACACAGGGATTGGGGGGACACAGACAGCTCTTCCAAATAACACAGGGAGGGGTACAAAACTGAAATGAAAGCTAACTAATCCTACTCTAAATAAACCCCCAAACAGGGGAAAGGAATCAGGGATGGAATATATATATAGGGAGGAGGGAAGGATTAAATGGAGGGGAAGGAGAAACAACACAGGGAGGGGTAAAAAATACAAAATAAACCTAAATCTATCTAATATAATCTAAATAAATGAAACTATGGAGGTAAATGTGTGGGAATGGGTGAAATAGGAGGAGGATGGCAATGGATTAGGAACACAAACTGCTGGGAGAGGGAGACTTCTGAAAACGCCTGCTGACAGGATCAGTGGCTAGCTCAGGAGTTGGAAGGGGGGAGGGCAATGACTTTTGTTACTTGCTGTGCCCACCTTACCACAAGCCCCATTGGCTCCATGCAGCCTAGCCCATGGCCAATCGCAGACTGCTAAGCCAGTGGTCTGAGGAAAAGAGGGATGGTGATTGGGCAGACTGGCTGCTAGTCCAAGCCTTTCCACCCATGGCACCAGGAAGTCTGCTCCTCAGCTGCCCCTCCCTCCCTGGGCCTGCCAGCCAGATCTTTCCTGCCCGAACCCGCCCGAACTGTTTGGGGGTCTCTGCGTTCGGTTTGGGCGTTTGAACTGGCTGAGTTTGGGCCGAACTCTGAACATCCGAACAGCATTCGCACACCCTTAGGAATGTGTCCCTTAGATGATCCTGGGTGCACACAGGGCCAATTCTACCATTAGGCAGTTCAGGCAGCTGCCTAGCATGCCAGCTTGAAGGGGGTGGCTCTCCTATTCCCGATACAGCTGCCCTGTCACAGCCACTGGTGATAAGATCTGCACTGAATGGAATGGGAAAGGTGCCCCCTTAAATTGCCCGGCGGCATCCCTATATGCTCTTGTTGATTTGGTGTCTGATGTGATCTTCCGGACCTCGAAATTAGTGGTCCTGGGAGATTTTAACATCCACACTACACCAATCTTGGAGGAGCGAGGCATGAGTTCATGGCCTCCATGACAACCNAACGCGTTCTATGTGGGACTGCCCGAGAAGCTGGTCCGGAGGCTGCAGCTGGTGCAGAATGCCGTGGCCCATCTCCTTACTGGGGTGGGCCGCAGGGAGCATATGACACCTGTGCTCCGGGCTCTGCACTGGCTGGCTGCCTATAAAGCACCAGGCTAGGTTCAAGGTGCTGGTTTTGACCTTCAAAGCCCTTCATGGCCTGGGCCCTGCCTATCTGCGGGATCGCCTCACTCCCCATGTGCCCGTGCGACCCCTGAGATTGTCCGTGGGACCCTTTTTGGAGGTTCCCCGGGCGAGACGGGTGGCCACTGATGTGAGATCTTTTTCTGTGGCTGCCCCTGTGCTGTGGAATTCACTCCCGGAGGAGGCTCGGTTGGCCACCACCCTCCTGTCGTTTCGACGTTTGTGTAAGACCTGGCTGTTCCGTCAGGCCTTTGGCGAGGGGGTACGGTGGGGGAGGTGGAGTTTGGGAGGGAGGGTGAGTTTTTATGATTTGTTTTAAAATTTGTGGATTTGTTTTAAAATGTTTTATTGTTGAATTTGTGTGTGTGTGTGTGTGTGTTGTTCGCTGCCCCGAGCTGCCTTTGGGAAGGAGGAGCGGGATATAACATTTAAATAAATAAATAAATAAATAAAATAAAACTTGCTGCTCCAGGTGGCATTGACAATATGTTCTACACTGGATTAGGGTGGGAGAGGTGCCTCATAGGCGGCTCTGCTCCCAATCCAGCTTCCGCTGTCGTCTCTTCTGCCCCCAATCCAGCTGCTGCTGTTGCTTCTCCTGCAAGTTTAATAGGGTACCTCTCCTGTCCCTAATCCAGCTGCCATCATCATCGCTGGTAAGCTCTGTGGCTGTATCGGAGGCTGGGAGGCAGGGGAGCAGGGCTGCCAGCCCCTCAGTGCCCAAGAAACAGGCTGTGCATGTGCATGCTGCACGCTAGATGTGCGCGTAACTTGTGCGTGGGTAGCATGTGAGGTGTGCTGGCTGGGCGAGGGGTTCATGCGCAGGGGTTTGCCAAGGGTGGCAAAAATCCTTGCACCGACCCTGGGTGCACATGGCTAAGGGCTGCCAACACAAGCCACAGTGGGCCAATGCGTTGGTTTGGCCCTGCTACTCACCGCTCTAGCCCATCAGAATGACTAGGGATGTGTGAACGTGGTTCAGAAGTTCGGACCGAACTCAGTCTGTTCGGATGACTGAACCCGAATCCGAACACAAACTGACTGAACCGAACTAGATTCCGAACGTTGAAATGAACGAGCAGTTTGGTGAGTTCGGATCACGTTCGGGTGAGTTAGGGTGGCAAAAACGTGTCACTGGAAGGCAAAATGTGACAGGGAGGGGGAGTCAGCTGAGGAGCAGACTTCCAGGCACCAAGGGTGGAGAGGCTTGGAGTAGCAGCCAGCCTGCCCAATCACCATCCCTTGTCACCTCAGACCACTGGCTTCGCAGTCTGCGA
>QEPC01008233.1:2177302-2198074 GCA_003113815.1 Sphenodon punctatus | reverse complement strand
AAGCCCTGCACCTCCTGGGGGGCTGTCTGCAAGTTGAGACCCTGCTGCTGGCCCAGCACATCTTTGGGTTAATAACTACTCTACATGGGTTGGCAGATGCTGCTGGTAGGGATCGACAAGCTGTATGAGATTCTGGCACCTGCCAGGCAGAACATCAGCACATAGGGATAAAAGATTGGTAAGTTCAAACAAAGCTCGTAACAAGAAATACAACAACTTTTATTAAAAGTATTTAAATAACAACAACAAGAACAAAACAACAACATTCTGAAACCAAAAGCAAACATTGAAAGGAAACTTATAAATTAAACTATTAGTCTCTGTCCTCTTGGACTTGTGGGAAAGGCAACAGCCATTGGGGTGCAGCACAGGGCTGAGTGGTGCCCACCCAGGACTCTTGTAGGTCGTAGCCATGAGCCACAGCAAACTCTATGGCCCCTTCCATGACCCGATGTCACCTGGAGAGTGCCTGGTGGTATAGTTCCAGGCGTTCCATCTTGGTGGAGACGTACTGGCCGTACACCTCCACCTTCTTCTTCTCCACCTGGAATGCCTGGAACTGCTCCACCAGGTGGTTCTCCATGGTGGCTGCTGTCATGTGCAGGCCGACCATGAAGTCCCGGGTGGGCCTCTCCAACTCAGCCCGAAAGGCCTTGACCTCATCAGACTCCTGGGGCCCGGGGGGTCTCCACATCAGGGCTGGAGGAAGGACTTACATGCTGTCTTTTTTGGGTTGCCTTCTCCCCCTTCTTCTGGCACTGAGGCTCCACGGCCACACCAGAGTCCTGCTCCTGCCATCTCACCTGCCATGCGTTCACTCTATGTGGGCAATGAACCCCGATGTGGTCCTCGCTTTTTGCAGTCGGAATCTTTTCTGGCAGATCTAAAAAAAGCATAAAAAGATAGGAACATAAAAAGTACCATACTGTGTCAGACCAATCATCTGTCAAGCCCTGCCTGCATTCTGTCTCCACAAGTGGGTGGACTGGGAGGCCAATCTATCTCTGCAGGGGACATCTGTTCCTAACAGGTCATAGGGCAATTCATTTCCTGTTGCTCCAGTCCTCGTGCCTTACCTTGCATGTGGCAATTCCATCGCCCTGGTCATAAAACCTCCAAACATCCAACCTTGTCTGCCGAATGTCTGGGGGTATCACTGGCGCCCTCAGCCTAGGGGTCCTCCTTGGCCTGGCAGTGGTACCAACGCTGGGGCCGGCATCCGATTCCTCTCTTAAATGGGAACACATTAAGAACACCAAAGTAATATCATGCATTTATGATGATGCCTCTAGTCCTCCCTCCTTGAGGTGCTTGGGATGGCAATGGAGATACCCTGTCTGGCACGTGCAAATCCTGCCCTCCTTGGGGTGCTAGTAGCGATAGCAACAGAAGATGTGACCCTGGCTGGCATGTGCAAATCCTGTCCTCCTTTGGGTGCTGCAGAAGGATGAGACCCTTGCTGGCATGTGCAAACCCTGCCCTCCTTGGGGTGCTAGTAGCAATAGCAACGGGAGATGTGACCCTGGCTTGCACATGCAAATCCTGCCCTCCTTGGGTGCTAGTAGCGATGGCAACGGAAGATGTGACCCTGGCTGGCACGTGCAAATCCTGTCCTTCTTTTGCTGCTGCAGAGGGATGAGACCCTTGCTGGCACGTGCAAACCCTGCCCTCCTTGGGGCGCTATGGATGGCAACTGGAAAGACCCTGGTGGCTGGCACATGCAAATCCTGCCCTCCTTGGGATGCTAGGGTATGTTAGGGATTGCAACTAGAAAGGCTCTGGCTGGCACGTGCAAATCCTGCCCTTCTTTGGGTGCTAGTAGCGATGGCAACTGGAAGTACCCTTGCTGGCACGTGCAAATCCTGCCCTCCTTGGGGAACTATGGATGGCAACTGGAAAGACCCTAGTGGCTGGCACATGCAAATCCTGCCCTTATTTGGGGGTGCATAGGGAATGGGATGGCAACTGGAGAGTGGAGACGCTTGCTAGCCTGGCACATGTTTGGGTGGGGGTGCTGCTCGTGCTCATGCCTGACTTCTGGAAGAGCCCCACACACTACGGTACCCTCTTTCTTTGTGGCAGACATCCTCTGCTACCTGCTGATGCCCACTGTTCATGACTGACTTATGCCCACCACCCATGCACCCGCCCGCACTCCAGTGAGCTCACTCTAATGGATAGAGCCTTAAGTTTCTTGTCCTCAAAGTAAAAAAAAAGTTTACAAACCTGGCAGCAGTGGCAGCAGCACCTCCTGTGCCCACCGGCTCTGACTCCTCCTCCACCACCAAAGGTCCAGCAGCGGCCAGAGGAACCTCTTCCTCCACCACCAGCTCCGCCACCTTGGCCTTCTCCCAGACCCGGCGTTTAATGGTGGTGGCACTGGTCACCTTCTTCTCCATTTAAAAAAAAACAAAAAAACAAACAAACAAACAGCCAACACACACAGACAGCCCCCACCAACACTCACCAACCAGCCAAACCAAAACCAACACACACCACACAGCCAAAACACACGAATCACAACTGAACACCCAGCCAGTCACAACACACATACTCTCACCCACACAAGCTCCGCATGCACTCGAATTTCCGATTTCCGACGCGATCACAGGCTCTCGCGATACTTTTTCCCAACGCCCAAACTGAACTGAACACGACCGAATGGCTGAACCTGAACGTGGTGAGCGAACCAAACGGCCGAACTGAACTAGACCGAACGGCCGAACCTGAACCGCGATCTGTTTGCCCATCCCTAATCATGACTGGTCACCATGGCCTTCCCATCCTGGTGGAGGTGGGGGGCTGGGGGTGGGGCTGGGGTCAGCCACCCGCCCGTCAGTTGCGACCCTCCCCATGTGGGGGGTGCAGGTGGTGGGATGGCTCTCTGGCCTCTGGCACATTCGGTCAGTGCCCCTCTCCAACCTGGAGAGTGGTAGCCACTGTCTTTCACCCCACCCAGGACCTGGGAGCCGCTGTGCCACCTGTGCATGTCACCAATAAACTAATATGCTACCTGTTCTACATGTAGCTTGAAAAATATGTATACTTAATCTTATTCGTTTACTGTGGACTGTTCCAGTTAAAACGTGCACACACAAAACTTATTACAGAAAAAAAGTCCAATATGTTATTTTATTATTTATAAAACAGCAATGTGCTCTACAAGATGCCACTATAATAATCTCTTTTATGAGCAGCTTAGGTGTCAAAGAGACATTGAAGTGCAGATGCATGAATTTTGAAGCCACCCGTTTTGAGTGGGTTCAGAACTAAGCCAAATATTGTTTGTCACTCTCCATCTTGCCTCTTGGTTTACATTAATTATTTGTGCTGAGAATGTAGTTCAGTGGCTTTCGTATTAGGAAATTTAGCATGTGTTAGAACTCTTGATCAATAGAAAAGGCAAATTTCAAAAGATCCTGATTAATGTAATATGCCTAATTGTTATCAGCTGCTAGATTACATTTGCATCTTCCATCTTTGAGTCTTATTCTCTCTTAGCACTGATGTGATAATTGTCTAACACTCTTTGAGATATATATTGGAACAAATAAGAAAACATTGTACTCTGAGGAAGGAAAAAAAGATTATTTAAAAAGATTCTTGGAAGCATTGAACAAAACACTCCACATAGCTGCCTCTTACAAATGTCTCCTTAAAAGTTCAGTGACAATCACAAGTCAACTAGTTGGGTAACCTCAGAAGAAATTAAGGAAAACCAATGTTGTTACATTGCGTGAAAGATATAAAACAAGTTATCTTGTGGTTTTGTCATGTCAACATAACTATGTCACCCACCCCTTTTACTGTTAGCAAATGTCTTCAACTTGTATATCCTATCATGAAGTAGATTATACATTCCTTGGCCGTGTATATATGAGGGATTAACACATTTTAAATTCTGTTTTTTAGTACATATTATGATGTTAGCTAAGGCAGGATAAAATTGTTCTGTAGACTGGTTAACACTTAAAATGTGTTAATTGGCCCTGTGAAAGGTATGATCGGCCCTATGAAAGGTAGAAACATAGGGTAAAAACAGACATGCACCTTAACTTTGCTTTAACACCGTTTTAACATTTCGCATGCATGTTGCAGGGCTGCCTAGGGTGCCAATACAACCCTGCAACATGCATAAGAAAGGTTAAAGTAGTGTTAAAGAGGAGTTACATGCATTCTGTTTTCACCCATAGTGCAGCAAGTGTTAGCTAATAGCTAGCATGCCTAAAAGGGTGCATTTTAGTACATGTGTTAATTACTTGTTGTTATACCCATTGGGACAGTATCCTATCTTCCTTGGAGGCACCTACTGCACCTGTAGGAGTAATACAAAATACAAATAAAGAAATATATCTAGATGTAGCCTGTTGATTTGAGGCTTCCTGTGTAACTTTATTTTATTAATATTTTGGTAACTAACTTCTAGCTGGGGGCGGGTGGAGTTGAAGGCATGGAAGAAACTCCACACAAGCTGAAGAGAGTAGCACTTTGCCAGCAGCTGCAAATATATACAATATATTTACTTATCTTGTTGAACTCTTAAGTAAGACTGCCTACCAAAGCTATTGATCTCATTCATATGTCAGTGTTATTCCACCTTGGTCAAAATGAATCTACCCCACCCTCCTTTTCTGACCAGTGTATGAGCCTGAGTATCTTGATGGCCCAAGGTTAATTATTTTTATTTTAAGAAGTAAGAAAACAGAAGGTATTCCAATAAGTAGCAATTTTGCAACATGGGGGAGTAGGGCTGGAGGTGACGGAGAAAGTTATAGAAATGTTTGTGAGAGCAAGCTGGCTGTATTTACAGAAGAGGCAGCCCTCATACAGTGAGTGGTGTAACCTAGAAGGAGCATCCATCAAGGTCAGTGTCCCTACCCCCCATTACCTCGGCCCGACCTATCTGCAGGACTGCCTCACTCCCAAGGTCCTCGATTGGCCCCTGAGGTCCGCTGGGGGTGCCTTCTTGGAGTCTCCCGAGTAAATCGGGGGGCCACCATGGAGAGGGCATTTAAAACTGGGCTTGTAAAACCTGACTGTTCCGCCAGGCATTTGGTGGAGGGGACGGATGAGGGAGGGAGGGAAGGATGGGATGCGGGGGGGAGGAGAGTTGAGGGATGGGGGGTTGTTTTATGTTTATATTTTTATGGCTTCACCCTAAATGTGGTTTTATATTGGTATTTTATATGTTTTATATTTTTGTTTTAAAGTGTAAGCCGCCCCGAGCTACTTTGCAGTAGGGGTGGGGTATAAAATTGTAAAATCGATAAATAATTTGTTTCTCTCCTCTGCTTCTTTCTTCCCTCAATCTCCTAGTTGTGTCACCAATAATTAAAAGTGCTCCCACATCTGAAAGACCCTAGTTATGACATTGATTACAGTGTTTCCCAAGTTGTTGTTCACATGCTGTTAGCAGACCACGAAGTCATGGTAAGTGGTCCATGGTTGGTCTACAGAACCTGCTGCAGCTACAACGAAGTGGACTTTGGTTCCTGTCACAGCAGAACCATGATCATCTATGGGGAGGGGGCTTAGCAGATGACCATAATGTAATGAGCTGACCAGCCACCCCAGAGAAGGAAGGCCCTGGTGCTGGCCTGCAGTGCTTAACTGTGGCCATGGTCAGCCTAGAGTGCACAAGTGCTGGGCTGTGGCCACCTCCAGCAAACGTATGCTGGACTATGACAAATTTTGAGGACTGACAGTGAATTGTTGATCTGAAAAATATGGATATCAACCTCTGTTATGGAACGGTAGCATTACGTCATGTAGTTCAACGCCCTGCCCTGAGGCAGGATATCCTATAGCTAAAGGATCCCTAGCCTGTTCAGTCTTTTCTTGAAAACCTCCAGGAAAGAAGATTTTGCAACCTTTGTCATCAGCTTGTTCCACTATTGAACTGTAGGCTTGAAACGAGCAATCACAGAGAATGCTGTGAATTATGGTTTATACTTTGTATTCTTAATATTGTAAGATGCCCTGAGCTGCCTTTGGTGCGAAGGACGGGGTAAAAGATTAAATAAAATTATTATTATTAATAAATAATAATAACAATAATAATAATTATATTCACCTTTACTTGCGTGATGATGAAACTTACCAGCTTTGCTATTTTTTTGCTAGTTTCCATTCAGGAATCATGGTTATTCAGTACTTCTGGTGGTCCTAATCTATCAGTGTGCTGTCCCAATGCACAATGAACTGAACGCTAACACTATGGTTTACATACTGATTAAGCAACGTAAAAGTGACAAAAATACCAGAAATTGACAAAAAATGGGCAGGCACTGATCTTGACAATCACAGAAGCACAGAATTGATTAATAGTGAAGAAATGCCCACAAACAGCCACAAGTGCTCCCAAAAGGTAGGTATTTCCGGACGGTACAGGAACAGTTGTTCTTGTCTCTGTTCTAGAAGTTAGGATAAATATTTGGAAAAACTTCCTAAACCCATCTTGTTGCAACTTAAAACAATTGCTTCTTGTCCTGTCATCAGTGACAAGGGAGAATAAATGTTGTCCATCTTTTTTTTACTAGGGATGGGACTTTTGGTTTCAGAAAGAATCAAAAGTAGGCGATAATGGCCATTTCCAATTAATCCGAAATTTCAGTTCTTTTTCAGTATCGGTTGCATCAGATCTTTTGCATTGATTTTTTGTATCAGATTTTTAATATTGCGGTTTGTCCCCGCTGACCTCAATGGGAAAACTGTAATGTTAGAAATCTGATACAAAAATCAAAGCAAAAGATCGGATACAACTGATACCGATACCGATATGAAAACCGAAATACATGAGAACCAAAACCGAACGTAATCAAAACTGAAATTTTGCCCAGAATCCCACCCCTATTTTTTACTGTATCCTTTGTTCTTCCTGTTCCGACGTTAGCTCTCTCCCTGGCATTTTTTGACAGCTTCTCTCTCTAGGATCATTGGTGTGCGCCATCTAGTCATTTAAAGTATACCCTTTTGTTCCTTAGGACATTGCTTACATATAGCATCAGCACTCAACAGCTTTGAAACCATGAAAACCTGGGTAAATGTGGGTTTGTTTTTACTTGGTCATGCTAAAGCAATAATCCCCTAAAAATGGCATTCCTATCTAAAAAGACAGTTTGCACTGCCGTGTAGCAAAGACCATATTTTCTTGTATTTAGGAATAAAGGCATGTCAAGCTTTATTGAGCACATCACTAACTATATAACTAGCATTAAACACTCTATTTGCAACTGTTGCTGTGTATTTTGTGTGTGATTATCACCCCTAGATCTGCATCCTATAAAAAGATATTTCTGTTTGCTTAATTATAAAGCTCTTTATGAACAGGCTCTTCTGTAAATAGCTTGGTGCCGCTGAAATAGAAATATAATTATAATGAAGGCAGATGTTTGTGAGATACTTCACATGAAACTTGTTCTGAATATACAAAGGAGAAAGGTTTTGCTAATGGTGGGCCTTAAGCGCCATACTGCCAAAAGTGACTCCTAGGTCTTCATTTCTGGGGTGAACCACCATTTTATATTCTCCTTCCCCAAACACATGCAACTATCGGGGGGGTAGGGGGCAACTTACCTTCCAGAGGGGTCCTGAGTGATGCGTGGCCTCTTCCTGGTCTGTGAGTTTAAAAGTAAAAAACAACAACTGAGTATGCTCAGAAAGCATGCTCAGCCCTGTTTCAAAGATGGTGTTGGTGCCTCCCACACTCCTAGTTTCTTCCTAGCATCCCTAGATATGGAGAGTTGTCGGGTCCTTATTGCAGACCCCTTGAACCTACTTTCAGCAGGTTCTCAGACCAGAAAATGCTTGAAGCACATTCTTTTCAGACAGTCACCTTCCTCTCCCAACTATTCAGTGGCCCTTTGCTGCCCTCGCTGGTTACAGCAGGGAGCTGAGCCCCTAGCCCTGCTGTACATGATACCAGGGGCACAATAAGGTACTGTGGAAGTTTATTTATTCATTTAATTTAGTAGATTTCTTAGCTGCCCCGCTCCTTGATGAACTGGATGGAAGTATTCCCACCAGTTTAGACTAGGCACAAAGGGTGCAATTCTTTTTCAGGATAGCACACACATTTGCAGTTGGCATTGGCATAAATACTGTGGAAGTGAATGGAACCACTTTTGTGCTAACTGCTAGTGTGCATGCTGTCCTGATGGAGCATCACATTAACTAAGTGTCTTGGGGTAGCCTGGCTTGCTCACTTTTAACTGTAAGCAGTTCTCTCGGCACCCAGCATAAGTGACTGAGGATCTGCTCCCAACTAAGTGCAAACAGCACTTTTCATTCACCAACGTGTGACTTTTATTTATACAGTACAATAACTTTATCCCATGTCCCATATATACAATACTAATCTCATCCAATACTTCACCCCTCTTACTAAGGTTTTTTTCTGGGCACCTTTTATTAATGCCAGTTAGTTCCCCTTTTTGTATTGAGACCACCGGCTTGGCCTCTTGCCAGCTAGTTCCCAAGGGTAGTCCTGTGGGCTGCCGGGCAAGCTTCTTCAGCCCCCTTCCTCTGGGCCTCCAAGGCACCCTCCTCTGAGGCAGAACCCTCTGGCTTCTCCTTGTCAGCTTCCCTAGCTCAGCCTTATATTTCTGAGCCTCAGCTGGCTTGCAAAGTCATGTCCAGCTGGAGCCACTCAGCTGACCTTAATAGGTTTTCTCACCACATGACCTCTTAAAGGGCCAGATACTTGCTGGCGCATGGCTTGCTCTTACGGCTGCACCCCTGCAGCGACTTACTCCACTCCCATGGGTCTGATCCTGCAAAGACATGCAGTGACTCTGCTGCAGTAGCCTTTTTTCTTTGAATACATAAGGATGTCTGTCATCCCTGAGATGGATAGTACGGGTGGGAAGTTTAGATTCGGATTAATCCGAAACAAATGAACTTTATATGGTCCAGTTTTTAATTTTATCAAAATCAACATATGAACTGAACCGCTATACGAACTGCAGTTTGGTTCTTATCTCTGTTGCATTGTGGGGAATCTGGGGGGTGGGGTTCATCTGGATGGATGACCCTTTGCTGCCCTTTTATTCCCCTACCCCAGTGCTGTGGGTGTGCTCCTGGGTTGGCTCTTTTGAGAGTGTGCTGCTGCCTGGGCTGGCTCTCTCTTTTGGGGAGTCCTAATCTGTTGGGGGAGAGTTATGGGGTGCTGCTTTTGTGCAACTGCTTGGTTTTTTGGGAGCTTGGATGGTTCTCTGCTCTGGCTGCGTGACCTCCCAACTCCTCTGGCCTGGTCTGTGGGTGTGCTGCTGCTTAGGCTGGATCTCTCTGTTGAGGGGTCCTGATCTATTGGGGGTGTGTGTTATCTGCTTGGTTTGTTGGGAGCTTGCTAGACTCTTGTTAATGACCCATTCATTCTAAGATTGTGGCTTAGGCCGCTTTTAGACGAGCGCGCAGTGCGCTCACGCTTGTTTTCAAAAATCCCACGAGACGGGATTAGATGAGACGCTGCCGCGAGTCACGCGCACGGGAGGAGGACGCGCATTCTTTTCCAGTTGCGATTTGACCGGGTCAGAGTATGAGGTGGTCAAATCGCGGCCGGAAAAGAATGCGCATCCCCTTCCCGTGCGCGTGACTCTCGGCAGCGTCTTGTCTAATCCCGACTCGCGGGAATTTTGAAAACAAGCACGAGCGCACCGCGCGGTCGTCTAAAAGTGGCCTTAGAATGAATGGCTCATTTAAATGAATAGATTCGGTTTCCCATTGGGGCGGGGCGATGGATAAGAATCAAATCTGAACCAAATCAAATAAAAACCAAGTGAATCCAAATCAGAAGTGAATCCAAATTCCCTTTCCTAACTGATAGATACTAGAACTCTACTCCTTCTGAGGTACTTTGTCTCCAAAACAGACATCATCAAAAACAACCCACTCTGATTCCTCTTGAGCATTCAACTAACGCTTCTGCTGCCTTGTCCTGAACCTGTCGGTGAACAGACCATGAGAAAGATACTCAGCCCTTCAGTTGCTTTGGAAACATTCCAGGGTGACTGCTGGGGGTGTTGGAGGGTCACCTCTATCACCACAGCTCTCTTAAAACTTGTTTTTGGTATTAATAGATTTCCTAATGAGCTATAATTCCTGTTTAGGAAATTAGATCACAGTTTGCTTCTAACTGCAGGGCAAATAATGGTTTGGGAGTATCTAATTTATCTGCCAGAGATGATTAATTTAATTTTGTAAATACAATGGCATTAACAAATAAATAAATTAAAAATAAAAATGAAGGAATCTGCTCTTCTTTTGCTACACGTGCCTCACTTTCATTAACATTAGTTGGGAGGTTGTATGTGCTGAGAGTGAGAATAAAACACTAAACTTGTACATGCATGTGCCTCAGGCCAAGCCTTGTGACCTAGCAAATCAGTCTGGCTCTCTGACCTCTAGGGATTCCTACAAGGTTGACGACTCTTGGCAAATGAACGGAATCAAAAAGCCTTGTATTTAACTGGTAAAGAAGGCTACCTTGTTCTTTTCAAAAGCAGGAAGTGAGTTTAAAATGAATTATGGGCTTGAAGCTGATTCCTCAGAAGCAAACTATTGGTCTATTAAAAAGAATGATTTTCTAACTATTATGCTTAGGTGGAACAGGCTCTGTCTGAAAGCATTAATAGCTGAAGTCTCAGAACATTCCTGTTCAAAACTTGATGCCCTCTCTCAGCTTGAAAGGCACAGTTAGGGAGTGCTAGGACTTAGTTGGTGGTAGGGCTGTGCCAGGGCTCTGCCCCAGTACCTCCCCCAGACCCTGCCATGGCTACCACTCCGCAAGACTGCACCCACAACTGGATATAGGAACTAAGGCTGAATCGAGAAGCCGTATATCTCATGACATTTTGGGGTGGGGCTCGGGAACTCGCCGAGATCTTAGCCCCAGTACTAGATCTTGCGAGATATCTTGTCATAAATAAATAAATAAATAAATAAATACATTTTAAAAAATCCAATTTGCATGTTTAAAATGGCTGCTTTCTGTGACTGCGCAGTTCTTTTACAAAACGGCGCTGGCAGCGCAGTAATTGTTTTAAAAATTTCTGCCTCCTCCTCACGTCCCCTGTTCCCTCATAGAGAAGCGGAGCGGTAAGAAACCCAGCGGCTGAAGCAGCCAGATTAGTACATAACGAGAGAGGGGGAGGAAGTGGGAGGACTGTAAAAGGCCCTTTTCTTTGTTGGTTGGTTGGTTAAGTGCGGGGAAAGGAGGGCTGTCTCGAGATTCTTGCTCTTCTCAGCGAGAATCCAGGCAGTTTCTCGGCTCATGTGTAAGAATGAGCCAAGAACGCTGATTCTTGCCAAGAAAAGCAAGACTTGGAGAACAGAATTTCAGCCCCGGTAGGAACACCAGTCTCACACTGATCAGAGTTGGAGCTGATCAGCTATGGCAAATGGCTGATTGGCAGGACCCTGAGCCCCATTAAATCTAATCTAGCTCTAAGCAAGGGCTGGAAAATGCAGGTGGGAAGTGGGTCTGGTTGACTCATGGGCGTGGCAGGACAGCTTCCCTGGCCCTTCTGAATGCCACCCATACTTCTGGGGCAGGCTTTACTTTTTTTAAAAAAACCCAACAACCAAACAAATTAAGCAATGGGCATAGCATCTGATCGTTATTTAAAGATTTACTGCAGTTAGCCGAGGTGGTGTCTCTCTATTGATCAGTGCCTATACAAATAACATTTCCCTTGCAGAAGTGTGGAATTCTCTTATCTGCCATTGGGGCACATTTGGATATGCCTTTCATTGAATACCTGAGTGGAATGGGTAGTGAATGTAGGACCATATTACAGAGCAGTGTGGCTCACGGCCAGGGCTTACCTTAATGGTTCTGTGTCTTACTTATTGCACCCGAGTGTTAGCAGCTGAATTGCAATTGCTCCTTTGAATCTCAGCAGTCAGGATTGTAGAGAACTGGGTCTGCCAACCGATCAAGAAGCAGGACAGATGTGTGTCTACCTGCACATGTGTTTGTCTTATGGCTCTTGGTCATTTGAAGATTTTGGTATGTAGCTCTTGGGGTTGGGAAGACTTTCCCAGTGCCTGAATCCAAACAACAACTCTCCAGTTAATTTGGAAATGTGTTTATAACTCCTGTGACAATGAAGTGTTAACTCCTCAATGGCCTTACAATTACTGCACCAGCGAAGTGGAGTACTTCAACAAACTCCAAACTTTTCTGTGGAGTTAATTCCACTCTAATAGAGGTACAGATGCTTAGCCACTGTTATCATCTCTAATCCTGAGGGCTGCTGGTGTTTATAGAAGTTCTTCAAGGTTAGTATGGTAAACTATGTGCCTTACCTACTAGCTATGACTGTCATACAGAGAATGGAGTAGCACCTCTCCCACTCCCCTCCCCACTTCCCTCCTTGCCTGCTCTGCTCATAGGCGAAGAAAATCTACAAAATCTAGAGAATGTTTTTAATTTTATGGGTTTATGCAGGGATATAATTCTTTTTATCACATCTAGTTCTTAAATATTTGCATATATGTATCTTCATGCAAACATAATCTCATTAGGTGCATCTGTTTTTGGTCCCTACCTATCTTTTAGTTCTGCTTCACCAAATTTGGTAGAAATTGGCTTGTGGATCAACAGTGGGGATGAAACAAGATTTTGGAAAAATGGGAGTTCGTGTCAATCCCAGTTCCTGATACTGTCTCAGTTGAATCGAGAACCTCTCGGTACTTGGGAATGTCTTGATCGACATTTCGTTTTTCAATGTATGGGTAATGTGCTTACCGGGATCCCATTTACTATCTGAAATGGGAGGAGGGAAGAGGGGAGTGTCAGAAGATGGGGGTAAGAGAACGAGCCTCCAGAGGAGAGAGAGAGGGCCCCTCAGGATCTTGTGGTGGCTAACTTGACTAGCTATTGCCATAGCTCATCACAGGGATGGAGAGAGGAGGGGAGGGGAGGGAGACAGAGGGAAGAGAGACACCCCCCCATCACCATTCAATATATATCTGAGTGATAGTATTAAAAAACTGTTGACTAAGGAGAGCTATCCACCAAAGGTCAAAGACCGAGCGGTGTTGGCACTGTTATACACAGACAATATTGTCTTAATGTCCCAGAATGAAACGGGTATAAAAAACCAACTAGAGAACTTGCTTGAGTTTTGCGATGAAAATGATCTAGATGAAAATTTTCAAAAATCGCAGATTATGGTTATGGGGAACAAACCCCACAAATATGCCTGGAAAGTAAAAGGAAATGAGTTCTCCCAAGTGGACTCGTATGTTTATCTTGGTATTACCTTAAGCAGCAATGGATTATGGGAAAGATATAGAAAACAAATTTCCCTTAAAGCTACTGCTGTGGCTAAAGGGATATTAAGGTTGGCAGCAGGATCTGAGATTGTCAAAATGTCCTCTATTTTGAGGGTCTATAGGGCCAAGGTACAGTCATTATTGGCTTATGGCTCTGAGGTAATACCAGCAGACTACTTCGATAGTCTGGAAGTGGTCCAAAAAGTCTGCTGAGGGTTCCTCAGGAGGTACCAGGGGCGGTAGTGAGGACTGAGATGGGTATGCTGTCCATAAGTTGCATCGGGAGGTCAGCTTGTCTCAGGTATTGGATCAAGCTGTGTAATCGGAATAGTGCCGCTCTGACGGTCCAGTGTCTATTGTTGTTAGCTACGCACACTGAGAAAGAATTGAGATTGGTAGCATCCTTTGCTTTTTTAGCCGCAAGACTGAGAGAGTAAGTGGTGGTATAAGAGAACAAATGGGTGGTTTAGGTATAGTGGCTGGCAAGGGTACACATACAATATAGGATGCACCTTTTTATGTTGGTTTGATTTACTTATAAAACTGTACGCATAAGATGTGGGCAGCCTATAAGCTAACTGTTCTTTTAATATATTGTGTTTATCCGATTGTTAAATGGTGAAAGCTAGTGTCTAATAAACCTATTATTATTATTACACCAGTGGGGAACTGACAGCTGGGGCAGAGCAGATGGGAACAAGGGAAAGGAGTTATAGGGACTAGATGCGGACACGCAATAACTGAAGCGGAAGGGAGGAAGGGTACACACACAGCGACATACCCCCAGGGTCAAGGAGGAGATGGGGTAAGGAGCTAGGGAAGGAACAGGAAGCCCGTTGACTGGAGACACCAGTTCTCTAAGGCGTGGGTGGAGGGGAAGAGGAAGGGAGGATATAGAGCACACACGGTTGAGAAACACTAACGGGCAAGGGGGAGAAATAACAGCTACTCACACAGACCAGGAAGCAGAGATAGGAAGTGAGGAGGGGACGAAGTCAGAGGAGTGAACTCAGCGGAGCAAGGTAAATGCTTAGCAAGTGAGGAATGGGGCTGGCAGTGGCACAGCGTGGCAGGTAACCAGCACTATGTTGGCGTGTACACAGGGTTAAATGGATTAAGGAGTGTGGCAGAGCAGTTGTGTAATTTTCCACAGCTGTCACCCATCGTGGTGTGAGCCCCTGCTACTCGCGGCCAGTGAGCCCGTCCCTCTAATAACTATGTGCCTCTACTGGGGTGCTTCCCCTGTTACTTGGAGCCTGCTTGTAAACACGGGAAGTGGCACAAGCTGTCTTGGCGTCCCAGCAGGGAAACCCACGAAGGGAACCGGGGCCAGAAAGCCGTGATGCAGGGTGCAGCCCTGAAATTCATCGCTTTGCTGTTTACCGCTTTGCCATCAATTTCAAATCTGGAGAGGTAATACTGACACAACATCGCATTTCTTCTATTTCCTCTGCACTCCATTTCCCCTGTATTTCCTTGTCACTCTGGCTGGTATACAGATTCCTTTATTAATCTGCAATCCAGATGCAGATTGGTTAAAGCAAAGGGAACAACAATTCTGATTGCAGGCACTGGAATGGAGGTTAAGGGGTGGGCTATTCACACTGTGATGGGCTCAGAGATGCTGTACAACAAACAGGCAAACACCCGGAAGTAAAATGGTACTCTCAGCAATGCGGTAAGCAGTAAATGAACGGTAAACAGAAAGTTGTTAAATTAGGATGGTATCTAGTGTTATTGCAAGAATCAAGAAATTCCATAGATATTGGGAAATTGAGCCTGGTTCCTGAGATGGTGAAACTTCTCACGAGTAGAAATGTAGCTGTTAGTTTCACCCTTAATCAACAGTTATTAAGGGCAGTTCATTCTAGCGAACAAGGTGTTGGACCTAGAATTGGGAGGCTAGAGATTCAAATCCTGTTTTTACGACAAAGTCACTGGGTATCCTGGGCAAATCACTATTTCTCAGCCTCAGTTGTCCATCTTTAAAATGAGAATAATAATGACCTACCTCACAGGGTTGTTGTTAGATGAACTAGATAAGAATTGTAAAGCACTTTGGATACTACTAGATTTACAAAACTATTGTGGGAGATTGGGCAATAAAATGGCAGATGAAGATCAATGTTCATAAGTGCAAAATGATGCACGTAGGAAACTATAATCCTAATTATATATACACAATATTGGGTTCCAAATTAGGTGTCTGTTACTACTCAGGAAAAGGATCTTGGAGTCATTGTGGGTAGCTCATTGAAAACATCGGGTGATTTCAGACGTGCCGGGGCACCCATTGGCCCCAGCACGGAATCACCATTTGATTCCCCTCCAGAATAAAAATGGCCCGTCAACAGACGTGCCGGTCGATTCCGGAGGGGAATCGGGGGAGGGGGCGGGGCTGCGCGGTGCAACGTGTGGCTGCCCAGCCATGCCCCCCCACGCTCCTGAGGTCGCCCGTCCTCTGGGAGACGGGCAGGCGCAGCAGCCAATGTGGCCACAGCGCCCACCCCTGGGGTATTGAGCATGGCCCGGAATCAGTGGCGGTCACGGCCACTGATTCCAGGCTGTGGTCCAGGAGCAGATTTGACCATGGTAACGTCACATGTGTTGGGCTGAAAAATGATTCCCGCCGGGAGTTCACCCCCGGCAGGAATCACTTTGGCCACGCTTTCGGAGGTCCGGCCAGCAGGGCTGAACATCTGGCGGGAATCACTTTTCGGCCCAACAGATGTTATGCCATCACGGTCTCCATAGGGGGATTCACCGTGGTTGACCGTGGTGGTGTAACGTCTGAAATCACCCATCAGCTCAGTATGCAGTGGTGATCAAAACGGCAAACAACATTGGAAGTTATCAGAGAGACAGAGATAACAGAATGGAGAATATTGTAATGCCATTCTATAAATCTATGGTGCACCCATATTCATTGTACCAAAAATATTATTTTCAAAATGATTGGTAAACCAAAATCGAGTCAGGCAATATGGCAAAGTTAATGGAATAATACGGGGCCAATTCTATGCCCCACCCAGCGCACATGGCACACACAATGTGCGTGTATGCCTAAGTGTGCAACTTGCATGCACCCATGCGCAGCCTTGCTATGGGAACTATTGGCTCACGTGAATATTGTGCACATGCATCTGCACGCATTCTGCATGTGCAAGGGTTTGGGATCGTGCCCAAGGACAGACTGTGGCATAAGAAGTGTAAAACAGACATACACATAACTCTGCTTTAACATTTCTTATGCAGAGCTATAGTGGTGCCCTACTCAGCCCTGCAACATGCATACAAATGTTAAATTGGCGTGAAGGTGCATGTCTGTTTTCACCCTATGAAGAATTCAGCTGTAATGCACGTGGGGATACACGGGATGCTGGAATGTGCTTTCTTCTAGGGCATTGAAGGAGATAGAAGGAGAGTGGGCAGAAGGCATGTTATATTGGTAAGGGCCACAGCAGCTGGGAAGTGAGATCAGGAGGATTTCAACAGCTGGGGTAGGTCAAGTGGGTCATGACATCTGGGAGGAAGGGATTGGTAGTGAGCTCTTTTATCAGGGAGGATAAGGAGAGTTATGGCAGATGAAAATGGGTTGGCCTCTAGAGACTCTTATGATCAGGAGGAATTGGGAACATGGTAGCAGCTGGAAGCTGATCAGTCAATGGGGCTCTTATCATCTGGGGGATCAGGAGAAATGCAACAGCTGGGGAGAGTCATGCAAATACCCAACACACAGAGGATTGAACAGCAGCACTTGGTGGCAGGCACATGTTGCCTCTCATAGCCTTTTGTAACTTCTCTCCGGATCACATGCATAATGTGCCTTCATGCAAGCATAAAAAGAACAAGCAAAGTGTATGTCTGTAGAGAAATGCAATCCTGCTAATTGGTTCCAAACCTAAACCAATCTGGGATACTCTCTGTGGCAGTCCTAGTGCCGTCTGGTGAATATTTCCTCATGCCATTGTAACCTTTGCACTGCTGTATCCACCCCAATGCTTAGAGACAAAGAGGCCTAGCTGATTTCTCTAGCTCTTTTTGTTTTGGCCTTATGAACCGATTGGTTCAGTCTGCTAAAGCTATGCAGCCATTTTGTAACATTGTCCTCTGATTCGACTTCCGTTTGCCCCACCAGGTTTTCTCCATTCATCTTCACCTACAATTCTGCCCTTCTCCTTGCTTTTTTCACCACCAGCTCAATCTTCTTCATTCCTCCCAGTGCGCAATGGGTCACACGCCTGCTAGTAGCACTCTGAAGAGTCGGACTTAAGTGGGTGCCAAATCCTCATGTCCAATGAGTGGCATCATTGACCATCACTCGCTTGCTCATGCAGTTACCCCTCTGTGTGGTCAGTGCTTGAGTATCTGGCCACTCGTAAATATTCCCCAGGTGCATATGTGCGTTGTGGAATCCTGCCTTACAGGTAGCAGTCCACTGACTGTAGTTATGCAGAACACAGATGCTGCTCACTGGAAATGGGGATTTGGCATCCACATAAGTCTAGCACGGCCTTTTGATGTGCAGTTTACTTTCATGCAACCCCCTTGCACACTTGAATGAATGACAACTGCACCTTAATTTAATACATTTGAAAAAACAACAACAGTAAGACATATGCAGCAGTAAAGACATTTCATGTTCCTTCACTGCTAATACCTTCCTTTTCCATTTTACCTCCCCACACCACTTTCCCCCTTTTCTATAGTGGATGTGATTATGTCCAATATAGATTTGTCAATTCTTTGTAACAGGAAGCAGGTGCATATCTCTCTGTAGAGCTCTGTGCAGATGGATAATGGTGCCACATATACAAATAAATCATAATCCATAATCATTAAGGTAGAGCTTTGATTGTGGACTGATCATTGGTTTTACCTCTGGAAAAATCCAGAATTATCTATTTGTGTTTCTCATAGCTTCTCATCTTGTTGCATCTATATGCTCTTGTTGCTTTCCAGCCATGCTGTGCCTTGTCTTTGCCAATTGTTACCATCTGTCCTGATGACATCGAGATAGGAGATGAGTGTTTCGCAGAGTTTCTTAATAACGTCAATGTCATTTAGCATTGCCTCTGCCACTCACTGCTGCTGCTCTGCTAACTTATCTCGTTCCCCTGTCAATGGTCTCCTGGAGCATTCTGGCAAGTGCCCTTTGCACTTAGCTACCTCTTTTCCCTCCACCAAGTTTAATACCTCACCTGTTCCCCACAGCTGCGTTGTCTCTTTATCCCAATTGTACCCTATACAGTAGGAAGTGCTGCTCACGGGATTTCTTTTTTTAAAAAAAAAGAGGAAAAGAAAAATCCTCCCGGAATTCACGAACACCCAATTAAGTGGCCGTGTTTACCCTGCAGTTGGCAGTGATCTTTGGGGTGGGGGATCATTTATTAATAAATTCAGGCTTCCCTGCTTACAAGTGTTTTGAACATTTCACATGGCAATATGGAGCCATTTCCAGAAGGAATACATGCCCCTTTCCAGACTGCTCCCTCCATGTGCTGCACTCCCTGTTGGGTTTATCTAACTATGTCATCTGTACCAGAGCTACTTGAAGCAAGCTGTTGCTTCCTCCTTAGTTGCATGCAGGTTGCCAAGGAGCCTGAGGGACTCGCCATCTGACAATCATAATGCTTTACTTCTATAGGTCTGAGAATCACAATGATATAGGGGATGTTTAGCTCCCTATTTCCTATTCCATGATTTTTTTTTTCTTAAGGTGTTGCCCGCAAGCAAACCCAACAGACGTTTCTCCCAAGTTCAGGTTTATATAATAGTCATTAATGTATTTTTTTTAACAAAACAAAACAAAATGAAACAAACCCTTCCATTCCCACAAGGAGTTTCTGTCGTTTAATTTCTTTTTCTTTCATTTTTTGTAGCAGCTGCAAAAAGCTCTGGTTGAAAATCCCTGGAGACTCAGTCCCCAGGAAAGGTACAGTCAGTGAAAGCAGCAATTATTCCAGCTTCCTCTTCTTTGCCTCTCCACTATTCTTCAACTCTGGCCTGGATGGACCACTTCCTAGAGTGGGAGACTAATATATGCCCATTCACTTCTGACCCTCAGAATTAAGCTGGGGAAAGAGGAGTGCCAATTAGTCCCAACTCTAGCTGTGGGTGTGAGAAAGGAATTGTCCACAAGGGGTTAGAAAAACTACAGTTCGTTTGAAACAGGAAATTGAAGAGCCATTGTACAATAATAACTTTCAGTCACAACAACTAACCAGGACCTTGTTCAAACTTTTAATCTCCCCAATGGTGCCTGTTCTACCGTGTGCACCCCCCTATCCGTTTTTGTTAAAGTGGAAAAGGAGGGGCAGCCTATGATCTCAGAGGTGCTGTCTGAAGATGTGTCAGTAAAAAAAAGCTAAAATTCTTAGATCAAAAAAGAGGAGTTAAGGATCTTAACTTAGTTAAGGATCTTAAGAGAGGAGTTAAGGATCTTACAAATTCTCTCTTGCTCCAAAATGCATGGAAATTGTTAAGGTTCCTGCCTTAACTGCATGCCATGTAAGCAGTAAAGATGTTGCACAGTCTCACATATTGTTTTCATTTACAGCTTAGGCTCTATGCAGCCACACTTTGCTTTGGTCTTTCACCCTCCCTCCCCCACTCTTTTTCTGCAGGTTGGGGGTGCTCCTCCCTACTCAAATATTATGTGCTTCACTGTGGTTACAATTTCTCCATTTATAGATCCTTCCTTTCTGGTTCCTTTTTCAGGCAGCAACTCAAGAAAATCTGCTCTCTGCACAGGGTAGGGAAGTGCAAACAGGACGGAGTTTGGATGTTTGGTCTAAAAACCTAGTTCGGGTTCGTGGATTTGGTCTGGTGGAATTCGGACCCCTCCAAACATTCAGCAGAGTTCAGCGCTGCCAGGAGGCTTGGGGCACTCCAGGAACCCCCAGGGGGGCCTGTGGTGGCATGAAAGGTCATTGGAGACTCAGCTGCAGAAGACACCAAGAAGGCTTGGCGCTTGGTACCCTGGGTTGCCCGGGCAGGCAGGCTCAGCGCTTGGACCCTGGGAGTGCCCTTGGCACCAGGGCTGGCCATCTGAGACCCAGAGGCAGCAGCAGCAGAGGGTGGAAAGACTTGGGGCTTGGTGACTGGCACCCATAGGGGGCAGGGCATTGCAGACTGGCATCAGTGGAGCAGCGGCAGAGACCTGGCCAGGGCTTGATGGCCGGCACCCCTACTTGGCCGGGCATTGCAGGCTGACATCGGTGGAGCAGCGGCAGAGGCCTGGCCAGGGCTTCGTGGCTGGCACCCCTGCTTGGCCGAGCATTGCAGGCTGGCTGGCATCGGCGGAGCAGCAGCAGAGGCCCGGCCAGGGTATGGTGTCTGGCAACCCTACTTGGCCAGGCATTGCAGGCTAGCAATGCTGAGTGGCACTGCTGCAGAGCACCCACTCAGATGGAATTTTTGGGAATGATTCAGTGGGGCAGCTCCCAGCATGACTACCCCATCAGCAAGCCACCATGCACTCCCTCTGACATA
>QEPC01008233.1:2123760-2139869 GCA_003113815.1 Sphenodon punctatus | reverse complement strand
ATATATTTAAGTTTTCATTTTGATCCTAAGCATACAGTTCCCTCACGCCTGGATGTGCCTTTCTTTGTTCTTTGATAGCAGTGCTTAATCCTAAACTTGTGAAAATGAGAAAAAGTACCCACCGCCTCCCATACGATGACTAACCATAACAGCCAGGGCAGGGACTCAGGCAGCTCTTTCTCTGTCTGGAATAGATTAATGAGGTGCGTGTTAATTATCCCCTTTGGGTGAAAATAAATGGACGTTAGCCCGCAGGAGCTCCGTGTTCAATCCAGGCAGCCGCTACCCAATACACAGGGAGGTACTGTGCTCTGCCCACCATTGCCCCTCCCTCATGACTCACAGCTGCATGGAATTCTGGGTCCAGGAAACTCCCCCACTGTTTGCTTCCTCTTCTGTTTTTTCCTCGCCTTTTGGAGTGACTTTTTGAGAGCTCCAAAGTGAAACAAAACAGTAGAAGCCCCAGAAAGAACGGCAGGTACGCTCACTGCTCCGACCGCTGAGATCATTCTAGGTGCTTTGCCTGCACGCAGGCTGTGTGCCCCCTAATCGATGGATGCGGGCATGTGGATGAACAAACATTGGCCTGGATTGGCCCACATGGTGGCCTGCGATGCCCCAGGACCCCACTGTTAATGGAGGCTCCATAGCACGTGGTGCTTATCTTGTGGCCACCTAATAAACGGGCAGTGAAAATGGACTGAACACTCTCCTGGTGTGGCTATCGTCTTGTTTAAAACACGCTTTGTCTGCTGAAACCAGTACAAACCTTAAACTGCTGGGAAGGTGGTGCAAGATAGCAAAACCCTTTATTGTACCAGCCAAAAACATACTGTTGGAGGGTATGCATTTCATGTGGCTGCTCCAGTCTGACAACTTTGGCTAAAAACAGATGACACGGTGGCCTGCGTTGGTATGGTCCACCTGGGACTCACCCGGGCCTGGGATCACCCACTTTTTTGTTTCCCTGCTGCCAGAGGTTGGGGCAGCTGGCCCGGGATGCTTCCTCTTGAAGATCGAGGTGATCATCCCGGGCCAAGGACTGCCCATGTGGGCCAGCACATCCGTTCTGCCCTGCCTATCCCTGCCACAGGGTGGGGGTCACCATGGCCATGCATCATGACTGGTCGCCATGGCTGCCTGTCATGGCAGGGGGCAGGGCCAGCTGCCTGCATGTTTGTTGTGTTTCCCCACCCTCAGGACATGGGGGTGGAAGGACAGCTCTCCAGCCACCAGGGGTCATAGGCATGTCTGTTCTTTGCTGTCTTCTCACTTGAGGAGTGACGGCTGTGCTTTTCCACTCCCGGGTGGGCCGGGGAGTCGCTTTGTTGCCTGCACCTCTGTTTTTACCCATGGAATAGAGAAAAATGTAACACCCAGGTAGCAGTAGTCACACATAATAACTTTACCTCTGGATAAAGACTATTTACTCCTGGGTAAGCAGTGCTTCATGTGAATATGGCTTGAGTAAAGCAGGTCAGAGCTGTTGACCCTAATGCCGTGGGGAATCAATTTTAAACTAAATTAATTTGAAACTTACGCTATTTTTAAGTAGCTGAACTTACTGATAGTTCTGCGGAGCACGAATAACTGTTTTGCTGTAAACAAGTCACTTGATGTGTATGTACAAAGTCAAATCTGAACGAACGTGTTTAATAAATCAGACATGGTTCAGATTAGTTATTCTTTGTACAAAGAAAGTTGGTGTAAATACTATTCAGTTCCCCATATAAAATACTCCCACCCACCCCCTTTTTTTTCTAGATATGTAGCCTTGAATCTCTTTCCCCCTGCCTCTTTCCCATCAGACTCTGTGTGTGACATTTTATAAATCAAAACACAATAATGTGGCAGGTCCAGTCCACATATTCAGTTTTTGATCTTTTTGATATCTGTACTTGCGATTGGAATGTTGTATTTCCCTGCTAATCTTTAAACAAAGCTCTGTGACCTTCATTGTGCAAATGAACTGTGTTTTCCCCTGTACAAAAGAACTACCAGTATAGACTTGCAATTGACATGATAATGAAGCTATGCCTGAGGAGGTGTGACATGAACACATTTAAGCACCACAAAAGAAAAGTTAATGGGGAAATATGCATGGAGTTCTGTTTAGTCAGGTGGCAAGAAACAATGAGAAAAAAGGAAGATTATTACCTGAGAGGCTACCAGCTATTTTTCAGACAGTTCCAAGACAGCAAGTATATATTTGGAATGAACTAAAGAACTATACAAATTTAAGAATTTTAAAGGCGAGACAGTCTAATTCTAAACCAGATTTCTTTTTTGTTGGGCTATTAAGATGTAAATTGTAATTGTTGGTATTACCTTGTCCTTATTCTACAATATCATCAATCAAAAGCTGACACACTTGGTCAGAACCGTAAAAAGAAACAGCCAACTCTACCCCCTCCCTCCAACGCCATAACATCTTTGAAATTCTCACCCTTGGAACAAAAAGGGTGACTGGGTTGCTAAGTCCTTATTTTCAAAAGAATTTGTCTCCTTTAAAAATACTTCTATAACTAGTTAGAGACTTAACTGTACTGGTGGGAGGATTACATAAGAAGAGACTTATATCGCTTTAAGTATACAGTGAACTAGACTACTTTAAATACACTGTAGTTCTAAACTCAGGACTATGCACCTTTTATGCTGGGCACAGTGTAAAAGGTAGGCCCCCCTATTATTGAGTGTGTGACTTATTGTAAGAGAACAGACTGCATGAGTGGCAGGTTCATTTACACAAACACTTTACTGTAATTAACTGTAGTGACATTTACTGAGCAGCTATATACTGCTCAGCAGAGTGTGCACATGAGTTGAGCAGTAGTAATTCATTTCCCTTGTGGTGGTATGAATGGCTCTTATCTGCCAATGGGGCATGATGGGTAGGGTCAGATCCAGGCAAGAGCAGACTGTGCAAGCATACAGGGCCCTATGTATTTGCGGGGAGGGCTGCACAGGCGCCAAGTTGCTGGGATCCATGAATAAACTTGAAATGACCATATGCGTGCAAAGGCATTTTGCTTAGTAACTACTGCTACCAAATGCTGCACAGACTTTCATACACGTGGTGGCATTTGTCTTTATGCATTTGATTGTGATCTGCAGTGAAGAAAGATGTGTGTTACCCTGCAAAAACTACATTTTTTTCATCCCAGATGGAAGCAAAATCCCAAAGAATCAGACTTTTCACCCATGTAGAAATAACCATTTTTTGGATGGGTTGGATCAAATTTCCCCCCTTATTTTTCAGTTAGTTTAAACAAAACAAAACAAAGCAAACCAACAACAAAACTTACCTTGTTTTTTGTTCAGTTGGCTCTGAAATTTTTTGGAAAGCTTTAAAATACAGAATATTTTAAAAAAACATTTTGAGGAAAAGGAAAACAATTCACTTTCAGATACTTCTACTAGCTCTAGTGTGGAGAATAGCTATTCCTCATATGGTTGTATGAATAAAAGTCCATGTGTATCAATGATCATGCATAGATCATAACTGTACTGGTGCCAACAGTCTTCCAGGCCCGATTCAAGGTGCTAGTTTTAACCTTTAAATCCCTACATGGTCTGGGTCCCACTTATCTGAAGGACTGCCTCATTCCCTGGGCCCTAAACCGGCCTCTGCAGTCTGCCGGAAGCACTCTCCTTGAGGTCCTGCATTTTTGGTGGATGGTCACTATGAGGAGGGCGTTCTTGGTGGCTGGGCTGCTGCTGTGGAACTCCATCCCGGAGGAAGCCCACCTCTGCTTGAATCTGCTCACCTTCCGGCAGCTTTGTAAGACCTTATTGTTCCGTCAGGCTTTCGGAGAAGGATATGGGTAGGGTGAGGAGGGGTGGGGTATGGCTTGGTTTGAGGGGATATGGGCTCTCTTACTTATATTTTATTACAATAATATTTTACTGTAGTATTGTTTTATTGGTGTTTGTATTGCAAGCTTCCCTGAGCTGCCTGAGGCAGGAATGGTGGCATGTCAAGAACATTAAATAAAATAAATAAATAAATAATAAAAGGTGTGGACATAATTTAGCTGAATGCAAGCAAATGTTTTCAGGTATTTATATTGCGTTCAGAAACTAATTGCCATTTTCTTTGTAAATTTCACCACGCTGCTTACCTTCCTTCTTCGATGACCATTCCTGCCTTTATTTGCCTTAGGATGTATCATCTGCGTTTCTTTTTTACTACTTATTTGACTTTCTACATGAATTATCATGGAGTGACTGCTCCTTTACCATCCTGATCCTCTTCTATTGCACCCAAGAAAGTTTTGCTGCTGTCTCTGGTGTAGTAAGACCAGCTCATCAATGGGTAAAAACAGATGCAACGCTGGTGTGGCAGCTCCCCAGGACAGGGAACAGTGGCTACCACTCTCTGGGGTTCAGGTGGCACTAAACTAATATGCTTGTTCTCCCACCATCCAGTGCCCTGCCTCCTGCCATGATGGGCAGCCATAGCAACTGTCCATGGTATCCCCCACCCTGTGATGGGGATGGTGGGACAAACAAACACACTGGTCCACTGTGGCCTGTGTTGGCACAGTGGCCCTTGGCCTGGAATGTGCACCTGGGATGATCCGGGAGATGCATTCTCGGCCAGCTGCCTACTTGGCCTGGAACACCAGCGGGCCAAAACAGGTGGCTGGGGAACAGAGGTGCAGCTGAGTCCCCGGTCCAGGTGCGGGATAGCGAACCATAACGAGCCCGTGTCATGTCTGTGTTTACCCAAAGTCTTGCCCAAGGGATTTCCTATTTTTCTGAAAGTTGTGCAGTCTGGAAAGTAGACTCTTGCTATCAGTCTTTTGAGAAAATCAACACTCTGCCTGCACATGTAGCCCCTGGGGCTCACACTGACACTGCAGGTAAGTTCAGTCCAGTATTATTGTCCTTGGTGTTCTAGAAAGATTAAAATGACACCAGATATGAATAGTTCACATATGCATTCTGGAATTACTAAAATATTGTTTTTACATGCTACATGGCATATTTCTGATAATCATAAGCTTGTCCTATTACATAAGTCTATTGCAACAGTCCCCATAGAAGCTTTTAACTAGTAAATACCACTTATTCTACTACTGGCAAACCATAACATTTCTCTCATCTATGCTCCTCAAGCCCCCTGCTCTTTTCTAATGTTTATGAAAGCTGTAAGGGCAAACCAAAAAAGTAGTGAACCAATCAGTAATCTTTCTCTGTAGCCACAGAAAATTATCACAAAGTGTATCTGAATTAAATGCAGCAGAGTTCACAGGACAACATGCAGAGTGTATATAGCCAAATCACTTCCATAATGAAAAACAAAATAAAAAATAAAATAATAATTGAAGAAAAATGTGATTTAAATATAAAAGGCACACTTTAACATTTGGTTAGATCCCTCTGTATAAAAATGGAAGATGAAATGGAAGAGAAAGCTAATTGAAGCACATGCAAGGAGAGCTAAAAGTAAGTAAATTCACACTCTCAAACACAATAAATATAACTAGCATCTGTTAGTGAAAGGAATAGTTTAACAACACTCCTAGCTTAGCTTAGCTTAGCTAAGGGAAGGAGTGGGTAACCATTTAAATAGGCATGTTAAGCAGGGGATATTGAGAACTAACTGGTTATTTTTCCACAGCACAAAGTTCCCTCCTGCGGTCGAGAAGCCAGGTTATTCCCGATCATTTAACATCACCATTTAAATAGGTTAGCCTTGCTAGATTTGTATCTACATATGTGCATTAAAGAGGTGCCTTGTTGTGGGTTAGTGAGTCCATTCTTGGGGTTGTGGTCTGAAATGGTCTTAAAATGGGAAATGAATATTTTAGTCTCTCTAATAGTGGCTGACCTGTTGGTGTGTGATTGTAGACATAGGCTCTTTTTGAGCAGCCCGTGGCTGTGGCGAGCGGTCTGTGGTTGCACTGCTATAGGGACAGTGCAGGGGTGTGTGTGTGCACAGGGGCACACCCCAATCCCCCACGCATCCCCACACATGCCACTGCGTGGAGGAGCAACCTGCATTTTCACCAGTTGCTCCATGTGGGGGCGATGGGTGGAGATGCATGTTATGTGGGAGAGTACACAGACCCACCTACCCACCGCCACTCTCAAGTGGGACACATCCACTCATGTCCACTGAGTGGGCGTATCTCGTTTAAAAAGGGCCATAGATGCAGGGGTACATCTGAGCTTCTTTTTAGTCCATGCCTGGGCATGTATTCCTAATCACAGTTTGGCCCAGAATGTCTTGCATTGTGAAGAAAGACTTGGTATTGGCCATTCTGTGAGGAAGGTGTCTGAAACTGAAAGACTATTTCTCTGTCCCAGTGCAGCAACTGTTGGCTAGTAATTAAATGTGAGCATGTAAAGAAAAAACAATCTTATTCGCAGCGTACTTGGGCTGAAATTAATGTTTTTGGCATTCATGAAGATAATTCTCATTCCCATGAACAAATGTCCAAACTTGTTACCATTGTGAAATTTGCTACTTTGTTTCTTTATCCTGGTCACTTTGACACTTGGGTATTCCATACTTTGTTTACTTGAATGGTACTATTGGGTGGGGTGTGGGGTTTGAATTTGATTGGTCCAGCTGTGTGAAGTATCACCAAAATCACATTCACAAAACCTCACCAATCACTGTTCCTGCACGCCTTAGTGCCCCCCACCCCCCAGGGCTTGAACTGGTCATCAGAATAAAGAGGGACTGGGTGCAGGCGTCAAGGCTACTGTCTGATACCACGTTGGTATGGACGCACATGATTGAAAGGATAAGATGGACAGGTGCCATCTGTCCCGGGGAAGTGGATAGGGCCCATAGAAAGATCAACAGGGAAGTAGAGAAATTGGCTCTGGCACATGGTGGGGACATCATTGCTCACGAGGATATCCACTTCTCGCGGCCTGGACAGACGGGGTCCACCTCTCTGAGGTGGGCATCGACATGTACCTTACGGCCATTAGAGATAAGCTTTCCCAATTGTTGTGAGGTTGGGGGTGGAGGTCTCAAACCAGCCAAGCAGGTGATGGCGGTTTGCTATGGCAGGGGTCCAGGGTATAAATTAGCAGGGTTCGTTAGAGTTAGCAGCTCTTTGAGTCATCTCCTTATGAGATGGGGCAAAGAGAAAGCTAGAGTGGGTGGCCAGCTTACAACCCAGGTCCGGGAGGGAGGGACGAGCCATACACTGGAGGACAGGGGCGGTTCACGGTACAGCCGCCGCCTCCCTCTTGCTCTGGTCATGAGAGGTCTCATACCTCCCTGACCAGCTGGGCGGCTGGACTAAGAGTGACCTAACGGCAGAAAAGGTTGTGGCACCAAGGGACATCAGGCCGCACAAGTTATATATTATGGTTAACAGTTAAAAGCAGAGTATAGACTGGACCCAGGAGGGGCAATGCCTCTCTCTCCCGACTTTTACCTTCAGTTAATAAAGAGTGTGGCCTTTTAAACCCTGTACGCTGTGTCCTTTTCTTCCAGGGGTGGTGGGGCAAATAGTAGGGCTGTGCATTTGGGGTTCCAGTAAAACACAAATAATCACAAAATCCCTTTTCTGCTTCTGTTTTTAAAAACACTAATACTGCTTTACAGTTTGGGGGGATGTGTTAGTGTGCGCTCTGTGCCTCTCAACTTCTGCTTCTGATTTGATGTTTTTAATTGTAGGCCTAGCAGTTTGAGCATGTTTCATGGCATATTGTGCTGGCCAGGGGGGAATTTAGCCCCCAACAATGGTGATATGCAAGGACTAGATTGTGTTTTGATTTAGGTTTACTTTTGATCTTTGAGTGCTTTCTGGGTCAGGGGCTTGGTCTACTTTCAGAGGCAGCTGGAGATGAAATTGTGTTTAGGTAACTGCATCTCTGTTGTATTGAGTGAATGATACTATTGAGTAGGGATGGGACTCTGGGCAGAACTTCAGTTTTGGTCAATTTTGGTTTTGATTCTCATGAATTTTGATTCTTCTTTGGTTTCGGTACTATCAGATCTTTTGCATTGATTTTTGTATCAGATTTTTAACACTACATTTTCTTCAATGTGGGACAAACGGCAATGTTAAGAATCTGGTACAAAAATCAATGCAAAAGATCCGATAGTACCGAAACCGAAAAGAACCAAAATTTCGGATTAATCCGAAATGGCCATTTTTGTGTATTTTCGGTTTTATCCGAAACCGAAATTCCCATCCCTACTACTGAGTAGGATAATCTGTGCAGGGATCCCCTTGCCTGATGCTCTTGAATTTGCTGTTATCAGGGTCCTTTACTGTTTATTGTAGGGTCACTCACCACTTGCACATGTGGGTGCATGCACACATACGCGCACACACACAGGACTGCACCCCTACATGCTTGCTTCTCAACCAACTCTAGCAGCTACTAGATTTTCCTCCTTTTAAAAAAAAATAAATAAATAAAAAAATTCCATAATCTTGAGATGCAAAAATTGGCACTGAACCAGATATAGTTAATACACTCAAAGCTTGATCTCATTAACTATTGGATCAAAAAACCTTCAGTAGGCCTAAAATGAACAATTGCAGCGAATGCTGTTTGTCGGAAACAGGTCACTTACCTTTATTTGTGCGACGAGGAAACTTACCGTTTTTTTTTCTATTTTCCAGTAGTTGAACACAACATGAACTGCGCTGCTACCAACTGCGCTGAGCAGGATATGATTTATATACTGGTTAACTGACACAAAAGTGCCAGAAATCGATGGAAAAGGACAGTCCTGAAAAAGTCCTGGAAAATACCGAAGAAAATCCCAGAAAGTCATGAAAAGTGACAGAAATGATAGGAAATTGTTGGTGCCACTCTTGCAATGGAATCACTGAATTGCAGACCTGTGGAGAAATACAGATGAATGGTTGCAAACGCTTCCTAACGGTAGGTATTACCCGATGGAAAGGGAACATTTGCTCTCATCTCGGTACTAATCTTCAGTTTAAGAGAGGAGTTAAGGTTCTTACAAGTTGAACCATGCTTCCCAAAACATGGACATTTTAAGTTAAGGCTTCTGTCTTAATTTGCGTGCACCATGTAAGCAGTAAAGAAGTTCTACAGTCTCACATATTGTGCTTGCTTACAACTTGCACTCCATGCATCCACACTTTGCCTTGGTCTTTCAGTCCCAGGCCTCTGCAGGTTGGGGGCAACACTGAATCTGGAGAGAGCAGGGGGTCAAGCTGCCCCCTAAGCCCCTGCTTTCCATATAGGCTTGTTTCATTTGGGGTGGGGAGAATGGGAAAGCAGAGTATGTGGGGACTGTAATGGAGGGAACAACGTTGATGGATGCAGGATGCGTAAAGGGAGACATGACTGGGGGCAGCTGGATGGTGGGGTGTCTGTATCCTGAGTGGGCAGCCAGGTGCTGGGGAAGTGTTTGAGGCACAAGGCTGAAAAATGGGTGATGTGCATGCACAGATGAGGCTAGGGTGCAGGCAGGCATGGGGGTAGTGTATGTATGAGCAGACAGTTGTTGAAAGGGTGTATATTGGGGACAAGCCTGAGAGGTGGGTGATGTGTATTCATGAAGAGGGCTGGGGGGAGGGTAGCCAGGGGTGAGGAGCAGTGTCTTTGTATGGGGAGGGAGTACCCAGTCAATGAGAGGACATGCATGGGGGGGAGAAGGCTAAGAGATGGGTGATGTGTATTTAGGGACATGGTTTGGGGGGTAGCCAGGCATGGGGGAGAAATGTACATATGTTTTTCATATGTGCTTTCAGTTGTTTTGGGGACAATGGGACATCCAAGTACTGGAGGGTTGTATATGGTTACGGGATGTGTACTGGGAGAGAAGACTGGGGACAACTAGGGGTGGGGAGCAGTGCGTGTATGAGCAATGGGCAGCCACATGCTGGGAGGGTGTAAATTGGTGGACAAGCCTCAGAGTTAGCGAGGGGTGAGGAGCAGTGTGTTTATGGAGAGGAGGCACCCAGGTGATGGACAGGGAATATGGGGAGTGGGGGGGATAAGGTTGAAAGATGGGTGATGTGTATTTCAGGGAGAAGTCTTGGGAGCACTCATGGGCAGAGGGGAGCTATAGTGGAGATGGGGATAAAGTCCATAATAATAGGACAGGGAGGCACTTGCCATCATCAGTTTCAATGTTGCCCCCAACCTGCAGAGGAAGAGAATGGGGGTTGAAAGACCAAGGCAAAGTGTGGGTGCATGGAGCCTATGTTGTAAGCAAGCACAATATGTGGGACTGCACAATGCCTTTACTGCTTTCGTGGCATGCAAGCAAAACTGGGAGTCTTAACTTAAAATTTCTATGCTTTTTGGAGCATGGTTCAATTTGCAAGAGTCTTAACTCTATTAAACCAAAGGTTTTTTGATCCTGTAATTTCTATGTTTTTTGAAAGGAGGCTACACTAAATTCCCCCTACTACAACAGTACCAACAGTACCAACATGGACAAAAATCCCTTTCTGGGATTTTTGAGAATTTAAACATGGGAACTTCTCTTAGGAGTGAGGAAGCTGCTATGGTTTGCCCCAGGTGCCATGCAGCTCTTGCACCTTTAGCTCTGGGATGTACCAGCACAGCAAGCGACAAGTCTGCGACTGTCTCTTCTCTGACAGCATGTACCCCACTGTAAACTGTCCTAGTTCAGCTCCCAACAGTGACACCCCAGCACAGCCTGCAGCTCCCAGAGAACTGAGTCCTAGTTCCCAGTCCCACCTCTAACCCACTAGCCCCCATTTCCCTCCCACAGAACCCAGGAGTCTTGGATCCTAGTCCCTCATAGATAATACAATCTACTGTGCACGTAGATGGATTATACGTAAAACAAACGTGTGTACATTTTATGTACATCTCCCTCTGCCCTTGCATAGAGTGTTTTTAGATAAGATGCTATTTGCCAGGAAGGCAATAAACCCTGCAAATTACCTGGATGTGTAAACTACTCTCCTGTGAGTCTTTTGGAAATGTCCACATGTTAATGTGCACCTGGAAACGCTAGATATTGAGGGTTTCCAGTTGAGCATTGAAAACTCCCATAGGACTCATACAAATTTCTCATTGTGCATGTCTAAAAAGTCCAGGTTGTGATTCTCTTAGGAGTTTCCCATGTGAATGTGATGCTGCAATTCTGTGATCCCCAGCACCACCACCTTTGTTGTGAGAGAGGAATGATCGTGGGAGACTATAAACCGCCATGATTTTCATACATGTCTAAAAACATCCATAGAGAAAAGAGAATGGGTATCCATACACAGCATCTATGAGTAGCATCTATGTATAAATAACCTCTCTACCTATATCCTACACACAGATACCCCATCACTTTTCTTCTATAGGACAATGTACAAGGAGACGTACATAAAACATACGTACATTTGTTGTGCATATAATACCATACATATCTTGATGTTTTAAAATCTCATTTCCATTGGATAACATGGAAATTCAAAACATCATAACTTAAAAGCTACACAATGGATTTTAAAAACCCAAACTCAGGAAATGACTAGAGTGTTCACTTGAATTTTCTGACACCTTTACACCTCCAGGCAGATAACTTTAAACATACTCTTGCCTGTCAAAAGAAAAAGTATCAAAAGGGAGAAAACAGTTTTGCTTCCAAAATTCAAATGTCTGTAACTTCCTTGTTTTTCATCGAATTGCCTGAATTTCGATAACTTGGCCCCCTCAAAAAGTGATCCACTCTACAAAATTTCACTGACAGGATAAATCATCCTAAACAAGTAGAATTTTTGTGATTTTTAACAGCGTGCAAGCTACCTTATATAAGCTACCTTATATAGAGCCATGGCTTTATAATACACTCAAAGCTACTGATATTTTCAGCTGGTGTATATTCTATAAACCTTTAACTTTTGAATTATTGGGGTACAGAATTCAGCTTCTGCAATTGAAGAAGCAACTGGGGCTGGGGAAAACATTTCTGTAACTCATCCAGAAACTTGAGTTATGCAAGTTCAGCTTAGTGGATCCAACTGCACTGCCAAACTGAACGAAGTACTGAATCCTGAAATAAAGATTCAAAAGAGCAAACAAAGATGGAGGTGAATGCTACTTTGTACCATTTTGCTAAAAACAAAAAGGATTTGAATATGCTAAATTTGGTATTTGTTTTGGATACCTATTTCAACTCTACATACCCATTGCATTAATTTTTGTAATAATATCACTAGCATTTCCCACCATGGCTCCCAACTGATACCTGCAAATGGAGTCCCTCATTGTGAGCTGCCTTTGGATGTTAGGACTCTTGTGAGTGTGTCCTGGCTTGTTCACATGCTATGATGAGATGCAATACTGTATAGTAAAGAAACCACGACATATTTTCTAGGGGTGTGCATGTCATTTTTGTTGTTACAATAACGATAAGAAAAATGGTGGTTGTTGCTGCAATAACGAAAACGCCAATCGAGAATGACAACAATAACAAAAATGACAATGTCATTATCGTTGTCATTATTATTAGTGACACAGTTGCAGTTTTGTTTTGGATNAGTCTTGCCCAAGGGATTTCCTATTTTTCTGAAAGTTGTGCAGTCTGGAAAGTAGACTCTTGCTATCAGTCTTTTGAGAAAATCAACACTCTGCCTGCACATGTAGCCCCTGGGGCTCTCACTGACACTGCAGGTAAGTTCAGTCCAGTATTATTGTCCTTGGTGTTCTAGAAAGATTAAAATTACACCAGATATGAATAGTTCACATATGCATTCTGGAATTACTAAAATATTGTTTTTACATGCTACATGGCATATTTCTGATAATCATAAGCTTGTCCTATTACATAAGTCTATTGCAACAGTCCCCATAGAAGCTTTTAACTAGTAAATACCACTTATTCTACTACTGGCAAACCATAACATTTCTCTCATCTATGCTCCTCAAGCCCCCTGCTCTTTTCTAATGTTTATGAAAGCTGTAAGGGCAAACCAAAAAAGTAGTGAACCAATCAGTAATCTTTCTCTGTAGCCACAGAAAATTATCACAAAGTGTATCTGAATTAAATGCAGCAGAGTTCACAGGACAACATGCAGAGTGTATATAGCCAAATCACTTCCATAATGAAAAACAAAATAAAAAATAAAATAATAATTGAAGAAAAATGTGATTTAAATATAAAAGGCACACTTTAACATTTGGTTAGATCCCTCTGTATAAAAATGGAAGATGAAATGGAAGAGAAAGCTAATTGAAGCACATGCAAGGAGAGCTAAAAGTAAGTAAATTCACACTCTCAAACACAATAAATATAACTAGCATCTGTTAGTGAAAGGAATAGTTTAACAACACTCCTAGCTTAGCTTAGCTAAGGGAAGGAGTGGGTAACCATTTAAATAGGCATGTTAAGCAGGGGATATTGAGAACTAACTGGTTATTTTTCCACAGCACAAAGTTCCCTCCTGCGGTCGAGAAGCCAGGTTATTCCCGATCATTTAACATCACCATTTAAATAGGTTAGCCTTGCTAGATTTGTATCTACATATGTGCATTAAAGAGGTGCCTTGTTGTGGGTTAGTGAGTCCATTCTTGGGGTTGTGGTCTGAAATGGTCTTAAAATGGGAAATGAATATTTTAGTCTCTCTAATAGTGGCTGACCTGTTTGGTGTGTGATTGTAGACATAGGCTCTTTTTGAGCAGCCCGTGGCTGTGGCGAGCGGTCTGTGGTTGCACTGCTATAGGGACAGTGCAGGGGTGTGTGTGTGCGCACAGGGGCACACCCCAATCCCCCACGCATCCCCACACATGCCACTGCGTGGAGGAGCAACCTGCATTTTCACCAGTTGCTCCATGTGGGGGCGATGGGTGGAGATGCATGTTATGTGGGAGAGTACACAGACCCACCTACCCACCGCCACTCTCAAGTGGGACACATCCTCTCATGTCCACTGAGTGGGCGTATCTCGTTTAAAAAGGGCCATAGATGCAGGGGTACATCTGAGCTTCTTTTTAGTCCATGCCTGGGCATGTATTCCTAATCACAGTTTGGCCCAGAATGTCTTGCATTGTGAAGAAAGACTTGGTATTGGCCATTCTGTGAGGAAGGTGTCTGAAACTGAAAGACTATTTCTCTGTCCCAGTGCAGCAACTGTTGGCTAGTAATTAAAAGTGAGCATGTAAAGAAAAAACAATCTTATTCGCAGCGTACTTGGGCTGAAATTAATGTTTTTGGCATTCATGAAGATAATTCTCATTCCCATGAACAAATGTCCAAACTTGTTACCATTGTGAAATTTGCTACTTTGTTTCTTTATCCTGGTCACTTTGACACTTGGGTATTCCATACTTTGTTTACTTGAATGGTACTATTGGGTGGGGTGTGGGGTTTGAATTTGATTGGTCCAGCTGTGTGAAGTATCACCAAAATCACATTCACAAAACCTCACCAATCACTGTTCCTGCACGCCTTAGTGCCCCCCACCCCCACCCCCCAGGGCTTGAACTGGTCATCAGAATAAAGAGGGACTGGGTGCAGGCGTCAAGGCTACTGTCTGATACCACGTTGGTATGGACGCACATGATTGAAAGGATAAGATGGACAGGTGCCATCTGTCCCGGGGAAGTGGATAGGGCCCATAGAAAGATCAACAGGGAAGTAGAGAAATTGGCTCTGGCACATGGTGGGGACATCATTGCTCACGAGGATATCCACTTCTCGCGGCCTGGACAGACGGGGTCCACCTCTCTGAGGTGGGCATCGACATGTACCTTACGGCCATTAGAGATAAGCTTTCCCAATTGTTGTGAGGTTGGGGGTGGAGGTCTCAAACCAGCCAAGCAGGTGATGGCGGTTTGCTATGGCAGGGGTCCAGGGTATAAATTAGCAGGGTTCGTTAGTTAGCAGCTCTTTGAGTCATCTCCTTATGAGATGGGGCAAAGAGAAAGCTAGAGTGGGTGGCCAGCTTACAACCCAGGTCCGGGAGGGAGGGACGAGCCATACACTGGAGGACAGGGGCGGTTCACGGTACAGCCGCCGCCTCCCTCTTGCTCTTGCTCTGGTCATGAGAGGTCTCATACCTCCCTGACCAGCTGGGCGGCTGGACTAAGAGTGACCTAACGGCAGAAAAGGTTGTGGCACCAAGGGACATCAGGCCGCACAAGTTATATATTATGGTTAACAGTTAAAAGCATAGTATAGACTGGACCCAGGAGTGGCAATGCCTCTCTCTCCCGACTTTTACCTTCAGTTAATAAAGAGTGTGGCCTTTTAAACCCTGTACGCTGTGTCCTTTTCTTCCAGGGGTGGTGGGGCAAATAGTAGGGCTGTGCATTTGGGGTTCCAGTAAAACACAAATAATTACAAAATCCCTTTTCTGCTTCTGTTTTTAAAAACACTAATACTGCTTTACAGTTTGGGGGGATGTGTTAGTGTGCGCTCTGTGCCTCTCAACTTCTGCTTCTGTTTTGATGTTTTTAATTGTAGGCCTAGCAGTTTGAGCATGTTTCATGGCATATTGTGCTGGCCAGGGGGGATTTTAGCCCCCAACAATGGTGATATGCAAGGACTAGATTGTGTTTTGATTTAGGTTTACTTTTGATCTTTGAGTGCTTTCTGGGTCAGGGGCTTGGTCTACTTTCAGAGGCAGCTGGAGATGAAATTGTGTTTAGGTAACTGCATCTCTGTTGTATTGAGTGAATGATACTATTGAGTAGGGATGGGACTCTGGGCAGAACTTCAGTTTTGGTCAATTTTGGTTTTGATTCTCATGAATTTTGATTCTTCTTTGGTTTCGGTACTATCAGATCTTTTGCATTGATTTTTGTATCAGATTTTTAACACTACATTTTCTTCAATGTGGGACAAACGGCAATGTTAAGAATCTGGTACAAAAATCAATGCAAAAGATCCGATAGTACCGAAACCGAAAAGAACCAAAATTTCGGATTAATCCGAAATGGCCATTTTTGTGTATTTTCGGTTTTATCCGAAACCGAAATTCCCATCCCTACTACTGAGTAGGATAATCTGTGCAGGGATCCCCTTGCCTGATGCTCTTGAATTTGCTGTTATCAGGGTCCTTTACTGTTTATTGTAAGGTCACTCACCACTTGCACATGTGGGTGCATGCACACATACGCGCACACACACAGGACTGCACCCCTACATGCTTGCTTCTCAACCAACTCTAGCAGCTACTAGA
>QEPC01008233.1:2089966-2115620 GCA_003113815.1 Sphenodon punctatus | reverse complement strand
AGATGACCAGAGCATGAACAAGAGTTTTGGCAGATGAGACAGAGAGAAAAGGGCGAATCTTAGCAATGTTATGGAGGGAGAAGCGACAGGATTTAGCAACAGAGTCAATGTAGGGTTTAAAAGAAAGGGCTGAGTCAAAGATGAAGCCTAGGCTACGGGCTTGGCGGACACGGCAGGATGGTGACTCCATCAATAGTTATTGACAGAGAGGAAGGATGAGGGGGGAAGATAAGGAGTTCAGTTTTAGTGGTGGTGGTGGTATAGTAAATTAATGGGGGGTGGTATAGTAAATCAGTAATCCAGCTAACCGGATACTATTTGATATCTAACTGGTTACCAGATTTTCCAAATAATGTGGTGTTGCTCACCTCAATTCCCCGAATGGTGGGAAGTTCCAGAAGCAGCCTTGCTGGGTCGGTGTCCCTTCAGCAGCAGAGATAAACTGAAGACTTACTGTGTGGTATAAGAGTCCATTTATTTACAAATTGAATTGACAAGTTGAGAAGATTGGCTGGGACCAGCTGCCAGCTCCTCCAGCCAGATCCTGCTGAACCCTCTAGGCCCAGCACCACAGGAGTTCCCCAGAAGGTTCCCCAAACTCTAGTATGCAACCTCCAGCTAGGCTGCAGCTCTTCACTCTTTGTCAAGACTGAAAGCTGTCCCACCCAGTGCTCAACACTGCCCAGCCTGTACTTGGCTTCGCCTGGCTAGAATCATTGTTCAAAGACAAGAGGCTCACAGGTGAGCTCAGGATGGCCCTATAAATCAGTTACATTCCAGGGGGATGAATCCCAACAGGAAGTTACATTCCCAGGGGTTGGGGTGTGCCAGATCCCAATTTTCAGGGGGTCCATAATACCGGTATACATCTGGATATCAGTGGCTACTTGTTTCATCTACTGCAGTCCTGGCTGCTGAGATTCTGAGGAACCGCTGCAGTTCAGCTGCTGAGACTTGGGTGCCATGAAGCAAGATGCAACGCCTTTAAGGAAGTGCACGGTCTAGGACCAGCCGTCACCAAGAGTGGCATTTGAACTGCCTAAGAACCACATGTGGTTCCTGAACCACAATTTGCTTATCTCTGCATTAGATACCATTTTAGGAACTTAGCTCACTCTTTTTCAAAATATACTAAACGTAGGCCTGGTTGAGAGTCTAACAAAGTTACTGAGAGTCTTTAATTTTTTGACTTCAGCCTTATTGGATTTTGCATAAGACCCTAGAATACCAAATGGATAAAAAAATATTGCTGAGCAAGAAATATTGTTTCTTGCAAGTGTGATGTTACATCACTGATGTATAATTCGCAACTTTATCTCTCCTCTTTATACACATCTAGATGTGTATAAGAGACAGGTCTAGGACCAGCCGTCACCAAGAGTGGCATTTGAACTGCCTAAGAACCACATGTGGTTCCTGAACCACAATTTGCTTATCTCTGCATTAGATACCATTTTAGGAACTTAGCTCACTCTTTTTCAAAATATACTAAACGTAGGCCTGGTTGAGAGTCTAACAAAGTTACTGAGAGTCTTTAATTTATTGACTTCAGCCTTATTGGATTTTGCATAAGACCCTAGAATACCAAATGGATAAAAAAATATTGCTGAGCAAGAAATATTGTTTCTTGCAAGTGTGATGTTACATCACTGATGTATAATTCGCAACTTTATCTCTCCTCTCTTGTTTTATTATTATTATTATTATTATTATTATTATTTTTATTAGCATTTATATAGCACCAGCAATGTACTTGGTGCTTTACAGAGAATAAGATAGACATGCTCCCTGCCCGAGAGCTTACAATCTAAAGACAGGGGGAGGGAAGACAGGGAAAGGGGGAACAGAGGGAGAGACAAGGGATGCAACAATCATGAGGATGCGAGAACTTAGGGCGCTTTTAAACGATCCCGCTCACAAGTCCTTCTGCGCATGCGAACTCTGCCAGGGAAGCACTCTGCTAGGGAACCTGGAAGTGCGGGTTAAAGCCGGCACATTGGCGATCCACCTTGAAGGGGGCAGGATTGCTGGGTCGGCTTGACGCGGGGGAGACTTGGCTGCACTCCACGTTGGGCATTTAAACGGACGGTCTCAATGGCAGCTGTTAAAAGGCTCAGCCGCCATTTCTGTCTCGTTTAAAAGCGCCCTCAGGTACATGTTGTTGGCTTGGTTACAGTACATTGGGAGTTTGCAGATAACAGGTGGGAGATAATTCTGGGTAGGGATGGTTAAAAAGAGTTAAGAAGGGCAGAGTGGAAGAGGTGGGTTTTGAGGAAGGATTTGAAGGTATGACGGGAGGGGGGCAAGGAAGATGTGGGCAGGGAGGAAGTTCCAGGTGTGCGGGGCAGCAAGGGAGAAGGAATGAAGGCGGTTGGGGAAGCAGGGAGGGACGTGGGGGGGGTGAGGGAGGGGATGGAAGAGGAGCGGAGTGCTTGAGCAGGGGTTCGGAAGGAGATCAGGGCAGAGAGGTGTGGGGGCCGAGGTTGTGAAGGGCTTTGTAGGTGAAGACAAGTAGCTTGTGCAGAATACGCTCAGGAAGGGGGAGCCAATGGAGAGGGGAAGAGGAGAAACTGCACATGGTCAAAGCGATGGGCTAGGTGGATGATCCTGGCAGCAGAGTTTTGAACAGAGATGAGGGAGGAAAGGTGAGAGCGGGGAAGTCCAGCGAGGAGGAGGTTACATTAGCTGAGGCACAAGATGACTAGGGCATGGATGAGAGTTTTGGCAGAGGAGGCAGACAGAAAAGGGCGGATCTTAGCAATGTTGTGGAGGGAGAAGCGGCAGGATTTGTCCATGGAGTCAATTTAGGTTTTGAAGGTAAGGTGTGAGTCGAAGATGAAGCCCAAGCTATGGGTTTGGGGGACAGGGAGGATGGAGATCTCGTCAATGGCAATTGACAGGGAAGAGGGAGAGGAAGGATTGGGAGGGAAGATGAGTTCAGTTTTTGCCATGTTCAGTTTGAGTTGAAACCATTGGTGAGACAAGCTTGAATGGGGGGGAGAGGGATGGAGTGAAGAGAGAGAGTTGAGTGTCGTCGATGTATAGGTGGTATTAGAAACCGTGGGAGGCAATGAGTTTACCTAGGGAATGGGTGTAGATAGAGAAGAGGAGAGGGCCAAGGACAGAGCCTTGGGGAACCCCGACTGAGAGGGGTAGGGAGGAGGAGGAGGGGGAGGAGTTAGGAAGAGATACATTGAAGGAGTGGTCAGAAAAGTAGGAGAACCGGTTCAGGACAGAGTCCCAGAATCCCAGGGAGTAAAGCGACTCAAGCAGGAGCAAGTTGATACAAGTGCAACTGACCACATTGGAAATTTTATCCTAGATTAATGCTAGGCTGATGAAACTATTCTGAAATTAATATTTTCAGGATTGTGGCCTTAATTATTTGCAGAGGCGATAAATAATATTACTATTTTGGACAATTTTAGTGGTTAGTAGTCCCATAAGAGAGGCTAGATTCTTCAGAAGGCCAGATTTTAATTTTCTTAACACCTTATTTTTCATTTTAAATTTTATTTTAAATTTTTCCTTTGCTCTTCTAACTTTTCAAAACTTCTGTCACTTTGGAAAAGTTAATATAGGCCAAAGAAAAATGAAATAACTCTGTAACTTCTTCATATATGTCCAGTTCTATCCATGCTCCTGTTTGAGGTTTCTTAGCTGTTACATACCATAATATACAATTGAGTAAAGAAAAAACATTTAGTATCTGCTTACTGAAATTCGGAACGAAATAAGGTAGTAAACATGTCTGGGACAACGGTTTTGGAAGCAGAGTAAATAAAAGATCTGTTCCGTTATTTAGTTCAGTTTTGACTCTCCCTAGGAACTAAATAAAAAACATCCCAGTTTCATGTAATCTGCTGTTTTTTCTATTTTCCACAGAAATTGCAACAATTTTAGAAATTAATCTCTGATCTCTGCAACAGATGCAAAACACAAGTTGGTAATATAGGACATATGTATGGCAATATCGACATTTGAACTCTTCCTGGAATTTTGTGTTTTGAAACCCTATCAGTTATTCTCTCTGCGTAGACTGAACAAAATTAGCTCCTCATGCTTTCCTAGCAGTGCTTGGAGGTGAATCATATAGGAGTGTCTCCTCTTGGATGCATATAAGAAAAAAAGACATTTACAACTCTAGTGTCCAGGACAAAAATAAAAACCATCTTATGCAGATAACAAAAAGAGAGGAAACTTCAACAACGGGAAAAGAGTGGGCAGGTGAAATCTTTCATTATGCCATTTTGCAAAGGCTGGAATTACAGATTGCACAGCCAATTAAAAAGCTGGATTGAGACTTCTCAGTTTGGAAACTAGTCTTGGCACATCAAGTGAGAATCAGTAATATCTGTTTTACTCCTTTTTAAATATATGTAATTAACACATTTGACAAGAAGAAATGAGATTTCCATTCCGTTGCAGGGAACTTGGTTTGTTTCTTTTGTAAACATTGACATTATTTTTGTACCAAAAATGATACATAAAGTTCTAAGTGCAGACAATCATTGAGTCAATGCAGTTTGAGAAACCCAGTGTGAAATCTGCTGCAGGTTTTTATTCTCACTGAGCTCAATCCTGAAACTCTTCCTTATTTCAGTCACACTGGACCATTGTATAAGGAAAAAACTCTTACTGGCTTAAATCTCTACCTTGGTTCTGAGTAAGAAGTGATTGGAAAATCTCAAACAAAATGTTTTCCTGGTTGTTTAATGTAGTTTAGTTGAAAGTTGAATTTTCTTCAGCATAATCATCCTGAAAACATTTTTGCTTTGGGTCAACAGCAGGGCTGTGATAGAATATCATGGTTAACTGTAAAATTATCATAGCTTAACTTATAAACTAGGGCCAAGTTGAAGCAGCCCTTCTGCAGAACAGTTCCATGAAAATGGAATGGCTGGTTATATTTCAATCAAATATGATCAATCTGAATTTTCACTTGGAATTCCAATTGTTCATTTTGTGCATGTGCAAGGTGGGAACAGTGGTGGAGCCGATCTTAAGACCCGTGGATCCCCTGTGTGTGTATGCATGTGGTTTCTGCGTGGCACTATGTGCTGGCAATGGCACTGCACGCGGTTTCTGCATACATGTGCGTGGACGCGGCTACACATGAGATCCGTGGGGCTTCGGATCAGCCCCACTGTCATTTTGTCGGCTGCTGACACCATTTTTTGCATGCTCTAAATGGCTGGGTGCCATTTTGCGTATATAGAAAATAAATTTAAAAAATGGATTGGTCAGACAAACAAAAATTGGAATGATTCTTCATTTTGATTTTTGTGTGTTCTGATGAAACCAGCTGGATTTGTTGAAAATGAAATCCAGTCGGAAACAGACTTTCACCTCTAATTCAAAGGCTGTCCAGGCAGTATCTTCAAACAAAGGAGTCCTGTCCAGGCTATGCCCTTATCCTAATAGACTGGTTTGATGCGAGATTGGTGACTAATAAATCAACTACGGTCCAGGAGGTGATCTTGGACAAGGCGGCCGACCTCCCATATGTTACAGAGACCTGGCTGGACGCTGAGTCGGGGCCTATATTGGCTGACCTTGTTCCGGCCAGATACTTTATGCGCAGCATCAGCCGTGGCTGGAGGGCCAAGGGGGCAGTGTAGTAATTATTTTTAAGGATGCCTGGTCTGTGAGGAGATTTCCTGTGCAACCTGTCATGAGTGTGGAGGCTCTCCATTTGGTGTTGGATTTGGCCGGAGACAGAGTGGGGATACTGTTGATATACTGGGCACCTGTATAGCAGCCTCCCTGCCCACACTGACTGAGCTGGTGTTGGAGGTGGCCTTGCAGTCCCCCATGGTGATAGTTCTGGGGGACTTCAATATTCATGCTGATGCCAGTCTTGGAGGGGCAGAGCATGAGTTCATGGTTGCCATGGCAACCATGGGCCGGTCTCAGAGAGTTGTGGGCCCCACACATGCTGGAAGACATACCCTAGATATATTTTGCACAGGCCTTGAGGTGGGGGATCCGTTAGTGGGGGAGGTGTCAACAGTGCCCTTGTCATAGACGGATCATTTTCTCCTCCAGCCAGGTATCCTGGTGTATGTCGGCCCCTGGGAGGGTGCGGAACCAGTTAGGTTGGTTTGCCCGCGAAGGCTTATGAAACCAGATAGGTTCCAGATAGCTCTAGGGGATGTTTCCTCTGACCTCGATGGCTGCTCACTCAATGGCCTTGTGTCTAGGTGGAATTCCATGCTGACTTAGGCCATCCACCGTGTGCCCCCCAGGTGTTCGGTCCCGAAGCACCGACAACGCAGCTCCCAATGGTACACAGAGGAGCTGCGGTGGATGAAGTGTGAAGGGCGGTGGTTAGAGCGATGGTGGCGCCACTTGTGCTGAAGTTGACTGATTGCGGCCTAGACACTGGTTACGTACCTATGCCGTTGTGGTGCAGACAGCAAAGAAGGTTTTCTTTGCTGCCCTCATTGCCTCCACTAAGTCCTGCCCAGCTGAGCTGTTCCAGGTGGTGAGGGGGCTGGTCAGTACGGCCTCCCTCTGCCTGGACTTAGAATCATCAAATGCTCGCTGTGATTTGTTTGTGGACTTCTTTGCGGATAAAATCGCTCAAATTCACCACGGTTTCGATGCAAAGTGTTTAGCAGAGGACGGGTCGGAGGCAGTAGAAGCCCCATCCTGTCCTGCTTTGTGGGATGAGTTTCAGGCTGTGTTGCCCTTGGATGCAAGGGATGCTCTTGGGACTGTGTGTGCCACCTATTGTGAGTTAGATCCATGCCCATTCTAGGTAGTTAAGGCTAGCCGGGAGATATTGGGGCCATTGCTGGTGGAGATAGTCAGTGCCTCCCTTAGGGAGGGCAGGGTGCTGGATTGTCTCAAGGAGGCGGTAGTGCGGCCCCTGCTCAAGAAGCCATCTTTAGACGTTGGCACCCTGGCCAGCTATTGGTCAGTCTCTAACCTTCCCTTTTTAAGGAAGGTTATTGAACGGGTGGTGGCTCAGCAGCTTGGATCGGGTCAATTTTCTCGATCCCTTGCAGTTGGGCTTCCGTCTGGGCTATGGCACGGAGACTGCGCTTGTGGCCTTGGTTGACAACTCTCCTGTGAGTTGGATGGTGGTCGCTCGACCCTGTTGATTCTGTTAGATCTCTCAGCTGCATTTGATACCATTGATCATAAGTTGTTGGTAACTCGGCTGCGGGACCAGACAGGAATTAGCGGGACTGTACTTGAATAGTTCCGCTGTTTCCTGACAAGGAGAACCCAGTGTGTGGTCCTCAGGGAGTTTTCATCTTCCCCCTGGGGCCTCACGTGTGGGGTTCTGCAGGGTTCCATCTTATCCCCTCTCTTGTTTAATGTGTACATGCAGTCTTTGGGGTAGGTTGTCAGGGAGTTTGGGGTGAGGTGTCATCAATATGCTGATGATACCCAGCTAGATCTCTCATTTTCCTCTGACTCAGGCCTGGCAGTCTGTCGGCTGTGGGGGATTGGATGAGGGCGAGCCGCCTGAAACTAAATCCTGACAAGATGGAGGTGATGGTTGTGGGGAGGGCCAGGGGGGTGGTGGTATTGACCCCCATCGTCGATGGGGTCCACCCACCCCTGGTTTCGTAGGTCTGGAGTCTGGGAGTGCTCCTGGACCCACAGCTTCACCTGGATGCCCAGGTGGCAGCTGTGGCAAAGGGGGCATTTTGCCAGTTACATCTGGTGCGTCGGCTTAGGCTGTGTCTTGGACTCGGATCTGACCACAATCATCCATGCATTTATTACCTTGAGACTGGATTACTGCAATGCACTCTACGTGGGGCTACCTTTGGTGCTGGTTTGGAAGCTGCAGCTGGTGCAGAATGCAACTGCCTGTCTCTTGACTGGGACAGGCTGACGCGAGCACATTACACCAGTGCTCCATTCTCTGCACTGGCTGCCGATAGTTTTCCGAGCCCAATTCAAGGTGTTGGTGTTAACCTTTTAAAGCCCTAAACGGCTTGGGCCCCACCTACCTGTGGGACCGCCTCACTCTCTGGGTCCTGGATCGGTCCCTGCAGTCGGCCGGGGGCGTCGTCCTCGGGGTCCCCCGGATGTTCACCATGAGGAGGGTGTTCTCCATAGCTGCACTGTGGCTGTGGAATTCCCTCCCATTGGAGGTCGGTTTAATTACTGACCTCCCCTCTTTCTGCAGACACTGTAAGACCTGGCTGTTCTGTCAGACCTTTCCCGAGGGAGGTAAGGTGAGTGGGTTGGGTTAGGGAGCGTAATGATGGGTTTTAATTTATTGTTTTAATTGCTGTTTGTTGTGTATAGGGCTGTAGCGGAATATTGCAGCGGTAGCTATTTCCGGCGGAAACAGTGTTTCCGCAATTAGTGGAACGGCATGGCAGAGGCTTTCATTCCGCGGTTTCATTCCGCAGTTCCGCTTATTTAATTCCGCTACTTAGTGGAATCGTGGAAACATAACATTTTTGCTATTTCCGCAATTCCGCCAGCGCCACAAAATAGCGGAATAGCGGTTTCCTGCAATTTCCGCGATTTTTCCGCGATTTTTCCGCAATTCTACGATTTGCAGAATTCCGGCGGAATTAGCGGAATATCCTCAGAAAGGTCGCGGTGTGGCACGGGCAATTCCGAAATGGCGGAACGGAATCGCGGCGCGGTAAAAGCTGCTGCTGCATCAGACATAGTTGTGTATTTAAATGTTTTAAAATGCTGTGAGCTGCCCCGAGATGCCTGAGGCAGCAGGGGGCAGCATATAAGTTTTAGAAATAAATAAATAAATTTGCCTCAATCTATGCTCTTTGGTCCCTGGTAGACTACATAATTCATGATGTGCCATGATTTATTCCTATTGTAAGACTCTTAGGTCTGCATTAGACTGACTATGTTCAGAATTCTTGTAGCCCATGCTAAGTTACTACTGTGCAAATAACTGTGAGGTCCATTGAGTCAGTAAAGAATTAATAAGGAGCATGATATTAGATCTACTGATTGAAAATGTGATTTGTTTAAAAGATATTTTACTCTCTTAGAAGCAGGGAAAGTTGGATAAAATTATTACCATTTGACTTTTATACAGACAGTGTCACATATAAGCATGGCTAAGATGAGAGGTTTTCCAAATATATATTTTAAAGTTCTTCAGCTCAGAAATCTATCTTGCTATGAAGGCACCAACACCAGTATGTTATGGCATTGCAGTATAGACAGAGACCCACGTTCACTGCATCTTCCTCGTTAGTGGCAATGGGGAAAACTCAGTGAACATGGATTCCTGACTATAGAAAATCACCATTAAACTTATGAAAACTTTAAAGGTCACAAACTTTGAACTCATCATGCTAGCTAATGTGTAACATGGGTGCACAGACATTAGAGGTGTGCACCAGGGACACATGTTGTTTGTTTTCATTTTTCATTTGTTATTAAAAACTGTTTGTTTTCGTTAATAACAAAATTTTGTTTTTCGTTATCAGTGTCATTGGTATCGGTATCGCACAAAACTGAAAATTTGTTTCCGGTTTTGTCATTGTGTGTGTGTGTGTGAGCCTGTGTGTGTGTCTGTGTGTGTGAGAAGTGCCAGTGGTACTAAGAAAACCCTGACTATCCATCCTTGGGTATCTCAAATTTGGTTCACTTTAACAATGGAAAGGATAATGACGGACATCAAAGAGGAGTTTTACACTATTTGACTAAATCTTTGGGAGATTCTTAAAGAAATGATTAACATAGATGATGGGGGTCCTAAAATATGCCTGTCAGAGATATAGACAATACTTACGCTTGTCATAAGTAGATTGTTGTATCTTCCATATAACATACTTATGCAGAAGAATTAGATACCAGCCGAGGTTCACACTAGTAGATGTAGGGTGTTTTTTGTGTTTTATTTTGTCGTTTATGATGGTCTAAACTTTCTGTGTCTTTGACATGGTATTAAGCTTTTTGTATACAATGGACAATTATTTTATATGGATACACAGGTTTCCTGAAGGACTTGCACAAAGTTGGATCCATATATGGGACATTGTTATGGCAATATGACTCTATCTATTTGTACGTTGGTCACGCTCGTAGGCGGTAATGGGCGGTTTCCTTTTTGTTGCACTCTTACAAACATGTAGATGCAACCCTTATTGCTGGAACAAAACACTTTGTATGTGCACATCTTTCCAAATAAAGGAGATAAGATTTAAAAAAAAAAAAAAAGATGTGCAAGTAGCAGAAGTGCCAGCAGACTGCATCTAATTATAGCTCCCACCCATACACATTTTCAATCAGTAGATCTAATATCATGCTCCTTACTAATTCTTTACTGACTCAATGGACCTCACAGTTATTTGCACTGTAGTAACTTAGCATGGGCTACAAAAATTCTGAAGATAGTCAGTCTAATGCAGACCTAAAAGTCTTACAATAGCAAGAAATCATGGCACATCATGAATTATGTAGTCTACCAGGGACCAAAGAGCATAGATTGAGGCAAAAGGCACCAGAAACAAGAGACGTCATTATTTATTTATTTCTAAAACTTGTATGTCGTCCCCTCCTGCCTCAGGCATCTCGATTCAGCTAAAAACGGAAACAAAACAGAAAACAAAATGTTTGGTTTTGTGCGATACTGATACCGACACCAATAATGAAAAATGAAATTTTGCTATTGATTTTATCGTTTTTGTGTGTTGTAATAACAAAAATGAAAATTTCGTTTTAATTATCGAAGTGCATATCCCTAATGAAGTGCATATCCCTAATAGATATGGAGACTAAGTAGTTCAGATGTTGTATTTTATTAGACCGACTTCTGATGCTGAGACTATGGGTGTTTTTATACACAAATTTCTCCTGCATGTTTGCTGTTACATCCTGAACTTTCTGTTTGTCTAAATCACTCACCCAGATCTTAAACATCTGGCTCTTTGAACTTCTGCATAGAACTTCTCCCAGAACTTTTGTACGTAAAAAGTTCTCCTGGTAAACTGCTTTGCTCCAGGCAGCTGTGTGGTCACTTGGTTTCCATGGCAGCCCCTCATGTCTACAGCTATGGCTACTTTAGCTGCCTCAGGGCAGTGTTTGTGTGCAGAATGCATCCGGAACTTACTTGTGGACGTGTAAACCCAGAAGATTGAAAGACCAGCACTTTAAGGTGTGTGTAAAAATGCCCTATGCAAGCTTTTGGACCATACAAGGCCCTTCCTCACTTATTAAATGTCTGATTAAGGGCCCTGTAAGGCCCAAAAGCTTAAATACTCTCACCAGCCGTACAGTTCGTTCAACAAAAAAACATAATTTTAACTACTTTTTCTCCATTTCCTACATTTGGAACCAACACGATAACTACACTCTCTGTAGCTAGATAAATCATCTGTTGCTCCCTTTCTACGTGGTAAATTCTTCCCGCAACACCTAGAGAACTTGGAATGCTGAATCCTTTGTTTTCTATACTTCCACTCATTTATTTGATTGGAATTATCCAAGATTCTTCCTGTGTTTGTGTTGCTGGGTGAAGGTTGAAGGAGAAGTGCCTTTTTAAAGAAACGTTTCCTGTCTAGAGCTATTCTTGGTATATGTGATGTGCATATATTTATTTCATTTTAATAATGAGCAGATAATGAATTCACTCTTGTCTTCTGTCTCTCTCCCCTTAGCAAGTTTTTTTTTTTAATGCCCTTTATAGGTGCTGGTTGGACAACATTTGAAATTGAAGTTGTCACAATAGATACATAGTAAGCAGTGGTTAAGACACACGTGAAGTCTGCCAAGTTAGGGCTGAAGCGGTAACTCCTTTTTCCATTCTGCTTTTTCATTCTGCCATTTCATAAATGCCCATGACATTCCACACCTTTTCTACTGGCATTTCGCTAATTCTGCTGGCATTCCACTAATTCAGAAACTGTTGGAAAAATCACGGAAACTGTTGGAACAATCGCGGAAACTGTCGGAACAAGCATTTTTCGCTATTTCGCAGTGCTGGTGGAAATTGCGGAAGATAGACACTGTCGGGAAAAAAACATTATTCTGCTATTTTCACAGTCTTTGAAAGTAACGGAATGAAAGTACCAGAATGGCGGAATTAGCAGAATGAATGTAGCAGAATGAACGTCTCTATCACATCATGCCGCTCATTGCGGAAGAGCCTTTTCCGGCAGAAAAAGTTACCGCAGCAGTTTGCCGCTTCAACCCTACTCCAAGGTGCTTTTTATTCAGCTGTACTGTTGTATAAATAAAGAATAGTTAATTTCTTACACCCAGTCAGCTGATTCTGGAAATTGTAGAAGTTAGTATTAAGTTTGAAAATGATTATTATGCTGGGCACTTGTTGACCAGGAGCCGAAGTCAGAAAGACCCATCTCTATTTTGCTTTATGTAGGTCATATAACAGTGGTCAGATGTGTTGAAAATGGAGCCTTTGATGTACATAACATAAAAACCTTGGTATTCCATTCCTAATGCTTTGAACTACAAATATACACTAACATTGATATGCTGGATTAAGTTTGTGGGTTGTTTTTTTTTTGTTTTTTTTAAAAGAACTTTAATGTTCTGGCAATTTCACCATTTTCTAGAATTAATCTTTTTGAAGGCTCTGACCTGTTTGGTTAACCTTTTTTCCCCTCTTCAATTCTAGAACTGTTTGGTTAACCTTCTTTCCATTCTCTTCATTTTTGCATGGATCTACATGTCTGGTTTCCATCTGCAACCAGAAGTGTAAATGCCAAAAGACCACATCAAAAGTCTGTGCTCAAAATATTCCATGGCCTGATTAGAAAAAGCAGGAAATATTTAGGTTCTCATGAGATTTCTAGCTGAAATTTGCAAATTCAAGAGCTTCAGATAAACATCCAAACTCCTGAGTGCTTATCTGAATCAAAAACTTGGAGCTTTTTTTTATTGCTATGGCCTAGGACTGGGAAGGGGGAACCCTCCCTCATTGACCCATCAGAAATGCCTCTCTGCACCTGCAGGGTGGTGGAAGTGGGTGGCTGAAATTCTACTCTTGCAGATTTACAGCCTGAAGGTTGCAGTCGACCAAGGATACTCACTCTTGTCTCTAAGCACGAGTGTAGTGCCCAAACCTCACTCCGAACTTGGGTTGGAACTTGCAATGTTGGTGACAGTCTCCTGTTCTATAGGTCATGGTTTGAATATCAGTCTTGGGGTTTGGAGAGGGCTATACTATTGCCCACTGGCCTGCAGGGAATAGAACTTGTGGTGCAGACAGGGCTGTAAAAATTCACTCAACAGTTCGTGAAGTCTGCTCATCAAAAGACAGTGGGCAAATGGGGTTTTACATCCCCATCTAAAACTGTACACCTATAAAGCCATGGTATTAGTAAGTTCTAAGTGCATGAGCAATCCCCTTGGTACACGTTTAAGAAGCTTCCTGGACTGGGTGAGAGAGGCTGAGGAGGAAAAAGAAAGGGAGACTAAGGGTGTAACCAGATGGACGGCAGCTCTGGGGATGGCCATGACAGCCCGCTTCACCCCTGGACTGGCCAGTCCATCTGAAGGTGGCTTGCCAGATGTTGAAACCGAGCAGGCTCTCCTTGTTCCAGGGCAGCCATGCTTGTGGTGCTCCAGAACATGCCAGAGTGCCCCCAGCAGAGTAGGCCGGCCAAACCCAGGGCCTGAGTGGAGCTTCTGTCTGTCTGCTTGGCAGACCCAAACAGCAACTTCACTCCCTGGTAACATCAATGAGATGCAGGCACCAGCCTAGGTACATGGCTGGTGCTATGCAGGCGCCAGCGTGGAGATCACCTGCAACTCTATGATGTGTGAGGGAGGGCGCTGTGTGCACAGACTGTGAACAGGCGAACCCACTGGGTCCATCTAAAGTGGACCTAGGTGGGATGGGAAACAGGCAGATGTGGGGGTGGATCCCCCCCCCCAGAGAAGCTTTGGGGATGTGGGTGATGGGTGGAGGTAGGTAGAGTGTAGGAGCATGCCCCCCCCCTGCACATTTGTGTGAGGGAGGGGCGTCGGTGTGAAAATGGCCCAAGAAAGTGTTAAAGGAGGAAAGAAAGAAAGAGAAGAAGGGGAAAAGAATGATGGAGAAACAGGAGAGAGGAAGTAGGCTGACATGTCTGGAAAAACAATACATTTCTGAAAGTGCTTTTGATTTATTTTATTTAATTAATTATTTATATAAAATTTCACATTAGAACCAAGAAAATATATAAATATATGCAAAATCTTATTCACATAAAAACTGTTTGGATTTCAAATATGAAATCCTCCGTTGTCCCCTACCTCACACTCCCCCATCTCCTATACTCCCCTACCCGCCTTCGTCCCTTCTCCCTCGCTGTCCCCCATGCCTGGAACTCCCTCCCTACCCACATCTGCCTTGCCTCCTCCCTCCCTCCACGCCTTCAAATCCCTCCTCAAGACCCACTTCTTCTGTGTCACCTTTCCCAATGCCTGCTAGTTGTTTTTCCCCTAATACTTACGGTCTGCCCTCCTCTGCCGACTCCTGCCTAACTGCAACCAAGTCAAGTACGCACACCTGAGACTTCGTAGCCGCTTGCATGTTTGTTTGCTTCTCCCTTGTCTTCCCTTTGTCCCCTTTCATTGTCACCCCCTCCTTGTCTTTTTAGATTGTAAGCTGTAGGCAGGGACCACGTCTTTATCTTTGTTCTGTAAAGCACAAGGTACATGGCTGGTGCTATACAAATGTTTATAATAATAATAATAATAATAATAATAATAAAATTAAATAGGCAGTGAGATCCTCGAGGTAGGGAGCATGCGTGATAGGAGCTAGTGTGTCTGTGAGTCCCACTGAAGTAAATGGTACTAACCGGGGCTAATGGTTAGCGCACGTGCTAAGCACCAGGAGACAACACCAGGTGATAATAAATGAGGTGCTACCACACATTGGATTCACCTGTCTGTCTGAATAACCCCAGATTCATCTGTCTGTCTGAATGGTGGTGAACAGATGGCTGTCCCGGGGCTGCCCAGGGTAGAAATGCGAAGCACGCAATACAGGTTGAACCTGGGGCAATGGGCTTCCAGAGGGCACCTCCCATGTGACAGGCTCCTGGTAGACCTGCCTGCAAGGTCAAAGTGCCAGCAAGGATCAGGCCCTTGGAGAAAGCTGTTGACAACTGCCTATCAGCTGTTGGAGTGGTATGTGTGTGTGTGTGTGTGCATGCCCCACCCACCCATCAGCTGTTGGAGCAGACCCTGGGGAGGAGGAGGAGCATCCACAGCAGCACTGGCAGGGAGGAGGATGAGTAGTCCCAGTGTCCCAGGCTGGAGTGTCTACTTGTCCATCTGGGGTCACCGAAGCTGCTGCTCCTCCTTCCTGGGGTCCACTCCAACAGCTGATGGGTGGGCATCCCCCTCCCTCACTCCCAGGGATGTTATGAGGGTAGATGAACTGAAGACTGCCATGTGCTCAGACAGCATGGTAGCTATGTAAATAACTTTTAATATAGATGTTCCAAACTGTGGATGTAGAAGTAGGGTCATGCCATCTGTGGATGGGATCACAATCCCAGCTGATATTTCATACATATTGCACGTTTTGAGGTGTTAGCAAATGAGACGTTAGCCCACATTAGATGCATGTCCACCTGCCTGTTTGTTAGGTGTTCACTCCCACTGGACTCATGGCCACCAACCACCAGACACGCAGTTGCCACTGATGGCAGAGTCTCTGAGAATGTGGAGTCCACCATAGAGGCAAATGTAGGCTAACGTGTAACTACGTGTTTCTGTCCCATCAATTACGTTGCATGCAGTGCCTCTGTGCATACAGGTCCGCCAGCACCATAGAGTTGTGAACAAAAATCCTAGAGCATCTGAGGAATGACCACTTCCTGCCCCTCTCTCCACTCTTGCTCTCACTAGCATTATCAATGCAGGCTGTCTGCAAGCGCATTGCCCATTTATTAGGCTGGACACACTAAAGATGTGAGTGGGGACTGCATGGACTGAACCCCGACTCCAGCTGTCTATTGTCTTATTTATTAACATCCTTTCTTGTTGTCTGGGTCCATAGGATTAAATTTACATCTCAAAATAGGGCCATGTGAGGAAAAAAATCTCTGGAACCCCTGCTGTAATACATACAGACTATTGTATATAAGCAGCTAGATGCTGTGGGTTTTTTTGTTTTGTTTTAAAATATGTATTGTTTAGGTTATAGTGCTGTAGTTGAAAGGGTCACATAAAGAGATTAGTAAACATTTTACAGGCATGGAAGGGAGAAGAAATTAGGGCTGAAATGAGAATTTTAAAAATTCTCGTGAGATTGAACACCAGGACCAAGATCTCACCAAAATCTTGGTCCCCGTTCGAGTTCTCGCAAGGTATCTTGTAAAATGATTTTAAAAAAAAAAAAAAAGTATGGCCATTTCGGGATTACTCAGTACACTGACTGACTTAACTCTTCCCCTCACCCCCTTCCCAGACTTCTGGTCTCTGGTCCGGTGGCTGTTTGCTGCTGCCTGCCTCTGTGCTGTAATTTACAGACCGCTGAGCTTGTCCTCTGCCTCCCCTGCCACTATGTACTCTGCAGACCTGACAGTAAATTATCTGAGTGGAGAGGGGAGCAGTGAAGCTATTTCCCAGTTGCGTGCAACACTCTAATCAGTCCCTGTTTCTAGGGAGACTGATCAAGGATACACTGTGTGTTGCCCTAATATTGGTCCCCCAGGAAATGGGGACTTATTAGGATGTTGCACACAGCTGGGTCTGCAGAATGTGGGTAAGAAGGCAAGCTCAGCTCTCTACAGAATGCGGTGTGTAGCCACTGGACCAGAGGCCAACAGACCCACAGTAAGCACTTTTTAATTTTTATTTTTCTCAATATTTTCAATTTTTTTACTAGAATCAAGTCTGTTTCTCAGTTCAGTCTAATTTCTCAGAACAAACCGAGAAACTCAATTCTCGTCGAAAAATGAGAAAATACCAAGAATGAGTTTCAGCTATAGAGAAGATGCAGTGTTAGAACTGAAGTAATTGTACTAAAAGCCTTTGAGCATGTTCAGGGCAAACAAGAATGGAAAGATCTGTGCACTTTAGAACTGCTGTATTCTTGCTCTTAACAACTTTGACTCTTAAATGATCACAATACGTTAAATTCACCGCATCTCATTTTCCCATGTCAAAGCTGCACCCAATTCAGTATGTCTCCCTGTTTATAGTCTTATTTTTCTTAATTACCATGTGAGTATCTCCATGTTTCTGTAGGACCAATGCAACGAAGCCTTTAGAACATATTGTTGGCTGTCAGGCTCTTAATCTAATAATATGCTCCAAATATCACTTCCATGACCCTAGGTGCTAAAATCTAGTGATGTGGGATTGTGGGGAAAACTGGTTAGTCAGTTTTACTATTTAACGTCTCTATTTCTGGGATTCATTACTTAAGAAATGTGGTGCTGAAAGATCCTTTGTATTTAACTGAAAGTAGGAATGACACATGGCAAAAGCATGGGATTATCACATGAGAGAAGGCAAAGCCACAATACTTTAATGACCTCTTCCCTCCTATGTGTTGCATCAGGCTGCGAGAAAAATATTGGTCGGGGGGGGGGGGGGGCGGGGAATTGCCTTCAGCAACTTTCGACTGGTGGAATCATGCTGTTTTGATAGTTCTAAATTACTGGTTTTCCATTGAGGTGAGGCAGTAAATAATTCTGGGATCAATGCGATCTAGATTTCAAGTGTATGTACTTTTCAAAGAGACAGACCTATATTGGCTTACTTTCCTTCTTGTCCCTCTCATTCTTGGGGCCCAGGCAGCCCACCACACTCTATATTAGCTTTACTAATTTTTGTGCATCCCATAAAAACAGCTTGCATTGCACAGGAGGAAACAAATGGGAGACAGCAACAGGACGGGTGTTTGTAGACCAGCGCCTCTCTCCACCCATTACCCCTGCATGTTGCAGGGCTGCATAGAGAGCCAATGTGGCCCTGCAACATGCATGACGGATGGGCAATAGTTGGGAGGTGTTTGTCTAAAAACACCTGACCAGATGGATGGCCACTTTTAGTAAGTTCTTGCCTTCTCTTGGGTTTAATGTAGGTTGCTCAAAACGCGACACATTACTTGCAGTCTTTTTTAAATTGGCAGAGGCTGCAATCGTGAATCCATTGAAAATTCTCTTTGACTTTAATGGGTGAGGCTTGCACCTTGAGAACCCCATTAATTTATGCCAATGCTTTCAGGGTTCAGCTGTGGCAACTGTTTTCAAGCTAGGGTGCAGCCCCGGGGCCTCTTCCAGAGCCTGTCTCTGCTGCTACCCTGTGACACCCCACCCACTGCTGGATGCAGAAGCACCAGCCTCTCCTCTCAGAGGGCAGGAACTGTTGGGAGGAGGCTGGCTGCTATTGACACCCAACATGTGCTTTGTAGGGGGAGTGTTTTGCTGCCGAACGGCTGATCAGTGGTGGCAGGGCCAGCTCCCAGCTTTGACTTCCACCAAATTTAATCTAGCCCTGAGTAAGGGCTTGCAAAGTTGAATTGGGGACAGGGGAGATTGGAGTGTTAGGGGGCCTGGAAGGACAGTTCCACCATCCTCTCTGAATCCCCACCCCACCCCAATGTCTCCTGGGTTAAAGGAAGGGACTTCCAAGGCAGATTTGAACCCTGGCATCTCTTTTCATATAAATTACGTGCTGCTAATGATCCTCTTCTTCCAGCTATACTATAGAAGTGCCCGCACAGTTTTGTGCTATACAGAGGCTCAAGAGATACCCTCAAAAAAGAGCTTCTGGTTTTGTTTTGTTTTTGTTTTTCTTAAATGTTTTCCTTAAACAAAATGCATTAGATTTATTTTATGACATTTCTAAAGCAGTGAACGCAGGCTGAGTTAACAGGTTAGTCATTTAACAAAAGGATTTATGGATTCAGCTTCTAGAAGACTTGCAATCATCGCCCTTTTTTAAAAATTTTTTTTTTTTTAAAAATGAGGTGTTCTGGAAAGCATGGCTGTACTCTGGTAGGCTGTGGTAGGAAGGGAAACATCTTGTTTATGAATGTCAGCCAGTAATTAGCATCATTTAAAGAGTGGAACCGCAACTGCTGTTTTTTGTTAGCGTTGAAAACCTCATCTCTTTCTTGTGGCCGCATTTAAAGAGACAAAAGTAGACAGCGAGACTCTGAATCCAGTTCATAAATAGTTGATTTCATATTTTAAAATCTTGCCCAAACTGTCACCCCCTCACGTGGATCACAGATGGCGAAGAACTAATTTGTTACTGTTTAATAACTGCTTTTATGTATCAAAGCTCTTATTTACTACTCTGTGGGGGGAAATGACAGACTAAAAGCAATTATGTGTGTTCTTTCAGTTTTTTCTTTAGCCGCTCTGCTCCTTGGATTTTTTTTCTCTCCCCCAACATGTTTCTGATTTGAAATATAGCATTGTGAATCTCTTACATATGCTGGTTTGCAATTAACCCTCATTTTTGGGGGGTTTTCAAGAAGGCATCTGGTAGAGCCGATCAGCTGTAATCTTTCATGATTGTTTATAATGGCCTAGTGATAAGTAATAACACTCAGAGGTGTTTCTCGGTAACAACATGCTCCGTTCTCAGTATTAAAAATGCAAATTGTGACTTCACATTTGAAGACTGTCGGGAATTTTTTTTTCCAAAGTGCTAGAGTAACTACCAGGACAGCTGGATTGTACATGCCTCAGTCTTACAGCAACCACAGTCTTTCCTATAAATATAAAGTCCCTGATTGCCAGTGGGCCGCATAGAGATTACCCTCCATGTGCCCAAGGAGGCCTTCTTAGTTTTCAATACTTATCCAGTAAGTGGTTTAAAGTCTTTAGACTAAGAGAATCCATGAATGCCACAGTATTCTTCCTGTTGTAATTATTAGCAAATGTAAACCAGAGGGGTGATGTGCCTCTGACTGCACCACAGGATGTCCTGGGGCCCTGCCATGGCTCCTGATTTCACCAGGGCTGGGTGAGGGGCCCCATTTGTCTCAGTGGGGCCCCAAACACAACTTCTCTAGGGCTCCATAGAGGGTGCTCCTTAGGGGTCAGGGCAATGGGGAAAGGGGTGGGATTACCAGGCCCCCCACATTTTATCTTCACCCTGGGTCCCGCAAACTCTAAGGCCAACCCTGAATGCGACAGCCAAGAATTAGGGTCACTAGTCCCTATAACTAATAGTCTGCAGTCTTGAACCCATTTAAGTCAATGGCAAAATTCCCATTGACTTTAATGAGTGAGGAAATTTACCCTTACAGAACATTTCTCCACCATTAAAGTCAAGGTGAAGGATTGTGTCCCGAGTGTTGTAATGCACCAGGGGCATAGCTAAGTGGAAATAGGTCCTGGTGCAGAAGATAAAATGCTCCCTCTCCAGTGTGCATAACGCATGCATTTACATGCATGTGGGCCTCCAAGGCTCGTGGGCCCCAGTGCAGCTGCACCTATTATAGCTCTGCCCTGGTAATGCACCATATAACTATTAAGGATGACAGATACCCTTGAACATAACCCTTTCCTGTTCAAATTAGCCAGCTGCTTCCTAGGATCAAATTCTGGGCTTAAACTCCATGAATTAAATGGACTTGCACAAATTAAACCTATTGCAATAATAATTGTACTAAGTACATGTTTGGAAACAATTATTAATTACATCTTCAGAACATAATGATCCTATTAAAATATATCTGTTAAGGGGAAAAAAAAAACCGAGAAAAAATAAACATCACCATGCAAAAACGCCCACTTATGGATGAAATCTTCATGTTATTTCTATCCTTGCAAATATAGTGCCATCATGCATTATTTATTTATTTAATTCATTTATATCCTGCCACCAGCAACTCGGAACAGATAGAATACAATAAGACCAAATAAAACACACAAATAGATCAACAATATAAAAATCATTACAATAAAAGCAGGTACAATGTGTAAAAAAAAATTAAGAAAACCCACCCACTCCCAAACTTCCCCTCATCCCTCCCGTCCACCAAACGCCTGGCGGAAGAGCCACGTCTTGCACTGATGTCAAAAGACAGTGAGAATCAGGCTGAGGTGGACAGGACACCCACTGGGAGGGAGTTCCACAACGCTGGTGTGGCTACCGAGAGGGCCTGCCTGTCAGTCCCCACTCGATGATACCGGGGGACTTTCAGGAGGGTGCCCCCTGATGACCTCAGGGACCGCCCGGGACCTGGGAAGTGAGGTGATCCCTCAGATAGCTAGGGTCCAGGCTGTTTACGACTTTACAGGTTAAAATCAGCACCTTGAATTCGGCCTGGAAGAGTATAGGTAGCCAGTACAGAGCCTGGAGCACTGGCATAATGTAGGTGACCTGTCCCTGGGTCCCTGTAAGAAGGGCTGGGTCCCTGACCTGTCCCTGTAAGGAGAAGGGCTGATGAATTCCGTACCCGCTGCAGTCTCCACCCTACCCCCATGGGTAGCCCCACATAGAGGGTATTACCGTAATCTAGCCTCAAGGTGACAAATGCATGGATGATGGTGGCGAGATCAGAGTTCAAGACATACGGGTGGAGCCACCTCACCAGATGTAACTGGCGGAAAGTGCTCCTGACCACAACCGCCACCTGGACATCTAGGCACAGCTGTGGATCCAGGAGTACTACCAGACTCCGCACGTGAGGTGCTAACCCCCTCACCCAGATCACTGATCCCGCCAACGAGCATCACCTCTGTCTTGTCGGGATTCAGCTTCAATCGGCTAGCCATCATCCAGTTCCCCACAGCAGCCAGACACTGGGAAAGCATCGAGACTGCAGCCTGGGTCGGATGAAAAGGAGAGGTACAGCTGAGTATCATCAGCATATTAATACTTACTTTTCTACTTTAATGCCAGAACCTCTCAATATAATCCATACATTGTTTATGTTTCAAATAAATCTTCCCTGTCCTGTATTTTACAAGTTACTCTTACAAGACACACAGTTTGCACGAAGTCCATTCATTTCTTGGATAACTCATTGTCGCCTGTTCCTATTCATTGTGAATCTTACAATAACTGGTGTATCTTCTTAAGTCCTAGCTTTTGGAGTTATGAATCCATAAGAATCTCACTATTTTCTGCTGACCTAGTTATGGGAAAGGCTTAATATATAATATTCTTGAGAGAGAGTATAGGCTGTGAACATGTTTGGAATAAATTATTAATTAAATCTTCATCCCCAGAACATAATGATCCTATATAAAATTATCTGCATGTGTGTGTGTGTGTGTGTGTGTGTGTGTGTGTGTGTGGGGAATAGAGTGCTAATTAAAGTCAAGGTGGAGGATTAACTATGTCCTGAGTGGACATAATAAGGGTGCTATAAAGGTGTATCTAGGTGGGAATGGTTTTAAAGAAACCCATAATTGGATTGGTTCATGTTTAACATGTGGATTTGGCAATAGTGTAGCTCAGTTCTTCTGAAAACTTTAGCTCTAGGTGTGTAAATCTAGGTATGCAAAAGCTGAGGCAGGTGGACTGATGAGCTACTTTTGAGAAAGCTAGCACTAATAGCTCTGTAACGTCTGCTGCGTCTTATGTTTTTCACTAGCTTTGATAATTGCACAGCTTGGGAACTCTGATGTACTGCACTTTTTATTAATAGTATATTAACTTATATACTTAAATTTATATTAGATGACTCTTCTGTTATGATAATGGAGGGATTCAAGACAATGGACAAACTTCACTTTGATGCTAAAGGGTTTTGGAACCCAGATGAAGGTTGGGTTAAAAATTCTAAGTGGTGTTCACTAGCCCTGAAACGAATATTCATCAAAATGTATATTTTTGATGAATTTGTTGTACAGTGAAGTCTGCTTAAAGCCAAATTTCTCCAGCCGTGTAAACAAATTTGACCTATCAGAAACTTTACTTAAACAGATCTTAAGAAAATGGACCTGGAAATAGAGAAAACTCCTGCTCCATCTCCAGTTCCCTTCAAAGTAGAGAGACAAAACAGTTGGAGGAGCGAGGTGGGGGGAGGTAATCCTGTCAGTTCCAACTTCTGGTAGGGATGGGCGAATGCGGTTCAGAGTTCGGACCGAACTCGGTCTGTTCGGACGTTTGAACTGAACGTCTGAATCGAACTCTGGAACGACCGAACAGTTTGGTTGTGTTCGGATGAGTTCAGAGGCAGAAAAAACATCTTTCCAGGGCCGAAAATTAGGTTTCTGTTTAGATTTTGTTTTGGTTTCGGTTTTGATTTTGCTATTTTTGAATGTTTGGCCAAACCGAACTCGGCTGAACCGAACCATCGAACCCGAACTCAGGTTTCGAACCGAACGACCGAACATCTGAACCACATTCTGTTCGCCCATGCCTAACTTCTGGAGTCTTGTGTGAGTTGGAGAAAGGGGTTCCTGGTGTTCATTCCTCTTACAGCCTGCTTGATACTCCCAGACAGTATGAACCGGTTTACTTGTGTATATACACACACAGAGCTCTTTCATGGCTCAGTGAATATTTTTACACAAACCTTAAAGTGCTGGTCTTTCAATCTTCTGGGTTTACAAGTCCACAAGTAAGTTCCGGATGCATTCTTCACACACACACACACACACACACTGTCCTGAGGCAGTTCCTGGTAGGGATGTACGAATGCAGTTCAGAAGTTCGGGGTTCGGCCTGAACGCAGGGTGTTGGGCCCGTTCGTGAACACCCTGAATCTGAACCAACCCCCAACCAAACTGACCGAACCAAGTTCGGGTTCCAAACTCGGTTTGGGAGGGGGGGCAGTTTTCCCTCCCCCCCCTTCCAGGCTGCACGGGTGGAAGGAGCACCAGGGAACACCTCCCCGCACCCCCCGCTCAGCCTGGGATTTTTTTAAACCCCCCCCCGGATCACCCGTGGCCCTACCTGGGGGTGCCAGGGCTCTGGCCCCGGGTCCAGCAGTGGGTCTGCTGGTGGTGGCAGTCCGGAGTGCTTCAGGCTGTTACTAGGCCTTCCGGGTCAAACCGAAGGCCTAGTAGCATCCTGAAGTGCTCCTGAGTGCTGCTGCGGCCACCGTTGGGGCCCTGGCACCCCCAGGTCGGTTGGACTCCAGCCCCAGGTCTGGCGGCGGGCAGGTCTGACAGCAAGTCCGTCGCCAGCGGCGCTCCGGAGCACTTCAGGTCACTACTGGGCCTTCTGGTTTGACCTGCCCGCCACCGGACTTGGGGCCAAAGCCCCGGCACCACCAGGTATGGCTGCGGACGATCCGGGGGGGGGGGAGGTGGTGTTAATTTTTTTTAAAAAAAAATCCCAGACTGGGCAGGGTGGGGGTGGGGGGGGCGGAGGTTCTCCTTGGCACCTCTTCCACCCACGCAGCCTGGAGGGGGGAGGGTAAACCACCCCCTACCCAAACGGGTTCGCCCCCCCAAAACGGTTTCAGGTTCGGCCAAACCCCGAACGGGCCGAACACCAAACTGCTTGGTGTTCACACACCCCTAGTTCCTGGATGCATTCTTCACACAAACACTGCCCTGAGGCAGCCTAAAGTAGCCACAGTTGTAGACGTGAGGGGTTGCCATGGAAATCAAGTGACCACAGCTGACTGGAGCAAAGCAGTTTACCAGGAGAACCTTTTACACACAAGTTCTGGAAGAAGTTATATGCAGAAGTTCAAAGACAGAAGTTTAAGATCTGGGTGAGTGATTTAGACACACAGAAAGTTCAGAATGTAACATGCAGGAGAAATGTGTGTGTAAAAACACCAAGTGTGAGTCTACTTGTCCGGAGAGCTGGAGAGAGCTAATGTTCCCTAATGCCCATCTCCAGCCTGCCTGATATGAAGAATTGCCTGTATATTAGGGATGTGCACGAGGCCCCCTTGTCATTTTTGTTTTTAGTTTTTGTTTTTGTTGTTCAAAAATGTCATTTTTGTTATCGTTAACGACAGTGCCGTTTTTGTTTTCGCTATTGTTGTTGTCATTTTTGGTATTGTTTTTATATTGTTATCAGTATTGATATTCAGTATCGCTGTCGATATTGTTATTTATATTGGTACCATTTCAAACAAAGATTTTATTTTTGGTATCGGTATCCTTATTGATTCCCGTGCACAACTACTATTTATCTAAATCTAAGGGAGACGGGAAGGGAAAAGGAAAACTATCTATTATCAAATCAATTATCTATATAACTATTCTAATCTAATCTATATGTCTATATCTAATCTATACTACCTATCTATATATAATGTACAGGGGGAAGAAGGGCAGGGAAAGGGAGAAGGTAAAATGTAGGGTATATGGAAGGAAAGGTATTGGTGGTAATGCCTAAATAAATAATACAATGAGGGCTAGGGAAGATTTTTTTTATGTGCAAGCACCACAGTTGTGTAAATGCGACCTGACAAGCAGAGCTCTCACAGAATGGAGAGAAAAAACCTGACCCTCCCAATATAAAGGGTTGCAGTGCCCTCCCTCAGAACCCCCGTAATTGGTTGTGGGAGGCAGCAGGCATTGAGCAATCGCAGAGTGCCATGAGACTGCTGGGGCCTGATTGCGCTGCTCATTGGCCAATGATACATCCATCAGATACTGCTGAGTTGCTCGCCCCTCCCAACACAGGCACATTTCAAGAGTTCAACCCTGTTAAGACTCTGAGATGTCTGCTCCCTCCTCCCCTGCCACAGCACTAATAACGACAATGATAATGACATTGTCGTTTTTGTTTCTCATTATTTTTGTTGTTTTTGTTATCATTTTCAGTAGAGGTGGGACCCCGGGCCCATTAC
>QEPC01008233.1:2068378-2089866 GCA_003113815.1 Sphenodon punctatus | reverse complement strand
TAGGCAATGGCTACCTGCATTAACTTATAAATGTCTCTGGCCATCCATCTGTCTGGGGTGAATCAACAAACTGTCTTTCCATTTCCTGGAACTTGGTCACGTGTTACAGTCCTGATTTGGGTTTTACAGTTCTCAATTGTAACATTGCATACATGTCGAACCTTTTGCTTTACATATTTACTAGACTTGTAGTCTACATGTAGGCCCGTGTTACACGTGTGTGACTCTATGTTCCTCCGTATGTGTTTGCATGTGGTGGGTTTGTGGGCACCATGCTTGAGGGGGCACTTTACACAAGTGGCCCCATGCACAGCAGCCCCATTCATGCACCGTCCACCCTGTCTATGTACGGGGCATGCCGGCTTTTCTCGGGGTGCTCTGTGCATGGACTGGGGGGGCGGTGCATGGGTCATGGGCATGTGCACCCCCATGCACCAGCTTCAGATGAGACCTCCCCCTCATGTAGATGGTACCTGTCCATGCGTGGGGATGTCTTGTGTAAAAACACCCAAAGCTGCTGTTAGACGACACAGTGGTCATCTGTGAACCTGAAAGAAGTCTCTTTAGCAACACAGGAACTGTTGGAAAAAGAGAATTATCCCACAGCTTATTTTTTGCAGCATGTAAGGCCGCTTCTAGATGAGGTATTTAGTCCACGGCTCTAAAAGAATGTGTGAGCGTCACGTCTATACCCTGCCCGCAGGATTTTTACACCGCATGGGATTTCATGCAGCGAGCGGGACGCACGTGTCTAAAAGCGGTCTAAGTAAGAGCAACACTAACTTTGAACTTTAAGCTTTGAGCATGGCCTGGAATTGTCAAGATGATTAACTCTAATTTTTTAAGGGTAAGATTATGAGTCAAAGGTACTACCAAGTCAATCGCGTTAATTTATGTTGTTTTCTCACATGCAACGTCGGTGTAAATGCTGATTCTGTATTGACAGTCAAACTTTTTTTAAATATATAAACGTGCTCATTATAAGCTGGTGTCACTGTGTTACTGAAACTGAATACTGACAGCCTGGGGAAATTCTCAGTTGTTATAATGAGATGAACCTGAGCCACTTATAAATTTATGCAATGAAACAACCTCCCAAATCTAGATGACAGTGAGTTCTCTTGTGGAATGGCACAACCTGGGATTGTGTGGTTGCTTTTGCGGTCTACAAGTGGGTTAACTGAGTCATGGCTGATCTGGACACAATTGGGGTGTCAGCCAGATAGCGGGGATCCCCAAAAAACTTCATCACAGGGGGTCAGAACTAGACTAAGAAAAAGTAGGGCAATATGAAAGCAATAAAGTCTGTCGTTCTGACTACTTACATGCATGAGGAAGGGCCCCGTGTGGCCCCAAAGCTTGCATAATCTCACGGACTACAGTTGGTCCAATAAGAGTGACCATCTGAACTACTTTGTTTCCATATTTTATGACTTTTTAACTTTGCTTTAATGTTTGGGCACAGAATCTGGAGAGAAGTCGGGTGGAAGATAGGCATGAAAGAAGATTGAAGCTTCTTTCCGATATTACATGGGAGGGGCGGGAACTTTTATAGTCGCCACCATGGCGCGCTCATTGCGAGGATTAGCACTTGCCAGAATGAACTAATCCCCCTTTAGCACACAAGAACACCTGTCCTTGTAAAGGCTGCATTTGGGGACCCAGTCATGCGAGGGTGTTCTCACATGCTAAAAGGGGATTAGTGTATTCCGATGGGTGCTAATCCTCTTGATTAGAAAGGCGCAATGACAATTTGCAAAAGTTCATGCCCCTCCCAAGTGAACCTTGGAAAGCAGCCTTAGGCTTTTTCTCCAGAGAAGTCCCATTGAAATCATGGGACTACTCCAGACTAAGTAGTGTAAGGATTTTGGGCTTGGTGAAAGAGGTTGGGTTGGGGAAGTATGTGAAGTTGGGAGGGTAGAGTGTGAGATGGAAGAGAATATTAGGGGGAATGAACTATAAGTGGACCCAAAGGTAAGGTGAAGTGTGAGGAATATAGGACCTGAAGAGGCAGGTTGAAGGATTTGTGAAATGATGTAGATATGAATTGGCATAATCCATTTTACCAGTCTGTATTAATCACCCCCTTGCCACTCGCGCCCCCTAGGGGCATATGAACCATTAGCACCTCCATGTTCTGGGGTGCCCACAGTGGCACGCATCCCTTTGATTTCTTTCAGCAACCCACCCATTCAGATTATAACTTCCCTCTCACTTAATGTTTAATTTTTAATATGCACACAATGAGCCAGATGTTCAAAGTCAAGCAAATATTTGCATGTGCCAAAGTTTTGTACATAAATAGCAGATTTCCATGTACAAATCAGGTATTTGCAAAGGGAAAAGGCCTGCTAGGTGATGTCAGGCCACATGGGTATACACATAACTGATTTTGCAAGTGTACATCTGGCATTGTTTAGGTAAATGTAAATATTTGTGCATGTCTCACTTTCAATTGTCTTTTTCACTGTTCATAAAATTTGACTAATGCCCCTCATATTACCATTGCATATGCTAGTATGTGTATGGGGGAGTGGGTTTCTGGCCCTGGAGTTTGAAATTGCATGAGGCACAGAATCAGAGAGAATGTTCCTTTCAAGAAACTCGCTCTGTGTGAATTTAGATATGACAATGTGTGGGAGGAATGTTTGGAAATGGCTCCAAATATAGTATAAGGGATCTCAAAATAGTGTTGGTGACCTTTATGTCACTATTCTGAAATCAGATGAATTGGGCCACTTTTAGACGTGCACAGGGTGGTGTGAAATCATGTGGCATGTAAAAATCCCACAGGCGGGGTTTAGATGAGATTTCTCATGCATTATAGCCTCTTGTGCATTCTTTTAAAACTGCAGACTATACTGAGATAGTATAATGCATGAGAAGTCTCATCTAAACCCTGCCCGCGTGATTTTTACATGTCGTGTGATTTCACATCGTGAGCACCCGGTGCATGTCTAAAAGTGGCCTTTTTTGCCCCTTGTCTTCCCTGGAAGTGTCACCTCTTAAGTATTACATTGTCAGCCAGCACATCTCATTCAGATGAGAAATTCCTTTGAAAACCATCAGAGCGCTTAAGGGCAGGAGGATTTAAGGTCTACAGCGAGGTATTTCTTGACAATAATTTTATATCCTGAACCAATAAGGTTTAAATTCCTTCATGTCCCCACCAAATCAGAATTCCTGTTCCGAAACAGGAAAAGGATCATTTAGAATGTTTGGATATCATTCAAGTAAGGGAGCTTTATTTACTGAAATTGCAGGAGCGCTGTGAACTGACTTGGAGGATTTATTGAAGGATTGGATTGTCCCTGCATCATTGGAAGGAGGTGCAAGATACAAAATTGGGTAACAAAAGGTTTAACTCTTTATTCAAACAGAACAGTAAATGTGTCCATCTTGGGTCTCTAACCTTCTCTTTTTAGGGAAGGTTATTGAGCAGGTAGTGGCTCAGCAGTTGCAGGGGCATCTGGATCGCACTGGTTATCTGGACCCCGTGCAGTCCGGCTTTTGTCTGGGCTATGGCACGGAGACTACGCTTGTGACCTTAGTCGATGGCCTTTGCCGTGAATTGGATCAGGGCCGTTCGACCCTGCTAATTCTGTTAGATCTGTTGGCGGCTTTTGATACCGTTGACCATGAGATGTTGGTGACTCGTCTGCGGGACAAAGTCGGGGTAGGCGGGATCGTTCTTGGATGGCTCCGCTCCTTCCTGGCCAGATGAACTCAGCGTGTGGTGCTTGGGAATTGTTTTTCGTCCCCTTGAGATCTCATGTGTGGAGTCCCACAAGGTTCCATTCTGCCCCCTCTCCTGTTCAATGTGTATATGCAGTCACTTGGTGAGGTCGTGAGACGGTATTGGGTGTGCTGTCATCAATATGCTGATGACACCCAGCTCTACTTCTCTTTTACATCCGACCCAGGCCTGGCAGTCTTGGTGCTTATTCAATGTTTGGCAGCTGTTGGGGACTGGATGAGGGTGAGCTGGCTGAATTTGAATCCCAACAAGCTGGAGGTGATGGTAGTCGGTAAGGCAGTGGATGTTGCGGCTCCCGTCATTGATGGGATTCCACCACCACCACGGCTTTCCAGGTTCTCAGACTGGGCATGCTCCTCAATTAGCAGGTCTGCGTGTATCTCCAGGTGGGGGTTGTGGCAAGGAGTACATTCTGACAATTACATCTGGTGCAATGACTTTGGCTGTATTGTTTTGGATAGTGACCTGGCTACTACTATCATCCATGCTTTCATTATTTCGAGATTGGACTATTGCAACAATCTCTACGAGGGGCTACCTGGTTCAGAGACTACAGCTAGTGCAGACTGCAGCAGCCTGTCTCCTTGTGGGGTCTGGCTGCCGTGAGCGCATTACAGCAGTGCTCTGGGCTCTGCACTGCCTGCCTGCCGATAGTCTTCCGGGCCTGATTCAAGGTGTTGGTTTTGACCTATAAATCCCTCTACGGCCTTGGCCTGACTTACCTGTGGGATAGCCTTGCTCCCCGTGCCCTGGAGCGACCTCTGCGGTCCGCCGGGAGTGTTCTTCTTGAGGTCCCCCACATGGCCCAGGGGGCCACTATGGAGAGGGTGTTCTCAGTGGCTGCATCTAGGCTGTGGAACTCACTCCCGGCTTAGGCCTGGTTGGCCCCAAATCTCCCTTCCTTCTGCCGTATGTGTGAGACCTGGCTGTTCTGCCTGGCTTTTGGAGAGGGAGATGGGGTGTAAGGTGTGCGGATGTGGGTTAGGGTGGTGATGGGGTTTAGCTCTGTTTTCCTTCTCTTACTGTGTTATGAATTTTATGTGTTTTTAAAGATGTGAGCTGCTCCGGCTGCCTGGAGTAGGAGGGGTGGGATAGAAAACGGTTTAAATAAATAAATATAAGTAAAACCCAATCCGGTGCATTAGTGATTGATCCCTGAGCCCCAGTCCATCATTGCGGGGCCCTTTCCATAACCACCTGGGAGGAGTGAAAGTTCTGACACCAATCTGGGATTGCTATTCTCCTAAAGAGTGGTGCTGCTCCTGTCTGCCCCCCAGGGGGTATGTGTGGGGGAGGAGGGACAGGGTGTGTGTCAAAGCATGGGTCACAAATACCTTCAGCGGCAGCACCCCCTTCCCTTGCCTCAGATGGAGGTGCCTCACTTTTCCTTCCTGTGGTCCTTTCTCTCACCACAACCTCCTTGCAATCCACTGGACTGCCAACAAGTTACCACAAAGAACAGCCTAAATTTTTGTCTCGAACCCAGCCGTACACATGTCCTTGGTTGCAGAAGAAACCGCCCCCTCCCCTCCCATGTAACACTGTGGCCAGGTGTGCTTATTCCCCCAAGCACTCACCGTCTCTGTCTGTGGCTTTCTCTGTGTGAGCTGTGCTCCCCCATGACTGGCACAGTCTCAGGTATGTCATTAGCTAATAGCTAGTAAAAGTAGTAAACACGTTTCTCACTGGTTGTAAGCAGTCTCCCGCATTCTGTCCTCCGCTCTGTCAGTGTACATGACTGTATACCGGACCACTATGGCAGGTGTTCACCAGGGCCGTTCCTTGTGCTGGGGCCCGGTGTGTGAGGTGCAGAGTTGGGGGGAGGGGGTCTGTGACACCTTAGCCCTGGCTGACATTTGGCTGAGGGATGATGCGCAGGGGATAGCGACTGATCCATCGTCCCAGGTGGCTGGCTATGGACTCCTCAGCCACTACATGGAGTTGCTGGGTCACAGTGTGGCTGGGCTACAGTGTGAGGAGAGGGCTGCTGAGCTGGGCTTCCAGGTGTTGGGGCTCTGTGGGCTTGGGCTGTGAGCGAGAGCACAGATTTGCAGGAGATTTGTGAGCGCCTGGAGTTTCACTTGTGCCTTGTGGCGGGGGTGCCTCTCTGCTGCTTTCCTTCATCGGTGCCCTGCTGTGAGCCTGAGCCAGGGTCCATGTGCGGGGCCGGCAGGAGTGCCTTGATCGGATGATGGAGCAGAACCTCTTTGCGATTCTGCCAAGGGCTCCCTGCTTTCATGAGGAGCCCAGTGCTGCTGAGCTCCGTCCCCTGCATCAAGTGTGAACATGGCCTGAGGTGCAGTTGGCTCTGGACCGCAGTTATCCTTTTTGATCCCCACTATGTGGCAGCTCAGCATATGCTTGTGAGGGGCTACTGGAGGGGAATGTATCAATGGGGATTGTTTTCAGAGGGAGCTGGGTTCCTCAACCCTGCCCCTCAGCAGCAGGGACTCCCCCTGGGAACATTGCACTGTGGGCTGCCAGTTTGGTAAATCTCAGTGGGAAGGGGGGCTTGCCCAACCCCCCCCCCCCCGCTGCCACAACCTCAATGAAACTTTATTTATATTGAAATTTATATCCCGACCCCTCCCGTCAGTAGACGGCTTCGGGCAGCTCATAACTACGTTTTAAGATCATATACTTTGAGTGGTGGACTACCATCCTGTGTGTGATCTCTCTCTTGGGGGAAGGGGATTGCTCACCCCACCCTCCAGCTGCAGCGGTCCAGTTAGAACTGTGCCCTCTGGACTGCCAGTGTGAGTGATCTGTGACCCATGGTGTTGCTGGCGTGTGGAAGGGACTGGACTGGCACTCTGCCAGGGGGACTGGTTGGCTTGGACCGCATGTGGCTGCTTTCATATTAGGTCTCCCTTTTGGTTTCCCCTTTTCATCTGGTGCTCGTCATGGGGTGTACCCTTTTCTCCCTACAGCCAGCTTCTGGTGGATGGGTGACTGGTTCTCCCTGTGGCTGGCTGGCTGGCTGGCACCTCAGAGTACTGGCATGGTTGCCAGGGGCTGGTTCCCCACCCACCGCCTCTGCCCTCCTGGAGTACTGTGGAGGGCAGGCAGACGTGGTGGCTGCAGTGTCTTTTGCCCACAGTCTGCCATGTCTGCATGTCATGGCGGGGTGCTGGGAGAGGGACTAGGGCTGGGGCTAGCTGCCTGCACATCTGGCACATCCTGGGGTGTGTGGATAATGGGATGTGTCTCTGGCCACCAGGGGTCGCAGGCATGTTTGTTTTGTGCCCCCCCTTGACCCCGGGAGTGGTGAATGCCATGTTTCACAATGGGCCGGGGAGGTGCCTTAACGCTGTCACATCTGCTTTACCCATAGAGTGTAAATGAGAACAAGAGGGTTTGATAAGGGTTTTATGTTATTTTGAATCCTATTGTTGCTTGATTTTATTGATTGATTGTAAGCTGCCCCGAGCTGCCTGTGGCAGGAGGGGTGGAGTGGTAAGCTTTTAAAATAAAATAAATAAATGCCTGATTTAAAAATAAGCGATCAATGAGATAAGTATTAAGGTTTCTAGCTAAATCTATCTATAATTGCTGGCCAACTGGAACTCCAATCTGGTTTTTAGGGGGTTCTACTCTATCGCCATTCAGGCACGTGTGATATTAATATTATACATTAGGGTTTAGAAATGGTGGAATTTTTGTAAACGTTCAGCATTGGATCAAATTTGTTCCCAGTGCCAAAGCAATGCCGTCCTCTTAGAAAAATCATATCCATTAGCTAGTAATTTATGTGTAGGGATGAACTCCAAATTCTGTGTTTTTATGGGTATCGCAATTGATCATTTTAAACTAATGTCTCTTTACTAAATCAAACTAGCATTAATAAGTAGTAAGTACAGGCCTGATCAGGCAGTTTAAATCTGGACTCCACATTGAGCTATCCCCTTATGCTTGAATGGATGAGATTGTAGGATAAGAATTAACATTTTAAATTATAGGCTATAATATAAATTTTAAAAGACTAAAACATGGGTAACATGCTTTTATGACAGGAAGGAAACAGAAAGTGGGTGTTTTCAAATGAGATGCTCCCCTGCATGGCCACCCAGGAGCCATGGATCCAACCGCCCATCTGAAGGTGGGGCAGCTGGACTCCTGTGAGCCATGGAGCCCCCACTTATGGCCACGCATGGACCCATGGCAAGAAATCCTCAGTGCTCTGTGTGGGGCCAGCCAAACGTACAGTGGCCACTTCTGTGGCCATGCTAGCCATGTTGCTCGTTGCCCGTTTGAATCACTCTCCATGCACTCCACCCGCATGGGCGCCCTTTGACAGCCACCCACAGCTTACTCATTTGAAAACGCCCTGTCATTACTACCTTAAGTGACTTGAATTATAGAACAAAATGCTGTGGTTGAAATTTACATTGACTTTTCTACAGTCAATGTAAATTTTTTGCCATAGGAGTCAGGATTTCATTCTGTATGCTATCAATATATTTATTTATTTTATTTTATTTCATGGCATTTTTATGCCACCCCCTCATGCATCTCGGGGCAGCTAACAATACAATAAAATACATTAAAACCACCATCACTTTAAAAATAATTTAAACCCCCCCAACCCTAACCCTACCCTCTAATTCCCCCAAATTCCCCACCCCACCAATCTCCCCCATTTACCCTTCCCTCCCCCCCTCCCCTCCAAAGGCCTGGGCGAACAGTCAAGTCTTGCATGCTCGCTGAAAGACGAGCAGACCCGGGGCCAGGTGGGCTTCTTTCGGAAGGGAGTTCCACAACCGTGGTCCGACCACTGAGAACGTTCTCTCCATGGTGGCCCCGCGCCTTACATGGGGGATCTCCAGATAGGCGCCCCCAGTGGATCGGAGGGTCCGTCCTGAGTCACTGGAGGTGAGGCGGTCCGAGATAAGAGGTGCCGAGACCGTATAGGGCTTTATATACCAGTATTAGCACCTTGAACTTGGCTCGGTACGCTATAGGCAGCCAGCGCAGAGAACGGAGCACTGGTGTAATGTGCTCATGGCGACCCGTCCCCATAAGGAGACAGGCCGCCGCATTCTGCACCAGCTGCAGCCTCCGAACCAATATCAAGGGAAGCCCCACATAGAGCGTGTTGCAGTAATCAAGCCTCGAGGTAACAAAGGCATGGATGAGAGTGGCCAGGTTGGGTCTGGAGATGTATGGGCGAAGTCTCCGCACCAGATACAGCTGGCAGAAGGAGACTTTAGCCACTGCCTCCACCGGCCGATCCAGGTGGAGGTCCACATCCAAAATCACCCCCAGACTCAGTACCTGCTGGGCAACCAGAGGGCAGACCCGGCCCCCCCAATAGGAGGAGCCGACACCTCCTTCGCCCTCCCCACTACCATCACCTCCATCTTATCTGGATTCAGCTTCAGTCTGCTCTGCCTCATCCAATCCGCCACGGCCTCCAAACACTGGGAAAGTATCGAGACGGTAGGACCTGGGTCTGTTGAAAAAGAGAGGTACAGCTGTGTGTTGTCAGCATATTGGTGACAACACACCCCAAACCATCTCACGATCTCCCCCAGGGGCTGCATATACACATTAAATAACAGTGGAGACAGAATGGAACCCTGCGGAACACCACAGGTCAAGGCCCGGGGGCATGATGTTTCAGCTCCCAGCACCACCCGCTGGCTTCTGTCTGAGAGGAATGAGCGGAACCATCCAAGAACAGTCCCGTCCAGACCCCCCAGATCTCGCAGCCATCTCAACAGCAGCCCATGGTCCACGGTATCAAAAGCGGCCGAGAGATCTAGCAGGACCAGAAGTGTCGACCGTCCTGCGTCCATCTCCCGGCGGAGGTCGTCGGCCAAAGCCACCAACACCGTCTCAGTACCATAGCTGGGGCGGAACCCAGATTGAAAAGGGTCAAGGAAACCGATGCTATCAAGATGCCGCTGGAGCTGCAGTGCCACCGCCCGTTCAATAACCTTCCCTAAAAAGGGAAGGTTAGAGACAGGGCGGTAGCTGGCGAGTGCATCCACGTCTAAAGATGGCTTCTTCAGCAGGGGACGCACCACAGCCTGCTTAAGGCTGGGCGCCAATCTACCCTGCCGAAGGGACGCATTGATAACCCTCGCCAGCACCGTCCCTAGCGTCTCCCTGGAGGCTTTCACCAACCAGGACGGGCACGGATCGAGTTGACAACTGGTGGCCCTAACAGACCCCAGGACATCCGCCGCATCGGCTGGCGTCACTTCCTGAAACTCAACCCAAGAAGATGGACCAGACGGGGCCTCCGCAACCTCACGCTCCTCACTTACTGCCTTCAATCCGGTGTCGAAGTTGCTCTGGATCTGAGCAATCTTGTCTGCGAAGTAGGTGACAGATTGCTCACAGCAGGCCTGGGACAAGTCCCCATCCAGGCAGACGGGGGCTGGACTAACCAGCCCCCGAACCACCCGAAATAGCTCCGCCGGGTGTGACTTCGCAGACGCTATGAGAGCAGCAAAGAATTCCTTCTTTGCTGTCCTCACTGCCTCAACATAGGACCTCAAATGGGTCCTATGGAGAAGACGGTCAGATTCAGAGCGAGTCCGACGCCAGCATCGCTCTAGTCTCCTACCTACCTGCTTCATACCCCGCAGCCCCGTGGTAAATATATGATGAGAAAATAATGAAACATTTAGCTTAAAGCTTGCAACAATGAAATTGTTTAATCAGGATAGGCTCTTCAGAACATGGAGTTGGTTAGAAGCAGGGTTAAATTATGTGAAAAAACCAGAGAAATTAGACCCTGCAAGTCAGGAACCCTGTTGAATCTAGGGTGCCTGACTTGCCCCGTTTGCATTCGGGCAGCGATTTGTACCTGAACACGACCTGACCAGTTACCTGACTCCCCAGGCTGACTCACCTCACCACTGGTCTGCTTCTCCTCTGCTCCAGTCATGGCTTGCTCCTTGCTGCGCTCTGCTTTTCTGCAGCACACGCGTTGCTCAGCTGAGCTGGGGACTTGCCGCTTGGCTTTGTGTGTGTGTGTGTGTGTCTGTGTGTGTGTGTGTGTAAGCAAGGAGGCCTCTTCCCACCTGTGTGCACCCTCCCCATGGGTCCCTTGTTTCCAAGGGGACCTAAAAGGGGGGTGTACACATGATCCATGTACACACCTAATATGGGTCCCCCTGGGAATGGGGGACCCATTAGAGGGACACACGCAAGTGGGAAGAGGCCTCCTCACTCCCCTCCCTGCTCATAAAAGCTGAGCGGGGAAGTTACCTCAGCTGAGCAGAGTTTGGGCATGGGCAGGGAGCAGTAACCAGGACTGGAGAAGCTGCGGTCTGGTGGTCTGTGGTCTGGTATTTCGGGATGCCCTAGTAATACCAATATTTGTGGTATTCCATGGATACCCCGTCAAGTGTCTACTGGGGGCACCCAGAAATGTGGTTATTCCCTGCTTGGGGAATATCTGCATTTTAAATTCTCATTAAATTTTTTTTAGTACTGTAACAAATAGTAAAATTCTGTATTCACAATATGTATTATTATTGTGAATGTGCTATTCATTTCAGCTCTGAGAAATGAATATTTGAACAAAACAAATAATTTGTCAAATTTGAATTTTTGTTTGAAGTAGGAAGTGGGATTGGAAACGCTTGTTTTGCAAAGATTGTTAACTTTTTTGATTTATTTATTTGATACTTCAGTTACTTGGTTCACTTATTTAATTGGTATTTTGCTGTTTGATACTTGGTATCATCAATGGTAGTGCTGAAACGAATATTTGCGGCAAATACCATATTCAAATTTGCCCACTTTGCTTCGGGTCTGGCAAAATGGCTAAAAAACACTATTCATGGGTATTTGCTTTGTTTTCTTTGGGTTGGTTTTACTAGGTTTTTTGGTCAACCTCCCTTCCCCCCCCCCCCCTTCCCTTCCCCTGATATTTGTCTGTTTGCTGGATAAAAATTACTGTGAAGACCCAGAAAAACAAGATTTTTAATTAATGTGTGAAAATTCTTTTTTGTGCAAATATTCACTGGAATACTCGGTGAATTGGATATTGGCAATTTGTTTCAACCCTAGTTGACAGATTTTAACTTTAAAAAAAAAAAAAGTTGAAACAAATACAAACAGCTGATACTCTATTTGTCAAATCTTGCCTATTTCAATTTAAATTTTACAGAACAGGTACAAAACACTATTCACGCCTGTTTCACTCCAATATTTCTTTTGAATTTTTGGTTGATTTTTCCAGTATTTGCAGTCTTTTTGTTTTGGATACTTTGTAAAATAATGGAATATCCAAACAAAAATAGCCACACCCCTTCTTTCCCTGGGAAAATAGGGGTGTTACTAAATATGTCAATGTTCATTCAGAGTACAATCCAAGAAAGTGAATAATATACTTGTGAATACAGAATTTACTATTTGTTTCAATTCTAAAAAAATTTCAATGTGAATTTGACTGGTTCATCTGCATGACATAATGCAGGAGAAAGTCACAAAAAGTACCAAATTAATCATGTGAACAATGTAAAACACAGTACTGAACTGAAGTGTCAAATAACCAGATTTTATTTACGAATTTCAAATTGCACTAATATTTCAGCTCTAGAAACCCCCCCAAAGTATTGTATAGAGTTTTTGCTGGTATGCAAATGTGAACTAAGCTTGGGGAAATGGTTCAAGTCTATGTATATTTTTGTTGTGCTTTTATCAATTGTTAATTTGACAAATGAATGTTTCAAAGATCTGGCTGTGGCTTTCTCTGCTCCAGATCTGCTGTACCATATGTTATTGTGCTACTTAGTGAGGGTGCTGCCGTGCTCATTTACTCTCTGCGATATCAGTGTAACTTTCTGCACTTGTTTGTGCTAATGATAAAAATATCTTTCTCTTTCTTGGCTTTGTAGCAATTAGAAATGATTGACTGAAAGGCTCCCATTTACACGGCTGCTTCATGTTCCTTTGCTCTATTGCGAGGGACAACAAAAGGAAGGCTGCTTTCATTTTGCTGTATCTGTGATGTAATGCAAATGTGAGTTACTGTATATCCCTTAACAGCCCATCATTAATTTTCCTTGCATGCAGTTTGCAGGTTTCATATATTGCTGGCTGTTGTGATAGTATGTAAAGCATCAGCTGCTGTTTCACAGCTTGGATTTTAAAGAGTCCAGAAGGAGAGATCAAAAGCTGAATTTCTAATATCGTCTCTAATGGAGGAACTATTACCAAAACAAGCGTGATAGAGAATTCTTTCCTAGCAGAAGGCAGCGATTGTATTGCTGCACTAAAAATCTTAGAAAATACAGGAAGCCTTCCTCCTCCCACCAACACACACCCTAGCACCAAACCAGAATGCTACTAGTTACAGTATGGGCTCATGGCTATCAAAGCAATATTTCTCCTTATGGTGCCCAATTTTCCCCATTTTGGGTCACTCTTGGCTGCTGTCTTACCTAAAGTTGTGCAGTCATTTTCATTATAAATATTTTCAAGAAATAAGAAGTCAGTCATAGACAATAGGGATGGGGGTTTCGGTTTAAACCGAGAGTGGACGATAATGCCGGTTTTGGTTTAAACCGAGAGATCCGAGAATTGGGCCCTCTCGGCATCTGATTATTGGATCTTGGATCTTCACTTTGCAGTCAATGGGAAATCCCCTCCATTGACTTCAATGGGAAGAGCCCTGACCCATGGGGAAACCACAAGCACCCATCCCACTCCTGGCCTCAGAGGGTGGGTGTGTGGATAATTACCCCTAACACCCCCACCCACTGGGGCCTGACTTTACACCCCACTGGCAGGTAGCCAGCTCCCACCAGCAGTGGAGGAGACCCAGCCACTGACAGCGGAACCGGCACCCGAGCCGGCAGTGGCCATCACCCCCACCCTCCGTCTGGACCCAGGACCGCCAGTAAGACACTTTACAGGGGCCCCATGGAGGGGTGTACCCCTAACACCCCCACCCACTGGGGCCTGACTTTACACCCCACTGGCAGGTAGCCAGCTCCCACCAGCAGCGGAGGAGACCCAGCCACTGACAGCGGAACCGGCACCCGAGCCGGCAGTGGCCATCACCCCCACCCTCCGTCTGGACCCAGGACCGCCAGTAAGACACTTTACAGGGGCCCCATGGAGGGGTGTAACGTCGGCCCCCCAGTGGGTGGGAGTGTTAGGAGTAATTGATCCCCACCCTCCGAGACCAGGTGCAGGGTGGGGGGGGATGCCTCGAGAGGGGTTTAGGTTTCTTCTGTGTTGGCTCCCTTCCTGTGCCTCGGAGTCAGAGGCTTTCCCTGAAGTCAGTGGGAAAATTTCTCATTGACTTCAGTGGGAAATATCCAGCACCGATAAAACCGACATCTGTAGGGGATCCGAAACATAGCAGAACCAACACCGATAGAAACCAACACCGATAATCAGCCTGGAGTCCTACCCCTAATAGACAATTTCTCCAGTTGGTAGATTGGCTTTATAGAATCTCATTCCAGGAACAACTTTTTTCTTTTTCTTTTGTTAAAATAGTATTTCCTGGAGAAAACAAGGTTCTGCTATTCAAATTCAAAAATGAAGTGTTGCCATTAAAGGTGTTTTGTGTATATTCAGTTATTATTGGGAGGTTAAGTTTGGCAAGCAATGAAATTGTAACTTGAGTCCCAGTCCTCCAAGATATTGAACATGTCTTGTAGATGAGGGCCATGAATAGTTACTACAGTAATCTGGGTTTCTGGGCTCCTAGCACCTAAAGGAATTTATTTATTCAAATTTATATCCCATCCTTTGCCAAGGGCTAGGGCATATTACAACAAATGAGAGGTAAATCTAAAACCAATTCAAAGTCCTCCTCCTCCCCACCCCAGCTGCCCCAGCTTCATGGTTTTGCCCTCCAGTTTTCAGTTAAATTAAATTGTCAATGAAATTTTTTAAAAAGGAAAAGAAACAAGTCTTAGTTTAATCAATAAAATCTTGAAAACTCATCCTTGACAAAAAGCAAACTATTAACAACCTATGATCTTTAATAATTACTTTTTTACCCCACCTACATTCTGCCTCCGGCAGCTCTAGATAGCTTACAATCAATAAAATCACATTAAAATACAATATAAATATTCAAAAATACATCAATAAGAACAATAGTATAAAACAATTTAAAAAAGCACATTCTGGTGGACAAAAAAACAAAAACAAAAGAACCCTAAAACCCCACCCAGCCCTAGACCCCTCCCCATCACAGAGAGCCTGGCAGAAGAGCCATGCCTTACATTGTCGCCAGAAGGTGAGAAGATTTGGGCTGAGATGGACACCCACCGGGATTGAGTTCCACAACACAGGTGTTACCGCTGAGAACACCTGCCTGTTGGTCCCCACAAATATAGCTCAGAACCTCCAGGAGGGTGCCCCCCTGCTGCTGATCGCAGGGGTCGCTCTGAGATGTGGGAAGTGAGGCAGTCCCTCAGATAAGCCAGGCCCAGGCCATTTAGGGTTTTATAGGTTAAAACCAGCATCTTGAATTGGGCTTGGAAGACAATAGGGAGCCAGTAAAGAGCCTGGAGCACCGGTTGAATGTGCTCCTGGTGGCCTGTCCCTGTAAGCAGACGGGCCACGGCATTCTGCACTGGCTGCTGCTTTTGGACCATCACAATGGGCATCCGCACATAGAGGGCATTACCCGTAGAGTAACCCAGACTTGAGGTGACAAATTCATGGATGACAGTGGCAAGATCGGAGTCCGAGAAATAGTGACGGAGCCGTTGAACAGATATAGTTGGCAAAAAGCCCTCCTGGCCACAGCCAACACCTGGACATCCATGTGCAGCTGTGTATCCAGGAGCACCCCGAGTTTCCGAACACAAGATGACAGCTCCGGGTGGACCCTATCAATTGATAAGAGAACCCCCCTCACCCAAATCACTGATCCTGCCAACAAGCATCTCCTCGGTCTTTTCAGGATTCAGCTTCAATCGGCTAGTCCTCGTCCAGTCCCCCACATCCACCTTTCACTGGGAGAGCACCGAGACTGTCATGCCTGGGTCAGATGTAAAGGAGAGGTACAGCTGAGTATCATCAGCGTATTGATGACAATGTACCTCCCACTGACGCACAATTTCCCTCAGCGGCTGCATGTACATGTTGAACAAGAGGGAGGACAGAATGGAACCCTGCGGGACACCACATGGGAGACCCTTGGGGGAAAGAGGTGTAAGAGGTGGTCTTCCCAATCTCCTTCTCCATGTTGTCCTGAGTAAACTAAGTAGACATGGGATAAGAGGAAGAGTCCTGTCATGGATTGGTAGCTGATTAAAAAGATAGAAAACAAAGGGTGGGAATAAACGGTAGTTTTTCAAGTTGGAGAAAGGTAAACATTGGGGTGCCAGGAGTCAGTACTGGGTCCAGTATTGTTTAACATATTCATTAATGATCTGGAAAAAGGGATAAAGAGTGAAGTGGCTAAATTTGCACATGACAACAAGTTATTTAAGATAAGTAAGACCCAGGCAGACTGTGAGGAACTACAGAGGGATCTCGCATGACTAGGTGAATGAGCAATAAAATGGCAAATGAAATTCAATGTTGATAAGTGGAAGGTGATGTACTTTGCGAAAACTAATCCTCACTTTACGTATACAATGCTAGGTTCTCATCTGGGTGTAACTACTCAGGAGAAGGATCTTGGAGTCCTTGAAGACATAGGCTCAATGTGCAGCAGCAGTCAAAAAGACAAACTGAATGCTAGGCATTATTGTGAAAGGAACTGTTTAGTTTTTAGTTTAATCTAAACTTCTAACCCGCTCCCTCCTGCCAAATGACAGCTTGGGGTGGCATACCGTTCTCAATAAAAACATAATATAAAAAAATACAATATAAATAAAAAAATAAATATAAAACAATTTAAAATTTAACAGACAGCTGAGAGTCGACTAAACCCACCCACCCACTACCTGTCTCCTCGCCAAATGCCTGATGACACAGCCAGAAAAAGGAGAAATCCGGAGACAGGCGGATCTCCACCAGCAGGGAGTGCCACAGCTAAGGTGCTGCCACTGAGAACACCCCCTCGAAAGTCACCACCCGACAGACTCCGGGAACCTCTGAGAAGGCACCCCCGGCTGACCACAAGGGCCAATCCAGGACATGGGGAATGAGGTCCAGGACATGGGGAATGAGGTGGTCCCGCAGGTATGTGGGACCCAGGTCTTATAGGGCTTTAAAGGTAATAACCAAGACCATGGGTGATTTCAGATGTTACATGGTTCCGATTCACCACAGTGGATCCCCAGCAGTGGCGAGCTGTCCAACCACCCCCATGGTCCAGGAAGGCCCCGAACAGATGTGACGGGACCGGGACCACGGCAGGGAATTGGGTCACCAGACCATGGCCCGGGGCAGCACAACAGACGTTACGCCGATTCCCGGCCATGGTCAAAACACCCAGAAGGCCGGAGGGGCAGGAGGCAGACATGGCCGGCTGAGGGCAAATTAAGCCAAAAGCGCCCACAGGGAACACCCACACAAGGGAAACGGGAAGGGAGGGGGCAGAGGGAGAAGAGCTGCCGGGGCCGCGCACACAACAGGCACAGGGAAAACAAGGTCACAGCGGAACACACCGCATAAACACACGCCCGGGCACACACACACCCGCACAGGAAAGGAAGGGAAGGGGGCACACAGCAGGACAGACAACACACATGGCACAATGGGCTCAGGAGGGAAGGGGGGGGCAGGGACAGGGAGGAAGGGGGGAACCGGCCCAGGGGCGAGGGCAGGACAAGGGGAATGGCAAACAGAAACCCAACAATAGCACAGCTCGCATGGGCACCCCCACAACAACACAGGCAGTCCCAGAAGGGGGGGACCCCCAGGGGCACAGCACAGTCACAGCAGGAGGCCACACAGACCGGGGAGCGGCCCGGGAATGGTCCAGGAGGCTGTCAGAGATCCCTTGTGCCGGTGAGGGTGTGATGGATGGGAAGGAGGCGAGACGGAGACGAGGAGCAAGGCAGCCGGTCCAGCAACATACACACACCCCGGGAGGATGCCCGGAGGCCCAGTCTGGGGGGCCCAGAACCCCACAGTCACACAGGCACCTGGGGGTGTGTGTCAGGCACAGGAGTGAGTGAGGCCGGAGCATGAAGGACAGTGGCCCCTGGGGCGCCAGGAGCCAGCGCACAGTTCAGGACACAGCCACAGGAGAAGGCAGCCACGGAGGGGAACACCTGTTGCAGAGGTGGACAGGGGGGGCCTGCGGAGGGGGCCCAGAGCCACAGGCAGGGGCAGCGGAACCCCAGGAACCAGCCAGCACAGCAGCGAGCCAGGAACATCAGGGAGGGAAGGGGCAGCGACTCACGGCGTCAGGGCGAAGGCGGGAGCGCTCACCAGGGCCAGTACCCAGGGCCCGGAAGGCACGGGGGGCCTCACAGCCAGCTGCAGGGGGCCACGAAGAGGCCCAGGGCCAGGTGGCCCGCCAGGTGCACTAAGTGGGGCCATTGAAGCATGCCCTGACCGAAGCCCAGCTCAGACATGTGGTGGGCAACCAGGTAGTATGCCTCGAAGGAATCCTGGGCGGAGAGCCCCACCTGCAGATCAAATCGGGACCACACGCCAGCCAGCACCACCACCTCCACTTCAGAGGACTCCGACAAGCCATAGTCAGCAGCTGGGGGCCACAGAAGGTGACCCAGTTCCAACAGGTGGTGTTAGTTCACCTCGCAAGACCGCTGGGAAGCTTGGGCCCCGTGAACACAACCAAAGAAGGACACAGCCAGGGCAGGGCCTCCCTCCACCAGACAGGCTGTGTAGCCAGCCAGGCTGCACACAGAAAGGGCGGACACGGTCGCCGCCGCCAACCACCCCACATGCAAGCACCTCATCTCTGGGATGTACCCATCAGGAAAGAGACACAGGCCCAGAGTCTCTGCATGCAACCGGCAATGGTGGGCGCTCGCCACATGACCATAGTACTGCAGGCCTGAGCTCGTACTCTCAGGAGCATAGGCACCTATGAGGCTGCTCAGGAGCAATTGCACGGCCGGAGAATGCCACAGGTCACACAGGGCCATGGTCTCGCGGAAGGTCCAGCTATGCAGGGCGCCTGGGGTGCTGGGGCCCATGAGCCCGGAGGAAGCACGGCCAGCCATGGTCCAGCAAGCTCCTGATACTAAACGCAAGGAAAGGGGCCCCCCACAATCCATGGAGGGATGGGAGAGGAAGCAGGGGAGCTCCAAGGCCAAGCGATAAGGGCACAGGCCGCAACATTGCACGGCTACAGAGCGAGGCGTGGGGTGCAGACCCAGCCCAGCTGTTGAAACAGAGAACACAGACAGGACATCCTGCACACTAATCAGGGAGTCCAGGACAGCAGGCAACCGACACAGAGAAGTGGGAGGTGATGACAGCAGGAATGCAGCTGCTGCCCGCACGCCCAGGTGCAGGCTGGACCAGTCGCCAGGCCCCTAGCAGGGCATGCTGGTGCACGCATTGGGCCGCCCATGGCCTCCCCACCCCGCTCGTCCTGCAGGAGCCAGACCTTCTGGCATGGGGAGCGGCCAGGGCAACCCGGGGCCCCGAGCCTGGGTGGCAGGGCGTGACCAGGGGGTGGGGTGACACAGGCCCCATCCTATAATAGGTGCAGCTCCCACCCTCCTGGGGCACCATTCACCATGGAGCTGGGATGATTGGGCACCTGCGGGATGCACCTAGCCATTTCCGTGGAGTGGTTCCACTCGCACACTGACCTGCATATCCAGACCGCAGAGGTGCACCTGACTGTGGATGTGCATGGCCAGGAGTGCTGCCCAAGCCCCTAGAGCCCACCATGGGTGCAGGCGCTCCCTGGCCCACCTCAGGGCCCAGCGGGTGTCCAGGGCGGCCCGCCAGGCCCTCCTCCGCACCCGGGGGCAGGCTGATGCATGCCGTGAGGCAGCCAGCTGGCTCCAGTAGCGGAGGGAGACCATGGGGCATGCAGCCCTGCTTGCTATGCCCATTGACCGGTGGTTGTGGGTCACAGAGAGGGCACAGGGGTGGTGAGCCAGGGCACTGGCCCAATGGAATGAGGCCGCCTGGAGAGCGCACCTTTGGATGGACAGGTGCACCCTACTATAACTCTCCGAGCTGTTAACACCCTGGCTGGAGAGACGGAACACCCCCATTCCCATGGTCCAGCAGGTGGCCATCGGGGTCTGGGCCCTTGCAACACCCAACTCCTGCCGCTCTGTCGAGCAGCACTTCGGCGTTGGGATGAGCACTGTCACTGGGATCCTGTGAGAATTCTGCGAGGCGGTGGAGGGCGTTCTCCTGGACCGAGTGATCCAGCTGGTGGACCAAGAGGCTGTGATGGCCGGCTTTGCGGCAGGAGGATTCCCCAACTGCATGGGTGCCGTGAATGGCACCCACATAGAGATCCTCCGCCCATCTGCTGGAGAGGCCTCGGAATATGTCAGCCGACATGGGTACCACTCTCTGCAACTGCAGGCGGTTGTGGATCACCGGGGGTGGTTCATAGACATTTTACACGGGCCACTCTGGGCGCAGCCACGATGCCCGGATCATGACCATCTCACCCTTCTATGCCTGGATGTACTGCGGTGACTTCGCGGACATGGGGATGTCCCAGATCGAGGGGGTGATGATGCCCCCCTGCATCCTGGGGGACCTGGCCTATCCACTTACCCGCTGGCTGATGAAGTTGTACCCGGTCGCAAGGAACCCAGTGGAGGTGCTCTACAATACCCGTCTGTGCGCGAGCAGGACCATGGCCGAGAGTGCCTTTGGGGCCCTCCAGCAGCTCTGGAGGAGCCTTGCGGGCCAGCTGGACTACACAGTGGAGACCTCGGCCCTGGTGATTGGAGCCTACTGTGTGCTGCGCAACATGTGGAGACCAATGGGGCTGCCCTCCCGGCTCTTTGCCCCTCTATGTGAATGCAGAGACCCCGTGGGAGTACCGGTACGCAAAGCGCATCTGTGCGGCCTTGGCCAGGTGAATCAGCCAGGAGGCCGAGGCGTGATGGCGCACACCTCCATCTCCGCCACACTGGGGCCCCCAGCAGCACCCTGGGCACGCCCCTTGACACCCAGCCACCCCGGGTCCATGAACAGAACCACGAAGGCGACTGTGGTGCCTGTTCATTTATTGGTACCACCACCTACACCCACCTCTCTGTGCCGTGTCCCACCCCCCTCAGGTCGCTTTCCCCCTTCCTCCCCATCCCCCACATCTCTGGGGCCTCCCCCTCGAGACTACTATCTGTATATGCAAAGCCCCAAATCCCATTTGTACTCTTATAAGGGCAAAAGGATCAGGGCCAAAAAGAAGCAAAGCTTCAGCAACCAATGTTAAACCTCAAAGTCTAATGACTCTCAGGACCCAGACTCTGTTGGCATTCTCATGAGGGGCAAAAAACCATCATGGTCAAAGAAATAGAGCCCTATTAGCAAGCCCAAAGCCCCTTATGGACCCATAACTCCTGAGGGAGTTAACTTTGGACCTGGACGGTCACTCTGTCGATGAACTGGTCCAGCGTTGGTACATCTTTCTGGAGGAGGTCATTGACAGGGTGGGTCCGAGACACCCTCTGCCTGTCTCGTCACTGCAGGGCCCCTTGGTTTACCCGAGGGGCTGTGGTGTATGAAATGAGTAGGCAGGAGACTGGAGCGATGCTGGCGTCGGACTCGATCTGACTCTGATCGACTTCTCCATAGGGCCCATTTGCGGTCGTATGTTGAGGCTGTGAGGACAGCAAGGAAGGAGATCCTTGCTGTCCTCATAGCGTCTGTGAAGTCACGCCCAGGG
>QEPC01008233.1:2026186-2061177 GCA_003113815.1 Sphenodon punctatus | reverse complement strand
TGGTGCCTACATATGCCTAAAAACTAGGCCATGTGTTTATCCCAAAAGTCCATAGGGAAAGAGATAATACATAATGAAAATACAATGGCTGCAAAGCATCAATGCATCAGTTGGAGAAACATACAAACATCGCAAAAAGACCACATTATATCCCAAAGTAATTCACTTAAAGAGGAGATCCATAGACAACTAAACAAAATAATTTGTGCTGAACACAGTTGTGTTTCTACCCCCTTATTATGGGTCGTTGTCAATAGCACACAGGGTGACATCAGAGCTTGGGGTTAATCTGTTGGAAATATAAAGTATATTGAAATCATTTTTACAGTTGTTCAAGCATTGTCTCCAAATAGTATACCACTTAATAATAATGGTTTACTTTCTATAACCATCTGATTTGCAATTGAATTATCAAATGCCTAGAGGGGGCAAGTGAATGTCCAAAGGGGCCTGCCCTTTGGCTGTGCCCCTTCGGCTGGGTCCGGTGGTTGGGGCCGGCAGGGGGAGGGATATGTATTTGTAGCACGTGAGAGGACTCTCCCTCCTGGTGAGAGCAGGAGGGTAGATGGAGGGTCTCCCCCTGGTGGCAGCAGGGTGGAGATAGAAAGTATGAATGCTTCTGATAGTGGGAGAGTGTAATGTGCAAAATTGATTGGGGGTATCTTTTTGTATGTGTTAAATTAATTGATTAGAGGGGTTTATTGTTTAATGATGATGATGATGATGCTGTTTTTTGTGATTTGGTGCATTGTGCACATTATGTATTATTGTATATTATGTTGTACACCGCCTTGAGCCATTGAATTGGGAGAGTGCAGGATATAAATTAAAAATGATGATGATGATGATGTAGTCTCCTCCAGAACCACATACTGAGTTCTACTGGCCAGGAAAGAGTGGAACCATTCAAGAACAATTCCACCCATCCCAGCAACGGTCCCGCAGGGGGGGTCACCAACATCTCATGGTCAACCGTGTCAAAAACCACTGACCGATATAACAAAATCAGAAGAGTGGACAGTCCTCAGTCCATCTCCAGGTGCAAATTGTCGACCAGGGTGACAAGAATAGAGAATAAAAGGAAAAATATCATTATGTTGCTGTATAAATCTTTGCTAAAACCCCACCTTGAATAGTGCGTGCAGTTCTGGTCGCCCACTCTCAGGAAAGATATAATAGAATTGGAAAAAGTTCAGAGAAGGGCCACAAGAGTGATAGAAGGAATGGATCGAAATCCATATGAGGAGAGGCTCAAAATCTTAGGGATGTTTAGCTTGGAGAAGAGGTGATTAAGGGGGGATATGATAGAAGTTTATAAAATCATGAACGGTGTGGAAAAGGTAAATATGGAACTGTTGTTTGCCCTTTCTCATAATAAAAGAACAAGGGGACACACTCTGAAGTTAAATGGCGGCAGATTTAAAACAAATGAAAGGTAGTATTTTTTCACTCAGTGGACGATACAGTTGTGGAACTCTCTGCCAGAGGAGGCTGTGAAAGCCAGCACCATAACTAGCTTCAAATAGAAACTAGAAACATTCTTATGATAGAGCCATAAATACTTAATAGTTGAAACATAAACTCCTGGCTACAGCTTGTTTTTTGTTTGTTTGTTAAAAGTATTTAGTATTCCGCCCCTCCTGCCACAGGCAGTTCGGGCGGCTCACAACAGTGTACCTCAATAATTTAAAATCATAAAACTATAAAACATACTATCCTACCCTCCCCTCCCCCCACCCACCCATCTCCCCCACCAAACGCCTGGCGGAACAGCCAGGTCTTGCAGCTTTTATGAAAGGAGGGGAAGTCCGGGGCCAGACACACCACCACTGAAAGGGAATTCCACAGCCTCGGTACGGCCACCGAGAATGCCCTTCCCTGTGTGGCCCCACGGAAGACTTGAGGGACCACAAGGAGGGCATCCCCCCATGACCGCAGGGGCTGGTCCAGTACCCAGGGGGTGAGGTGGTCCCGCAGATAGGCAGGGCCCAGACCATTTAGGACTTTTTAGGTTAAAACCAACACCTTGAATCGGGCTTGGAAGACTATCGGCAGCCAGTGCAGAGAACGGAGCAATGGTATAATGAACTCCCGGCAGCCCAGTCCCACCAGGAGACGGGCCGTCACATTCTGCACCAGTTGCAGCCTTCGGGCCATCACCATGAGTAGCCCCACGTAGAGGGCGTTACCATAGTCTAGTCTAGAGGTAATGATGGCATGAATGATGGTGGCCAGGTTGAAGTCCGACACATACGGCCTAAGCCGACGTACCAGATGTAACTGGTGAAAGGCACCCCTTGCCACAGCCTCCACCTGGACATCCAGGCAGAGCTGTGCATCGAGGAGTGGTTATCTGGAGATAGGTCACACCTCCATGACCTGTACTTGTTCTTCACTCAAGCTGGCTACTGTTAGGGAACAGGTCCAGATGCTAGGCTCGATGGACCACAGGTCTGATCCAGTATGGCACTTATGTTCTTATTTTCGACTTCTCACAAGCTGTTGATGGGTGTCTCCATTTCTCCTCTTTCCCAGGCATGCAAAGTGCACCAATCCAAGAAGAATCAATAGGATCTCTTCCATATAAGTGGCTTCAGGATTGAGGCCCTAATTCTTTGACTGCCAGACGCAGTTTCAGTTGTGTTTTTATCTGATTTCAGAGGGAACTGGACACATTCTTACATGTTTGCTTGATTAGAGCTCAGTCTGAGAATCACTTAAGGTCCAAGGCTGATCAGTTTGCGTATGTGTTTAAAGTTAAGCACATGCTTAAGTGGATCAGGTTAGAGTGTTGGCCACCTTGCAGGATTGAGAAATTCGGGCCTAAATGATATTTTTAGCATAATCTTCCAAGTGGATAGTGTTTGTGGTAGGAGTTTATTGCGACTGAGACCTATTAACTTCAGTGGTCTCACACCCATGCTAAGTGCTAGTGGCGGCACTCCCCACTTGAAGGATTGTGCCCTTTCTATTTTATTTGGAAGTAAAAAAAAAAAAACAGTGGCAGAAATAGGGAGCATTTGGAATCTGTTTGTTCTCTGTTTTTTGACCTTACCTTCTCTACTGCTCTACTGAAAATCGGTATTCTTTCCTTTGCGATTCCATATGCGAGCACAAGATTGCAATTGTGCCCCAATAGTATGACAGCAGTACTCATAATAGTTTCTTCAGTTTTTCCCCCCATTGCTCTGCAAAATGATGCTACCATATGTGCTGTTATATTTAAACAGCAGATGCTGTGAACTCACAAAGCTGAAGAACACAGAAGTACGATGTCATTTGCAAACAGGTTTTATAGGGAAAGCTGATTTTGGTTGCAAGGCTGTGGATTTATCTCAGACATTTTATTACTAATTACAGCAGGCTATATAGGATACAATTTGTACCACTTACTGTTTCTCTCTTGGGGCATCGAAGAGAGATTGGTTATCTAGCTTTTATGTATATTATTCTTTTTGAAGAATCTGAGTTGTGATATTTGCCTCTGCCCCCTCCCTCCCCCCAATGTGGGGGGCATCAGGCTCCTTGTTGCACCCGCCTAGGAGAGGAGGTGGGACATGGGGTTGATTTCCCGCCCTTAGGGTTGCAAGACCCCGGGGGTGGAAAAGCGGCCGCTCCAGCCGCAGTGGGCAGGAAAGCTTATAAACCTGGCAGCTAAGGATAGGGCTAATTAGACCACGTGGGCACTGCCTGTCTGGGAAGAGCCCACCTTGGCGTCCTGCATGGCTCCAGCCTCAGTTGTGGGCTGGAGCCAAAGAGAAAGCAGCACCCTCCCTCCCCATGCACTGTGGGGTTTTACCGGTCGCCAAGCGGGGCCAGGAAGGAATCTTTAAGGGAATCCTAATCGGGCCATCAAAACAGGTTTCTCGTGTTTTGCCTTCCTCACCATGCTGAGCAATTGGTTTAACTGGCTCACCTCCCCGCCTCTTTAGAAATGAAGGGTGGGTTGTGCCTGTCTCCATCTTGTCGCACTCCGGCAGGGGTCCAGTACTGAGGGTTAGAAAGTAAAATAGAATTACGATAAAATAAGAGTCATCTCCTTAAGAGATGGGGAGGCCACATCTACCGCAAAAGTAGGGGTACGGCAAGCAGCGAGGTAGCCTCCCTGGGAGGGGTGTCCAGCGAGGGCAGTAGGGACAGGTATGGTCCCCCACCTGCAGGCGCCCTCCTCCTTACTCAAGTCCGGGAGGATTTTGGTCCCCCTCATCCAGGACAGGTGCCACAGAGAGGGGGAGACGTTGTTTGTGACTGGGGTGATAATTGAGGGTATTCTGAAACTACCCCTGAGTTGTTGTTTTGTTAAGAGTTCAAGTACTGGACCCGAATCGCACTAGGCAATTCCCCCCCCCCCTAAATTAATTATAATTTATTTAATAAAGAGTGTGGCCTTTTAAACCCACTACTTGGTGTCCACCTCCTTTGGTGCGTTGGCAATCCATCCCTGCTTTAACACCAGTGTACATGAATAACAGCGAAACTGCTTTAAATCACAAGAGGATTTGAAGCATAGATCCTGATTACTCAGACTGTGTTTGTACCAAGAACATTGCATCCCAAGTCAGAATAATAATTCCAGATCAACAGTGCAGCTACTTTAATAAATAAATATAGAATCTTTGGCTGCTTTTAGATGATCACAGCGGTGCTTGCGCTTGTTTTTCAAAACTAACGGGAGGCGGGTTTACACGTGACACCCCTGCCGATTATGCACATGTGTGGGTGACGCGCATCCATTTCTGGCCGCGTATGTCCACCCTCGATCGACATCGAATGGAAGAAAACACAGAAAATACTGGCAAAACACAGCAGCAAGGAGTTCCCAGGGTTAACATCGGATGGAAGAAAACACATCAAGCTTAAAATAAATAATGTATACACCCCAAACACAGGGAAACACAGAAAACACTGGCAAAGCACAGCAGCAAGGAGTTCCCAGGGTTAACATCGGATGGAAGAAAACAGTCTACATGCACATCAAGCTTAAAATAAATAATGTATAAACCCAAAACACAGGGTATTTCCAGATGTTACGCTGCCCCGATTCACCACAGTGAATCCCCGGTGGGGGTGAATGAAACAACCACCCCCCGTGGCCAAAAGAAGTCCTGAATAGATGTGCCGGCTGATCCCGGCAGAGAATCGGGGAGGGGGTGGGGCCACGTGGTGCAACATGCGGCTGCATGGTCCCGCACCCCCATGCTCCCCCCCGCCCGCCCTCTGGGGAGATGGGCGGGTGCCGCGGCCAATGTGGCCACAGCGCCCACCCGATTTGACCACGGCCCGGAATCCCGCTGTGGTTGCCGGCCAGACATTACTTTTTGTTGGTTCCCGCTGGGAATCTCTTTGGCCACGCTTGCGGCGATTGTCTGGCAGGGAGCCCCGGAAGCATGGTTGAAATTGACCCCACGTGGGAATTGACCGTGGTGAACATCTGGCTGCCACCAAACAGACGTTCAGAGCACTTTGGCCCCGCCGCAGGATTGACCGTGGTTGACTGTGATCTCGTAACATCTGAAAATACCCACAGAAAACACTGGCAAAACACAGCAGCAAGGATTAACATCAGATGGAAGAAAACACAGTCTACATGCACATCACGTATCAAATAAATAATGTATAAACCCCAAAGCACAAAATTTCCTATACGTGCTATGGACAGAGGAGCTCAGCTGCCCAAATCACGTTGTCAATGGAAAACGTGGTTGGACTTAGCTTTTTTGAGCCTTCTGGGACCCACTCCTCAGGAGTGGATCCCGGAAGTAAGAAAGAACTGACTGACAGCGCCGCAGCAGCCTCCGCTCTGAAGCAAAGTCAGGCTGCTGCGGCGCTGTGAGAAGCAGCGGAGCCAGTGAGGTTTTTTTCTTTCCCCCCTAATGCAAGCGGCAGTGCTGGCGGGTCCTTGACACTTGGGGGGCAGTGCCCCAAATTTCCTCGGGGGCCAGCAGCCACTGCACCTATCATCACTACTGCATTTGCCTGCTGCTGATCCACGCTGTGCCACTGCCACCGCTGTTGTTCCTTCCAAAACACCCTCCCCCTACGCAATTAGCACAAGCCTGTCCTGAGCTCTGCAGCCTTCGCTGCTGCTGCCTGCATTACCATAATGAGATCAGACACGTGCTCAAAAGGCTGCTCTCTACAGTACTTCTGTCTTCTATGCATGTGCCTGCTTTAATGGTGAACCAGACAGCGGGGGTGCCAGAAGTAGTGGGAAGAGAAGTCTCCCCTGGGCTGCATTGACCAGGCAGGGCGGGTGGGGCTCCTGAATCCTGGAATTTTATCCAGTGCAGGGAAGGGGGCTGGAGGCGGGGCTCAGGGACTCCCAGTAGTTCCCTATGGAGCTCTCTAGCTAATAGTCTGGCTGGAGGGGCGGTGGAGTCAGTGCTCCCAGCCAATCACAGCAGAGAAGAACAGCAGAAGGGGCTGGAGTCACACCTCCCATCTTCCCTCCTCCCCCAGAGCCTAGCCAAGCTCAACAAAATAGAGCTGAGGAAAATGGTCTCTGGAGCTGCAACAGGGTGAGTCTCCATATCCTCCCTTCCCTTCTCCCCCCATCTCACTTGGGTTCCCCCCACTTTCTTCCCCCCCTTCATTTGGACTCTCCCCCCCCTTCGCCTTTTCCGCCTCTCTGGTCATGCTTGGACTCCTCCCCCCTTCTCATTCTTCCTCCCCTCTCCTGTTTGGGCTTTCCCCCTTCCTGCTTACTTCCTTCTCTTTGCTCAGGTTTGGTTCCTTTTTCCTGTTGATGGTGCGCTTGAGAGGGTGCGCTCAGGAAGGGGAACGTTCAGATCATCGCTGTGCGACATCGTCTACCCACTATCCTTGTGAGCATGTCTCCATCACTGCTCCGTTACCTTGAGTTTGTTCTTTTAGCATGGCTCATGGCTAGTTTTTATATTGCTCCCTTTCCATTTTCTGGATCTGACCTCTGGATCCTGTTTCTTCTCCCAAGCACTGAAAGACTGGAGTAAGAGAGCAGAGATGGGGGGGGGGGGGGATGTGCATAGGGATGGCGGACAAATAATTCTCTTCCTGGATACAGCCCTTAAGCACCCCCCCCCCCTAATTTCTATGCTATGGGTGTGGAAACATTTCCCTTGGGGGCCACTTTGAAAATTAGTACAAGCTCTGAGGACCACATAAACATCGGGGGTGGGGTGCTTAAGGGGTTTTCTGAAGAAAGGGAGGACTCAGATCATAGATCTGGGCTATGCATCTGTCCCCTATCCTTGTGTACATGCCCTCATCTCTGGTTCCTTGCCCTGAACTCAGTTTTTCAGAGGGGTAGGAACTGGATACAGGAGCCAGATTCAGGAACTGGAAGGGGCCACATAAAAACATGCTGTGCGATGCATTTGGCCCCAGGGCCTGAGTTTCACCACCCATGTTCTATGCAGAACCCAGAGCTTGTACTATTTTTCAAAGAGGCCCCCAGCAACGTCTGCACACTGGGTGCAGGGTGATATAACTAACAAAATGGGTGTAAATAGACGGATGGCAGCTCCGGGGCACCTGTGCAGGCCAATTGACCCCGTCACAGAACCAATCTGTTGATCCCCCACTGGGGCCACCACATCACGGCCTAACAGATGGGCCGGGGGCTCCCGGCGGGGAATCGGGGAGGGGACAGGGCCGTGCGGCCCCGCCCCCCCCATGCTCCCCTACCGCCCGCCCTCCAGAGAGACGGGCGGGCGCCACGGCCAATGCGGCCGCAGCTCCCGCCTGAATTGACCACGGGCTGGAATCCCTGCGGGTATTCCGGGCCGTGGCCGCCGTCCAGACGTGACGGCTCAGTTCATCGCGGCGGGGAATCGCCTTCACCGCGCAATCGCCGCCGGCCCCGCCGGTTCAGCCGATCATGTGGTGAATGTGATTCCCCGCCGCGATTGACCGTGGTGAACATCTGGGGGGGAACATCTGTTCCCCCCATCAGACGTTACGTGGTCACAGCCACCACAGGGAATTGACTGTGGTTGACTGTGATCTCGTAACGTATGAAAATACCCACAGTCATGCTCCATCACACTCCTAGAATACCAAATAGTGACTCTGTAAAATCCATTCTGGCAACACGTTTGGGGAGTGCACCTTTGTAAATAACCTTTGTCAGGAAGTTAAAGCACCTCAAACAATTCCTGAGAGTTCTTCTCAGATCTATATTGAAGACCTGCTCCTGGAGCTTTGCTTTGATGGCTTTTTGTGCTCACCCGCTGTTTGGGGATCCCTCCTTCATGCCTTAAGTTGGTGGGCGATTGGGCCTTTGCTACGCCGGGTCCCTCAGTGTGAAACTCACTCCTTCCCAATGTCCATCTTAGTTCCTTCCTCCTCACCTTTAAAAAGTGTCTGAAGACTTTTTTATTCTCCCTCCAAGGGATCTGATACTTGAAAACCTTTTTGTGAATCCTGAATGACATTTAAATTGGTTGGGATATATTTTAGACCCAGACCGCTTTCAGATTAGTGGCTGTACTTACCGGCTTGAAGGAAGCGCTTCCTGAAAAGCCGCATGGGGTGTGTTTAGATGCACTGGAAGTAGCCGGCCACCATAGGAATTGTGGCTCGTGCGGTCTCTTAGAAGCCTTATTTGGAAAGCTTTGATATCGGGGTTTTCCAAATACAGCTTCATAGAGACTGCGCAAGCTGTGATTCCTATGGTGGCCGACTGCTTTCAGTGTGTCTAAATGCATCCTGAGCAGTTTCTAAGGAAGCACTTCCTTCAAACCGGTAAGTACAGCCGCTCGTCTGAAAGCGGTCTCAGTGTAGTGGGAAAAGAATGCAAGCAAAATGGAAGTTTTTCCAAAAGATCTGTATATTTCTGCGGCAGCATGAAAACTTAAATAGTTGCTTTGAACGCAGCTCTGTGTGGGTCTATAGTGTTTCTGAAAGGGGAAGATTGCTCCTCTTTTTTGTTGCGATAGCCCTGTTGAATTTTTGTCCCCTCTCCCTGAGTGATCTGATACTTAGGATAACTTTTTGCTGAATTTTGAATGTTTACATTTTGGGGATTTTTTGTGGGCTCAACTCAGTTTTTCAGAGTAGAAAAATTGCAGTTGAAGTTTTTCCAAAGGATGTTTTTTGTTTCTGCTGCAGTGGAAAAACGTCAAAATGCTTGCTTTTCACACAGTCTTGTGTAGCTTTATAATGTTTCTGAAAGGAGGAGATAGTGCTGCTCTTTTTTTCTTTTCTTTTTTTTGGTTGTGGGAGCCCTGTTGACCTGATGTTACTGGGAATCTTGGGATTTTAGGGATTTAAAAAAATGTTTTTATTGTTCCTTGTTCTTCGAGCTGAAGGACGGTGAAAGTGCTATGTAAACAATAACAATGATTCTGGGTACATTGAAATGGATGGCCTAGAATAGCCATTGGAAACAATGGAGGTAATAATGGCATTGGCAAATGACAATAGGCTTTAATGGCTGCAAAACAATACAGTGGAGCTGCATCTTTAGTGGTGGGGAACAAGGATGTGGAATGGTGGGGAAGGCAACAGGGAGAGTGAGTGAAATGACAGGGAGGGGAGGCTACAGGGATCAGGTGCAATAGCAAGGGATTGGGTGGAATTATAGGATTGCTGCCCTTGGTCTCCTTGTCAATTTTCCCAATCATTTATCATTTTACCAAGAACCTTGCCATTCTACCTACTTTTCATGGCATTCCTCCACTCCCTGGTGGCCCCGCCCTCTGCACCACCAATCTAAAAGTCCACCAGCCACCACTTGAGGCTGGACAGCCATCTGTTGGAGATGTTGCTGTAGTTGTCCTGAATTCAAGCAGGGAGCTGGACCTAGATTGATAGGGATGGGCGAACAGATCACGGTTCGGGTTCGGCCGTTTGGTTCGGCTGCGTTCGGTTTGTCTGTTCGGTTCGGCTGCGTTCAATTCATCTGGTTTGGATGTTTGGCTGTTCGGTGGTTCGGGTTGAATGTTGAGTTTGAATTCAGTATTCGCTTCTGTCGGGCTCAGTTTGGTCTTTAGTTTGGTGCAATCAGGAACTGAAAATGACATTTGGTTTTTGAAATAAAAGGAAAAAACTGAAAAACATATTTCTGGCTATAACATTTTTGTTTTTTATTACTTTTTGATGAAATTTAGGGAGATTGTACCCCTAATGGAGGGCACTAGATGTACCATAATTCGGAATGATTAGATAAAGGAAACCGATTTCAGAAGCAATTGAATGTTGTGATTTTAAGAAAAGCTCCATACACATTCATGCCTACAACTTCTTTATCTTGCATCCAATGTTCATGAAACTTGTACATATTACATCCCTCCATATGCTTAATATTTCTGCCAATTTTAGGAAAGAGTGGATAAAGGGTTCCAAGGGTATAAGACATTAACCTGAAAATACATTTCCAGCTGTAACATTTTGATATTCCATTCTGTTTACAGGATATTTGACAAGAATGTATCAAATACCTTTCCTGCCATTTCAGCAAATGTACAGGAGATTTTGATAAAGGGACCCAATTATATAAGCAATTGATGTTGTCCCTGTGAAGATCATTATTCAGATGAATATCAGCATATTCAGTGCCAGTCAGAGGCAGGCACCCTGCATGGCAGGGGGAGAGAGACTGTAGGAGGAAGGATGTGGAGCAACCCCAAAGACTGACAGACACATTCAATGGCCAAACACATTACTGCAAGCTTCTAGCTTTACAGGACCAATTGGTAGTGGCTTCGAGGTGGGCATAGGGGGCGGCCCTGTGGCGGGCATAAGCAACATAACTGGGACTTCTGAGATAGCATCCCAGCAGTCAGGAGACATAGTTTAAACACATCCAGGCTGGCCAACTATCAATCACATCCTGCAGCACTGAGACAGAGGACATAAGAGAATTTCTATTGACTCTTTCCTAAACAGATGCTTCTGACTTCCCAGAAACAAGTGGGGGAGATATGTTGGGATGGTCCCAGCACAGAATGAGGATATTTGGTTGACATTTCTGTTGGCCAATTTGCATCACAAACCGATCTTATACCACAGTGACATAAGAGAATCCCAGGCATAGGCCCCTTCTCTACATATGTTGTACAGGCATATAAAATTGGGACCCTTTATAATATCTTTCTGATATTTGGCAGAGATGATCATGAAAGTGAAATATATAGTCCTGCCAAATTTCATGTACACTGGTTGGACTACAAAGATGTTATAGTCAGACATACATTTATATGTTAATTGCTTATACCACCAAGACCTTTTTTCCAATCCTTCTGAAATTTGGCAAAGGTAGTTAATATTGGATGGGGTATAAACTGAACAAGTTTCACCTACATTACATGTGAGGAAAAGAAGTTACAGCTAAGAATGTATATGTAGAATATTGCAAAATATAATAATTCAAGTGCTTCTAAAATCTGATTCCTTTATCCAATTGTTTTGGAATTTGGTGCAAATAATGTGTTCTATTGGAGGTATAGGCACCCAGATTTTCAGACACATTGATTAAAAAACAAAAATGCTACAGCTAATAATGTGTTTTCCATTGAAACCAATGGAAATTCAATTCCAAACTCACCGAATGCATCCGAACCAAACGTTTGAATTCGAGTTCGGTTCGAACGTTCGGTTCGGTTGATGAACTATTCGAATTCGGTCTGAACTCCGAACTTCCAAATTCGAATTTGGTTCGAACGTTCGGTTCGGTCGACTGAACTATTTGAGTTCGGTCCGAACTCCGAACTTCCGAACCACATTCGCCCATCCCTATAGATTGAACCCTGAAGTCCTTTCCAACTCTGATTATATGAATCTATCATGAACTTATGTGGGGATGTCATGGAGTTACTGTACAGTTGTGATTTTTGTGACATCTGAATGGATCTACCACATGGTAACCTGTAATCTGTGCTAGAAGTAAGCTGGAAAGGAGCTATGGATCTATCAGTGATCACCTTGTGGTTTCTACCTGGAAGGTCTGTTCAGATGCTAAGGACATTGCCCTGTGGTGCTACCCTAAGGACTCAAACAGGATTTGTATGACATCTGTAATACTCTGAGTATGAACACTGTCGCTCTGATATCTTTGCCTGGATGTCCCAATGCCAACTCAACTCAACATGGCTAAGACTGAACTCCTTATCTTTCCTCCCTTCCCTTCCTCCCCCTCTTCTCTATCCATCCTTATTGATGGTGTCACCATCCGTCCTGTTCCCCAAGCCCGTAGCTTGGGATTCGTCTTCGATACGCACCTCTCCTTTAAACCGTACATCGACTCTGGGTATTTTCAGAAGTGACGGGGTGGCATTTGCCCCGTCACAGAAACAACCCTTGGATTCCCCGCTGGGATCACTTCAGCATGGCCAACAGATGTGCCGGGGGATCCTGGTGGAGAATTGGGGAGGGGACAGGGCTGCATGGTGCAACGTGCAGCTGCACGGCCCCGCCCTTCCACGCTCCCCCCACCACCCGCCCTCTGGGGAGACGGGCAGGCACCGCAGTCAATGCGGTCGCAGCGCCCGCCTGAAATGTCCGCGGCCCAGAATCCCGGCGGGGATTCCGGGCCGTGATCGCTATCCAGACGTGATGGGCCCCTTCATCACCGCCGTGAATCCCATTCACCACGTGATCGGCGCTGGCCCCGCGGGTTCAGCTGAGCGCGTGGTGAATGTGATTCCCTGCGAGGATTGAGCATGGGTAACATCTGGGGGGGGGGGAAACTTCCGGTTCCCCAACAGACATTACGGGACCATCCCTCACCACAGGGAATTGACTGTGGTTGAGCGTGATCTCGTAACGTCTGAAAATACCCTCTGTTAGCAAGTCCTGTCGTTTTGCCCTCTATAACATTGCTTGGATTCACCCTTTTCTCTCTGTCTCCTCAGCCAAAACCCTTGTTCATGCCATGGTCCATCTCCCACCTTGACTACTGCAACCTCCTCCTTGCTGGCCTCCCCCGCTTTCATCTGTCCCCTTATCTCCATCCAAAACTCAGCTGCTAGGGTCATCCACTTGGCCCGTCTCTTCGACCATGTGCAGCCTCACTTCACTGGCTCCCCCTCCCACAACGCATCCTTCACAAACTCCTGGTATTTACTTACAAAACCCTTCACAGCCTGGTTTCCCCTTACCCCTCAGACTTATCTCCTTACACACTCCTTCACGCACTCTCCGCTCCTCCTCTTCCCCCTCCCTCGCTCTCCCTCGTCTCCTCTGCTCCCCTAACCCCCTTCGTCCCTTCTCTCTCGCTGCCGCCCAAGCCTGGAACTCTCTCCCTGCCCACATCCGCCTTGCCCCCTCCCTCCACTTCTTCAAATCCCTCTTCAAAACCCACCTCTTCCTCGCCGCCTTTCCCGACGCTTGCTAGAACTTTCCTCTCAACATTTACTGTCTGCCCTCCCCCTGACTGCAACCAAGCCAAGCATGTGCACCTGAGACTTCGCATCCGCTTGAATGTTTTGTCCCTTGTCTCTCCCTATGTCCCCTCTCCTTGTCTCCCCACTCTGAGTCTTTTAGATTGTAAGCCATAGGCAGGAACCGCGTCCATCTCACTGTTCTGTAAAGTGCCAGGTACACAGCTGGCGCTATACAAGTGCTTATAATAATAATAATTAATTGATAACACTAATAAAAAAATTAATTCCAGGCTATGAAAGAAGAAGGTGACTTTGGCCCATCACTGAAACATACAAGCCAGGAAAAATCAGGGGGTGAGGGGGAAGCCTCCAAAGTACGTTTATGCAGAGTACCGTAAATAGCCTGAAGAAAATGTTTAAATCCACAGCATTTCTGGTTTCTGAACTGAGGCTTTGGAAGGGCTGAGACACTTGTGCTGGTTTGCTTTTCTTTCCCAATCAAGAGTACTGCCTGGGTAAATGACAAAATCCAGATAGAGTGTAGAAGCAGCAGGATCCCAAATTAAACAACTGGGAGGTTGATAAATGCTTCCAGTAGCAGATTTAACTACAGATGGAATCGTTTGACCATTCGACACGCCACAGTCCACATGTTGGGGGCTTCTGAACATCTCTCTGCTACATTAACTTCATAAAAACTTTCATCAAAGGGCCCCCACCCGAGTTGCTGTGCCTCTTCTAGAGCATGTTCAACCGGCAGAGCCAAACATGAAAGAATCTGCCCTCCCCTCCTTGACATATTCTGTCAGTAAATTGGAATCAGATGGAAAAAACTCATTATTTCCAAAAAGATTTTCATGCAAATGAATTCCTTTATTACAAAGGTTTACCTTTTTTTTTTTTTTTTTTTTTCACGCATAATTCACTTTTTAAAATGTGTATCTTTGTGGCAAATGAAGGCAGTGAAATGGAGAACTTTTGTTCCAGCCTGAAGCATCACTAATTGTATTGCTGTCCTTGGCCACATAACGTTTTTTCCTCCTGCTAACCAACACATTCTCATATCTTGGACACCTGATAATTTTGTTCCTCGTTTGTTATTTTCCCCCTTCTTCAGGTTGTTGGGTTTTTTTCCCAAGCGCTGCACTGATGTTTTGCACTTGCAATGACAAAATAATTATACACCTGGCATTAGGAAAATAAATCTGCAAGAAATTAGAGTATTTTGATTCCAAGTAGCTCTAGGCAGCGGAGACTATGTGCTTTTTAAATCCTAGTCCTTGAGAAGTGGGGCATTGGGAATTAACAGGTGGTTATCTGTGGCTGTTTAGCAGCCATGAAAGCAACTAGCTAGTGTTAATGCGGTGCGTTTTCAAATGTGATGCTACCATGGGTGGCCACGCTTACCCCAGCGTGGCCACCCATAGTGGTGTCACGTTTGTTCCTGCCCGCCAGATGTTTGCTGTGGGCGGAAGCAAACATACCCCAGACCATGGTAGGATTAACTCTGGGTTGTGCGCTGGGCTCCCTGCTAGTGCACATCCTGGAGATAGCCCTGCCACGGTCCAGAGAATCCTCTCAGGACTGTGGTAGAGCGGGTCATCACGTCTGATCAGACTGATGGCTCGCTCTACCTAACTCCGGCCGATGGCAGGAGCTTTTCCAGATGGACACAGCAGCCTCATAGGCTACCGCACCCTCCTGTCAGGGAAGGGGCCAGGCTGTGCTGAGTAGTGCAGGAGGGTAGGGTCATGTGTGGAACCCCGCCCCAACCCCGGTCGCCGTAATGTTTATTCAGGGCTCTCACCCCGGGCAGGATCAAAACATGGTGGCAACAACTAGTGCCGTCACATATGAAAATACCCACTCTCTATCTAACATAGTGTGTTTTCAAACAAGATGCTACCCCGCATGGCCACCCACGAGCCACAAATATGACTGCCTATTTTAAGGTGGAGCAGCTGGATGCAACGCGTGCTCCTGTGAGGCAAGGAGCACCCACTCTTGGCCACTCGCAGAGCAATGCTGGGAAATCCTGAGTTTACTGTGCAGGGCCAGTCAAATGTGCGGCGGCTGCCTCTGTGACCAGGGTAGCCACGCTGGGAGCTGCCCATTTGAATGACTCCCCGCACACTCCACCTGAGTGGGTGCAACATCCCACCCCATCAGCTTGCTCATTTGAAAACACCCATGCTCGGTCTTTAAGGACACCAATTTCTAAGAGAAAATTACTACTGCAAACTGAAAATGTAGCACCGGCAGAACATCTTTGTTTCTCATTCAAATCGAGATACAAAAGAGAACTATACTAGATAATTGGCCGTTTGCTGGCAGTGAATTACTAATGCTCAAGTCAAACAGCAACCTTTATGACAAAAAGGTGTTGTTTAGCTGATCTGGATGGCATTATTCCTAAAGGAAATATAGAAGCATGCCCTTGTTGTTTATCCTATTTGCTATCTGGAGCACTGGAATTAGGAACAGACATACTGTGGTCTTTTCCAATATCGCTAGCTAAGTGGGACAAACCTTGTTGGTACTTTAGTGGGAAGTTCAGAGAAACTAGATCTTAGAAGAATTGGAGATGATGACTTGGTAGATGCTTCTTTCTAAGCCTTTGTGGGAATTGTGTTGTTAGGACTGATGCCTTTTTTAACAGATGCAAAATGTATGTTTTCAGTCTTTGCTGTTGAGAACCCATGGAAATTATATTCAACCACAGAGAGCTGTGAGATCCAGTCTAAATTCTGGTATGAGTCATTACATTCTTCTTACCTGACATTTCCTCTTGCTGTTTCAGTTCTCTTGTGTAGTTCTGAAGATGAGTTGCGGTGTGTAGAGCTGTTGTTAATTATTAATTGTATTATGGTAGAACCCCAATGTTCTAGACACCATTTATACTAGGGTGGGGAACCTTTCCCCTCCCATGAGCCACTTTGAAATCTATTGGAAGCTCTGTGTGCCAGATAGGTGTTGGAGGTAGGAGTGCTAAAGGATGTGTCCAGGATGGGGGAAAGAAAAGGATGTCCAGATCATGAGTCTATGCTATAGATTTGTGCCCTGTCCTTGAGTGCATGCCGTCCTCTCTGTTCCCTTCTCCAACTCAGTCTTTCAGATCTAGAGGACAGATCCAGGAATTGGAAAAATAAAAAACTGCTTCTGTACACAGAAGATCATATGAAGATTCAAGATAATGCTTCTTTACACCCAATTTCTTTCAGTCTGAATAAGCTTGTCTTAGAGGTGCGCAACTGCAATTTTAGCAATGATTGAAGGGATTTCTATATATTTATATAGGTGTGTGTGCTACTTAATCATTTCCCCTATAGATCTCTTTGGTATTCTTCCAGCTGGAATTTAAAATTAACTTCTTGTATTTGCTAAGACATTTACCATATTGTATTAGCCATGTAACTTATTTATTTGCTTTGGCATATAGGCCTGAAGTGACAAATCACAGTGAATGCTATTTGTGCCCGCACCGCCCATAGGAACAGACAGAGAAATGCTCTGGGTAAAAAGGTCTTGGCCGCAACTTTATTACAGTATATAACTCACATGTATACAACAGGCAATAATAAACAACCTGTGTGCCAATAGCGGGGGGGGAACCATGCTACATAAAGCAGGTCAGGGGGTTGAGCTAAATCTTGCCCCCCTACTCGGGTGAATCGACCCTTAGAGCTCACCCTCCCCTTGGGTCAGGCGGATTTGCAGCCTCCCAAACCAGCCATTCCGAGTCTGGACTGGGGCCCCCGGCCTTAAGACCTCCCACCCACTCCCTGAGTGGTAATGGGTACAAGCGTGATCCCTCAGCTCATAGGGAGCCTTACCACAGCATGGTTCCTACCCCGCTAACCGCCACAGCTGCGACAAGACGTTGTAGAATCATTATTATACAATTACACATACCTAACGGCTGTGGAGGAGGCAAAAAACCCGACAGCCCTCTGAGTCAATTAGGCCGTCGGGAAAATTCCTCCTCGGCCCTGACAACAGCAACCAGCCTAAGCCCACAGTCGTTGCTTAAAACTTAGAGCAAAACAACACTGCTGTTGACAGAACACCTTGTATAAAAGGGGAAGGGCTGGGAGGGAAAACCACTGCAAGTGGCCCTGGACTGAGGAGAGAGGAAGAGGCACCTAGTGGCTACAGGTAAATATACCTGTCTATGCCCCCGCCCCCAGGTGCCCTTCCTCTCCCCCCATTGGCCTACCGGTGCCGCTGCTCAAACAGGCAGGCAGGAGGGGAGGGCAAAGGAATCCTTTGCTCAACCCCTGCTCAGCATCCTGTTCTGGGGTGGGCGGGTCCAAACATACCCCCCCGCTTATGGCTGGGGGGTGTCCCTTCCGTTGGAAACAGGTCATTGGCGTAACGTGGAAACGTACTGGCTTTTCTGACGTTTTCTCCATTTGTCTTCATTTTTATGAGTTGAACAGAGCTGCTACAGGGCTGATCCAAAGCCCTGTGTGTGCCCCGTGTGCACCCCTAGGGGCTGTGGAGATGTAAAAGTGTGGTAAAACACTGTAAAAGTCTCGGAAAGTGACAAAAATGACCCAAAATGCTGGAAAATGATAAATTTGAAGAGAGATGGAAAATCACAGACGATATAGGTAATGGTGAAATCACTGGACTGACAAAGTACAGACAAACACTTGCAAGCCCTCCTGAAAAGTTGGTATTTCCCTGTGGAACGGGAACACTTGCTCTCATCCTAGCCCTATGGCATACATTTTTGGCAAAAACAACAACAACAAAAAAAGGGTGTTTCCCTACTTCAGTCTCTACAAAGTTGGATGACCTTTTCAGAGCATGAGTCCCAGGCAGACACTTCGTTCCATGCCAATAATATTAACATTCCCAGTTATGTAACATCTTCAGTTTAAGGAACCCAAAACAATTTCTAAACCAGGAGGAACCTCTGACTCATAGGCCAGATCCTGTTTGTGGCCATTTTTAACCTGGTCCCTTTCTAAGTTTTGGATTTGACCCATGTATTAAGTCTCTTTCTTCAAGCCAAAGAGTGAGTTCAGGGGAAGGGAGTCAAGATGAAGGCATGCACTCAAGGATAGGGGATGGATCGATGACATGGATCAATGTTTGGACCCTCCCGTTGTTTCCTCCATCCTTGGTACACCTCCAACTTCTATCCAGACTGGATAGCCCTGTGGGAAGGAAGAGGTTAGTATATCCCTTCCTAAACACTAATAAATACGATCCTGATATTCAGAACTTTGCCTTAGCGAGCCAACTGAAATGAATGAGATTTGCACTGTTAACAGAGTGCAAATGTTAATAGGGTGTTTATAGACAGGATAGTATTTTCATTTTACACAAATGGCATGTAAAGCACTGTGAGGCTTTGACTGGGATGTTCAAAGAGCTGTAAACACTCCCACTGAGATCACCAGCTCTCTTATGCTCTTTTGAAAACCTCAGCCTCAAGATACAATCAAGGACCCATGTTCATTTTAAAACACAATGAACACAGGTCTGTGGATACCAATACTCCATGGTATAGAAACCATGAGTATTTGTCTTCCAATGGGTGTTTTTATACAGTGCGTCCCAACCCATCATGCAAGTTGCAGGGCTGCATAGGCTGCCAATACGGCCCTGCAACATGTATGAGGGGTGGGTGATAAATGGGAAGGCACTTGTTTAAAAACACCCAATACTTTGGGTGAATGCTTAGTGTGTAGTTAGCCACCTCACACTCACCGCCACTCCATGTATGTACCGAACATATATAGTGGGTGGGTGGGTAGTGGGTGGAGAGTGTCTTGTGTGAAAATGCCCAATGTTTCCACAACCATAGCAAAGGCATGGAGGGGGCTGCCAGATGTTTGAGAGCACTCCCTGGTCTGCAAATTCTGCTGGGAAGAACCTGGGTATCGTGTTGGCCAACCAGGATAGTTGGCAGTACTTCATTTCAGGGCAGTCCCATCAAACATTTCATAGTCAACAGGATTACTTTTTCCATCCTGGTGTTCACAGCAGTCCTATGACTGGTGGTTCCACATAATGGAGGTTATATGTGGAGAAAAATCCTGAGTTGGCCGCTCAAGCTTCTTCTGAAGCAACTAAACCAGGTTTAGTATGTAGCTAGACCTATGCTTATGTGTCTCAAGAAGCACACAAGCCTGGTAATTGAGTGGTTACTGTAAAAGATCTGGCTAGTACTGCCAAAGGCCTCTGGTCCTCCCTGTCCCTTTCCCATGGATGGAATACTGTAGCCAATGAACGAAAAATTGGGCTGTGGCTTGGACAAGTGAGACTTTAAAAATGGGCAGGCACGTGGAGTAACGGCATGTCCAGAGGAAGCTAGAAGCAGAGCAGGGAGCTGAGCTCAGGGCCTGCCAGTAGCAGAAGCAGCACAACCTGAGAAGGAGTAGACCTGAGAAGGGGTGTCCTTGGCTGAGAGACCAGGAGATGACTGTGTGCTGATTTCACCAAGTCATTTACTTGACTGTCAGAGACCAAGGCTGCTGATGTGTATGAGAAAGTACAGCTCCAGCATCCCTGCATGAAAAGGAGCTTGGCTGAGATAGCAGTCAGTGAGGAACAGCTAGCATGTGGGAGTTCAGTGGGCATAATGGTGAACGGATCTGCAGCAAAGAGGACTAGTAGGAGGCAGCAGGGGTCTTACTGCAGTTTCAGTGGGACACTGCAAATGGATGGGATTCGGCTCCATCCTGGAGTCTAATTTTTGTGTGTGTGGCACCACTGATTGTAGAAGCTTCTAGATTTTTTGTTTGAAATCCTCTCTTCATTGTTCTTTAGCACACTAGCCTTTTTCTCTAATCCTATATTTAAGGTCATACTTTAATTGTAGAATAAATAGTTTTATAATTTAGCAGAGTCCAAAATGAAGTGTCTCCTGGGTTACATGCTGGTATCCCATTAACGAATTGTATCGGGTGATAGTGACCTTTTTAGTGGCCAACCCATTATAGCACTATAGCCCTTTTTACACGGGCTGTGGTGCGGGGGCTTCAGTGTGCGGTGTGCTACGGTTGGTGTGTGCTGGGTGAGCGGGAGGTTCTGATGGGCACACACCAACCTCCCCCCTCCCTCCATGGAACATCCTCCATTTTTTCAGATGACTCCGAGGGTGGGTGATGGGTGTGCGTGGAAGCACGCATGCATGCACCCAGCCACAGCACGGTTCACACGGGTAGCAAGCACCCATGAACACCCCAGATTTCTGGGTGTTCATGGGTGTTTGCCGCCCATGTAAAAAGGGCCTATATGTTTGGAACAACCCCCTAGCTGTGGGTATGCTGCTCCTTAAGCTCACTACATTAACTCACCCCTCTGGACAACAAACCTTGTCAATCGCATAATGTGCAAATGCAACAGGAATACCACATGGTTTCTCCCAAAATACTTGCAGCTATCTTTACCACCAACACTAGGTGTGAACAAGATCTCAGTGACCTTTTTCAAGGTCACACAGCAAGTCTACAGCAAAGCCAGAAACAAAACTCAGAGCCAATTCTTACTCCTGTGCTGTAGCCACAAAATTAATACTACATTTCTGGCATTAATCTGAGAGAAATCCAGTCAGTCCTTTTACTTACAAATTTAAATAATTCACAGAGAAGGAAGAATGTGCTAGAAAATTCTGTATTCTTAAGGTCTTTAAATGCCATCCCTACCAGTGGTTTAAACCTCAGCTGGTATGTACGGAGGAGCTGAAAGAAACATATGCTGTACAATGTACCTGTGGCAAAACAGACAGATGGGTGGGTAACACTTTAAAACAGGGTGACCAATGATTAGCAGCAATTAATTTGGTATTCACTGTGATAATATTAATACTTCATGAATAAAGTATACTTAGCAACACTTGGAACTGTGTGAAAAGAAACATTTCCCTTTTTCAGTGGTTATGCAAAAAGGCAAAACCTACAAAAAACCACCACCAACAACAAAAAACACTGTTCCATCATATGTGTGTTTGCTACTTGTTTCTGCAAAAGATCAATTTTTGCCAGTAAATAAAAATTCTGTGCATTCTCTGTAGGAAAAGCAGAAGTTGTGCATTATGACTTTGAGGCTTTTGAAACTTCCATAATGAATGTTACCAGGACATGCTCAGATCACACACACTGGTTTTGTATGACAAACAATTAACAGACAAACCTACAAGTACATTTTGCTGTCTCCTTGCTCTTGTATGTACTGCAGTTAAATATCCTGTTTATGTGAAAAATTCATATTTGCCTGTATGATGAAAACAGCCAGTAGATTGTGTTCCTGTTGATTATAGGCAGTTTGCATTGGCTGGACTGGGCTTGAGCTGTCAGCACATAAAGAGAGAAATGGACAAAAGAGGCTCTGACAACAGATGTTGACACTGGAAGCGAGAATTCTGGGATCCTCAGCCTGTGGATATGGAAGCCCAGCTGGGAGAGAGAGACAGGCTGCATTCATAGAGCCTCTTTGGGATCCTTGCCCCATGCAGGTATTCAGCCATTGAGAGACAGGAAGATGAAAGGCTGCTCTACAGATGTCACCTGCTGAGGGTTCAGCAGCCTGTCCAGAAATGTCATGTTTGGCAGCTGGCGCAGTATCCCTCCCACCGGTTCTGGCGCACAGATTCTCACAGTATTCCGGGAAAGATACTTACACTGGGGCTTCCTAATGAGACTACATTAAAGAGAATTTTTGGCTTCTGTCTGTAATAGCCCATTGACATTAACCTAGCTGTCCATTTATTATACAGTTCCACTGAAGATCAGTCACTCTAACAAAATGAATTTTAGACATGAGCATCAAGCCAAATTACCCTGGATTTCTATCTATATGTCTATCATGTCTGCTTCATTTTTCATTCCTTTTGTTTTTGTTTCAGTATCTGAAACCACAAGTTTAAAGGAGATAAAATCCTGAGATGGAATTAAATTGAGACATCTTTCCTGGGATTCCAGCAGGTACGTAGCACTCAAGCAATTCTGCTCCAAGACTCATACGAAATAAGCTACCTAAAAATCACTGCCTGGGGTTGGGCCGTGCACGATCTCATCTGCATATCACCAGTATGAATGAGAGAACATGACTGTGACGGTGATAACAGGATAGCAGTGCAAAAACAAAGTAAGCATATTGGGTTTTGAACACTTCCTCTAATTTATTTCTCTCTGTCATCCAAATAGTTTGGATCGAAGTACCTGGAGTATGTTGTTCTTTGGACCAAATTTTGGCCTCTGTGGGGTGTTATCAGACCAAGAACACTTTCACCTAATTCACAAGCTCAGGGATAAGCAGAATCCCTACCCCCTGCTCTGTAACAGGAAGCGTTATCACCAAAAGGCATGCAATGGTGTCTTCTTGATCCATTCCTATATCATCTGGGAGACAAGGCTCCCAGAGGCTTCCCCTAAGGTTCATCTGCTCTGAGACTTCGGGAAGGGGCAGGATATAAGTTTAAATAAATAAACTGATGCTATGGGGACCAAATGCTGGATTTTGTCGCAGGGTGTGGCAAAGGACTTTGTTCATGACCCTTGTCCAGTATGGGCAGATACATTTTCTCTTTCTCACCATCTCTGCACAGACATGATGACTGCTGCCTTTGGTCTGTCCCTGATTGTGTTACACCACTTCAAAAATGGTCGAGAACTGTTCTCCACTTAATTTAATCAGTGTAATCCAGAATGATTCACTTGTCTGAAAGAACAGTAGGTAGTGGTACCGAAAGGAAAAAAATGCTCCCTGCTTCTCCACAGGTGGGAAAGTCCTCCAAAAGTCATGTTTGAAACTCTTGACTTTGGAGACTATGGGGTAAATATACGCCTCAGAAGTCTAAATTTAAAACTTCAGGGCAACTGTGTGAACTTATAGAAAGAAGAATTAAAACCATACAGATTATTTGTTTCATTTCAACATCTTTAGACTTAATTCTCCTCCATGTTCAGAACCTGTTCCTCAAAGTACTCCACCAATAAAAGCAGAAGTGAATGGGGCTTCTATCAGCAGAGCACCTTCATGTTCACGCTGTTAGTAGCATCTGTAAGATGGAAGACTCATTACAACATTTGAGAATTGCTATCTTAGGAATACATATCCGCATTCCATTTTAAAAGGTGGTGGCTTTTGTTCAAATGCCATATTGTGTTCTCTGCCCACTAGGTTAGCCTTTCAAGTAGTCAAAAGGGGGAATTTTAATTAAAGAACATAAAATTTAAATGGTTTAGAAAATGTCAACATGGGTTCCTATTTTCAGCCCAACACAGATGATAGAACAAGAGGGCATAAATGAAAATTAAAGAAAAACAAATTCAGAACAGATGTCAGGAAGCATTTTTTTCAAGCAGAGAATCATAAATGTGTGGAATAGCTTACCAGGCGAGACAGTTAAGGCAAAAACACGGAGGTCATTAAGGAAACAATTAGGAGACATCATGGTGTAGATTGAAAAGAGAATGAGACTGGGTGAGCCAAATAGCCTCTACTCGCTCCAAAAGCTTCTCATGCTCTCAAGTGAATCAAGAAATGTGGACACAGCTAGATGCTTCTTGGGCAAATATTTGGAAGGTAAAAAGTTAGTCTACCTGTCAGCAGATATAAGACACTAAAAACATTTTGGGCGTTTTCAGACAAGACACTCCCCACTAACTACCCATCCACCCACTATACATGTGCAGGGCAGCAAATGGGTGGAAAGTGTCTCGTCTGAAAATGCCCTCTGATATAATCTAATATGGATACAGATGATCCCATCATAATAAATGTTAAGATTATGATTTACTTCATCGCACTTTGGATCAACTCTAGGGCCAAGAGATTTTTGTGTAGGATAGCTCGTATTCCGATAATGCCAACAGCTGTATTGGAGGGGAGACCAAGAAAGGATATGCTGCTGTTGTAGAGCAGGAATTGAGGATCTTTTACATTACTTATTTCATTGTCCACAATATGCTAGACTGCGTAACAATTTATATTGAAAGATAAATATCCAAAAAGATCTTCCGGTAGAGAGGAAAATAATAATTTTGCTTTCTGATAGACACTTTAAGATTACTCAGGTGATGGCCTTTATTGGCTATCTAATGGAAAAAGAGAGGTGAAAGGCTCTCGTATTAAAGCAGGGACAGACGGATTCTAATGTTAGATGACAATACGCTGCTGTTAGAATGAGAGAAGGTAATCCTGGGTAGCTTATCTGAATTTAGTTTACATTTAAAATGTAAAAAAGGGGTGTTTGAACCGTGTATTTAGAAATTATGGTTTACTTTTCTGTATTAAAGTATTGCTTACATATAAATAACTACATAATCCAATTTTGGAATATTTTTTTAATATTATTCATCGTTCATATGTTTTTACTTATTTTTGGTTTGTTTAACTTGAAATTGTGTCAAAGACCTAACAGGCTAAATTTGTGATGGGTTAACTGATGTCAAATTTTCTCAAAGCAAAATTTATCTCCCCATTAAAATCTTTAAAAATACCTTATCTTTAAGAGGTTCTTTGCCTAATTTTTATCGAGAAGACGCCTTAGGTTTTGATTCGATCGTAGTAACAATTGCATTATTGCAAGCCCCGGGAAGGGTTAGGCAATTTTATATTTGAAACTTATAATTTGTGTTAATTTCATTTACAGTTTATTTTAAATAGGGATGGGCGAACGAGGTTCGGAAGTTTGGAGTTAGGCCCGAACTCGGCCTGTTCGGATGACCGAACCCGAAGTCAAATCCAAACACGAACTGACCGAATCGAACTCAACTCCGAACGTTGAAATGACTGAATGATTCGGTCAGTTCGGATTGCGATCGGGTGAGTTCGGGTGGCAAAAACGTGTCACTGGAAGACAAAACGTGACAGGAAGGGGGAATCAGCTGAGGAGCAGACTTCCAGGCACTCCAGCCCCAGGACCCGCCATCGGGGTTCTGGGGCCAAGTTACAGGTAGGGAGGGCTGTGGTCAATATGTACCTAGAAGCTGCCACTCTAGCCCCAGGACCCACCGTCATGGGTCTGGAGCCATCATTCCTTGCACAGAGAGCTGATTTTCCAAAGCATCAAGGAACAGCCACTCCAGCCCCAGGACCTGCTGTCAGGGTTCTGGGGCCAAGTTACAGGCAGGGAGGGCTGTGTCCAATACTTAGAAGCTGCCACCTTAGCCCCAGGACCCAGCATCATTGGTCCGGGGCTATCATTCCTCACACATAGAGCCAATTTCCCAAAGCATCAAGAAACAGCCACTCCAGTCCCAGGACCTGCCATCAGGGTTCTGGGGCCAAGTTACAGGCAGGGAGGTCTGTGGCCAATACCTAAAAGCTGCCACTCCAGCCCCAGGACCCACCATCATGGGTCTGGGCCATCATTCCTTGCACGGAGACGATGTCATTCCACCGCATCAAAAAACAGCCACTCCAGCCCCAGGACCTGCCGCCAGGATTCTGGGCCACGTTACTGGCGGGGGGGGGTGTGGCCAATACCTAAAAGCTGCCACCCCAGCCCCAGGACCCACTGTCATGGGTCTGGGGCCATCATTCCTCGCACAGAGCGCCTTTTTCCGAACGCCCGAACTAAACCAAACAGGGCCGAACCGAACGGCCGAACCCAAACCGCAATCTGTTTGCCCATCCCTAATTTTAAATGTTATGTGGCATGTTGTTCACTGATAACTTTGTATTGAATTTGTTACGGTCAATGGCCAAACAATAAAAGTTTATTACAGATATAGGATAGCTTCTACTTTGTCATACTGTACGTACTTGATTAAAATCCCTATGTGAAACACCTTCTATTGTATTGAATGCAGAGAAGAAAGCCAGGCCATGTTGGATAAAACCAATAGGGAGTGTTTGGCACTTCTAAAGAGCAGAACACTTTTGTTTAGGTGTTGAACAAATAACTTGTCTATGACTTTTTGCTGATGTAGTGTAGCAATATAAAGAAGTGTCTCAATGCTATACATCCGTTATTGTTGTTTTTCATTAAGTGACCTCCTCCTTGCATTTCTAGACTACTTCTCCATCTTGTCCCTAACTCTGCATCCATTTATGAATGCAGTCCTATTAAATTTAGAACCTTTGTGTTTTCTTGTTGTGTTTATCATGTAATTGGTATAATATTTTGTTAATAATCTTGCAGTCATACAATTTGCTGATAAACTATCCAAATGTTATGATTCAAATTTATCTTTCTTGTATGACCATCCTTTATTCATTATTCAAGATCCGACAGGACATTGCTTCCCACCCGTCTCCTCGCCCGGTTCCCTCACCACCCCTTCCCCCGTCTCTCCTTTCCTCCTTCCCTCCTGCCTCTCTTGAGGAAATATCCTCTTTGCTCTCTTCCTCCAACCCCTCCACCTGCCCTCTCAACCCAATCCCCTCCTGCCTCCTGACCTCCATTGCTCCCACTGTCACACCACACCCCCCCGTTTTACATGTCATTAATCTCTCCCTCTCCACTGGATCCTTCCCCTCCACCTTCAAGCATGCCACTGTCTCTCCCACCCTCAAAAAGTCCACCCTTGACCCCTCTGACCCCTCTAGTTACCGGCCGGTCTTCCTCCTACCCTTCGCCTCTAAGCTTCTGGAACATGTTGCCTACTCCCGCTGCCTGGACCTCCTCTCTGCCAACTCCTTCCTGGACCCTCTCCAATCTGGCTTCCACCCCCTTCATTCCACTGAAACTGCCCTTACCAAGATCACCAATGATTTACTTGTTGCTAAATCTAAGCGCCTTCACTCCATTCTTGTCCTCCTTGACCTCTCTGCTGCCTCTGACACTGTCGACCACTCACTCCTACTGGACTCTCTTCACTCCCTAGGATTCTGTGACTCTGTCCTTGACTGGTTCTCTTCCTACCTCTCTGACCGCTCCTTTAATGTCTCTCTTCCCAATTCCAACTCCTCCTCCCTCCCCCCCTCGGTTGGGGTCCCCCAAGGCTCTGTCCTGGGCCCTCTCCTCTTCTCTATCTACACCCTGTTCCTTGGCAAACTAATTGCCTCCCACGGCTTCCAATATCACCTTTATGCTGATGACACTCAACTCTCTCTCTCCAGCCCCCCTCTCTCCCCTTCTGTCCAAGATCGCCTCATCAACTGTCTCTCTGATATCTCCGCCTGGATGTCCCGACGTCAGCTCAAGCTCAACATGGCTAAGACTGAACTCCTTATCTTTCCTCCCTTCCCTTCCTCTCCCTCTTCCCTGTCCATCTTTATTGATGGGGTCACCATCCGCCCCGTTCCCCAATCTTGTAGCTTGCACTTCGTCTTTGACACTCACCTTTCCTTTAAACCCTACATCGACTCTGTTGCCAAGTCCTGTTGCTTCGCCCTCCACAATATTGCTCGGATTCGTCCCTGTCTCCTCAGTCGAAACCCTTGTTCACGCCATGGTCATCTCTTGCCTTGACTACTGCAACCTCCTCCTTACTGGTCTCCCCCGCTCTCACTTGTCCCCCCTTATCTCCATCCAAAACTCCACTGCTAGGGTCATCCACTCACCCCATCGCTTCGACCATGTGCAGCCTCTCCTCTCCTCGCTTCACTGGCTCCCCCTTCCCAAACGCATCCTTCACAAACACCTGGTGTTCATTTACAAATCCCTTCACAACCTAGCTCCTCTCAGCCCTAGTCTCCTTACACACTCCTGCACGCACTCTCCGCTCCTCCTCTGCCCCCTCTCTCCCTCTCCCTCATCTCCCCTAACCGCCTCCGTCCCTTCTCCCTTGCTACCCCCTGTGCCTGGAACTCCCTCCCTGCCCACATCTGCCTTGCCCCTTCCCTCTGCATCTTCAAACCCCTCCTCAAAACCCACCTCTTCCTCACTGCCTTTCCCAACACCTGTTAGAACTTTCTTTTCAATATTTGCTGTCTGCCCTCCCCGCAGATTCCTGCCTAACTGCAACCAAGCCAAGCACGTGCACCTGAGACTTCACATCCACTTGAATGTAATTTATCCCTTGTCTCTCCCTATGTCCCCTCTCCTTGTCTTCCCCCTCCGTGTCTATTAGATTGTAAGCCATAGGCAGGGACCGTGTCTATCTTACTGTTCTGTAAAGCGCCAGGTACACAGCTGGTGCTATACAAATGCTTATAATAATAACAATAATTAATAATATAATATTCACTGTCATTATAACCAGAATGGCAGAAGTGAAGCCTATCAAAATATAAAAAAGAGCAGCAATGAAACTTTGACTTTCTGAAAAATTGCATCATCTCTATTTACTAATAAATAATAGCAAACGCCTTTTGAAAAATATCATCAAAAATTTCCAGCTATCTCTAAAGAAATAACAGACATATACTAAATTGGGAGAAGATGTTACATCAAAATGTAAGTTTTTGAGGGAAGCTCGTCAAGTACTTACATCTGTAAGTACATCTGGTCAAAGTTTGTTTAAGTTAATCACAGTTAAAATAGCAAATGGTTTGTCAAGCTGGGAGCACTTAGTCTTGGTTTCTTCACTTTTGTTTATGTGAGGCAAATAAGTGTGTGTAAAACATATATATTTTGAGCTATGTAATCCTCAAACCATCTCTTGGTTGATTACTGTGATCTTCTTTAGTTGGAGATTTTCTGTACACAGAAAGTGCTCTCAAGTAAAGTCATGGGACTCATCAAACACATAAGTCTGAATAAGACACTCAAACGTTTGGAAAGAAAACCAGTCCAAACACACAAATACACATACAGACTTAAATTTGACCAAGCCTCTGCTGAACAAGTTGCCAGATTTGATGTCATTGCACACAGCTTTGCACCAAAATAGAAATATAATCTCATACCCCCAAAATACATGTATGACAAGATAAGCTTTTAATTTCTCTTAAGGGAAAAAACATATGTATTAAGGTCCATCACAGAAAGTCCATACCCGCTGTGATTGAGTTAACTCTAAACACTGTGAAAGTTTAATAAAACAGAGACTAAATTGGCTGGAGCTACTGGAGCTGTGCTTTTGGCTTCATGGCTGGGCATTTGTTTTGGAAGCTGGAGACTCTGGTTTTGATTCCAGTGTTAATTAATTGTATGTTGCACTTACGCTGCAGTTCATGAAGGAAGGTGTAAGAGAATGCCTGGCTGTGATTTATTCAAGCATTGGTGACTCATCCAAATATCTTTCTGGTCCAGTTGGAAAAGTTATGTGCCCAAGGTGGGGGCAATTATTGTATGTTTGGGAAAAGCCTCCAGGTAACTCAATGATGCTCCTGCAAATTGTTTTGTCTTTTTGCCTTTTCTAATTTAATTTATTTTTGAATGTTTCAAAATCCTGAGTCTTAATATCATTACTCCACCCTGCTAGCATACTCTGTTCAACAGCCACAGCCTTCTCTTTTCCTCGTTTAGCTTAATGGGAAGTTGTTCTGTCTGGAATGATACACTAACAAATTATTGGTGGAAAATCTAATTTTTGGATGAAATGTTTATCTATGGAAGGAACTTAGCTTTCACACCAAACAATATGTCAAGAAAAACTAGGAGGGGGAGGCTCTCATTTTACACGTTAGGTGGGCCACATCTAGGGTCAGACTGTGACTGTAGACACAGCCTTAACCAAAGGGTGGATATAATCACATGAGACAGGACCCCACATTAGCCCCCCTATTGCTCTGAAGCCACCCACCTGTCTGAACGGCGGCTGCCAGATGTTCGCCCAGAGTTAGGCATCAATCCCAGAAATGTGGGGCATGTTGTGGTGGGTTAATCCTGCCCAAAGCAGGGCAACAGGCTCCAATGAGGAATCTCCCGTATGAAAGGCCCCCAGCAGTCCTGCCTGCAGCCAAGTCCACCAGCACCATAGAGTGGGTTGGGGTGAGAATCCAGAGCAGTCCCACAATGTAATACAAGCATGTGTTGAGCCAACATGGTCCTTAAGCACTGTAGAGTCCAATGCCTACACCAGCCGCGAGACACGGAGCAGCAGCAGCAGCAGCAACAACCAATGGCCAATGACGCACAGTAGTTGGTCCAGCCAGATAGGGTCACGGCCCCTGAGGGCACCAAAAAAACTACTCACAAGTATCAAAGTGACGTCTGTCCTACACTGTTTCCACAAGCAAGTGCCAGCACTACCACAACATTGTGGTCCACGGCTCCACAAGATACAGCTTTCCCTCCACCAGAGGGGAGTGCATTGAGCCAATGAGGAGACCAGGGCCTTCATCGCCCAGATGCAGCTCATGCAGTGTCAACCCTTTGCCAAGCAGATGGTGGAGCAGGGGTGTTAGAGGGGATAGGGCGAGATAGGACCCAACAATCACTCCTCAAGGCGAGGCGCCCGGACTCTCTGATAATCTCTATACGACGGACCAAACCCCAGCACGGGTACCCAGCTAACGCTAGAGTTAGAAAATGCCCATCAGGAGTAGTGTGGCCCTTGAAATCCCAGAAGGATTAGGCCTATATCATCATCGGGCGCCGGGTCGACCGTGCTGACGTACACCTGGTCTCTCACCACCCACCACAGGCTCGCTCCCCACTCACACCAGGGGGAGGAACGTTTGTGCACGAAGTGGGGGAGCACGGGGAAGGGTCCCAGGGAATACGAGGGGAAAGGGAGGTCACTCACCAGAGACAGAGAGGTACACGAACAAGACTCCCCAGGAGGGGGGGGACTAACCCACACCCCCACACTCCCCATGCTCACTCAATCCACTCACCACCCTTGACCACAGGGATATCAGGGGAGGAATCACTCATGCTCACAGACAGCCCTATCCAGGTGCTCCACACAGCCGTCCAGGGAAGGGGAAGGAAGAACACGCTCTCTGCCCTCCAAATCCTTTGTTGCTCTCTCTCTCTCTCTCTCTCACTACAGGGGGCCAGTTTAAGCAGATCACCGGTGCTGTGTGCTTCACAGCGCCGGCATTTAATGTGGAAGCCACACCTCCTTTCCGTGCCTGCAGGCGTGCTGAACGGTGCGGCGCTGCCGGCCCCGCCTCCGCGCTTTGCGTGGCGTGGGGGGGCGGTGCTTGTATCATTGGTTGCTCCACCCCAGTTGTTTCTGCGTCCTTGGTGGCAGGGGCGGGGGGCGGCCCTGCCGCGGGGCCTGGCGGTGAGCTGTGTGAGACCGAGTGTCTCTGCCAGGATAGCTGGTGCCATCGGGGGCCCTGGGGGCAAATCCTGACAGTACCCCCCCCTCGAGCCCCCCGCCCAAGGGTCCAAGAAGGCCCCGGCCTCTCTGGGTACCGGCGATGAAACAGACGGGTCAGGCGGGGCGCCTGAACGTTGGATGCGGGTTCCCATGAACGTTCCTCAGGACCATAGCCGACCCAGTCAATAAAATAATGCAAACGGCCCCGCCGGTATTTGGAGTTGAAAATGGCTCGTACTTCATAGTCGGTCTCTGGCGCGGAACTTGGGGCGGCTCCCGAGGAGGGCTCTGGCGGAACGACGGGCGGTAACGCCTTTTTAAGGAGAGAAACATGGACCGTGGGGTGTATTCGAAGTCGAGCAGGCAGCTGGAGCTGGAACGTCACCTCGTTAATTTGTCGCCAAATAGGGAAGGGTCCCATGAATCGGTCATCCAATTTCCGTGAGGGCCGTGCGGATGGGTAATGGCACCGATCGAGCCAGACATAATCGCCGGGTTGAAGAGTGTCCGCCGGTCGGCGTCGTAGGTCTGCATATCGTTTGTACTGTTGGCGAGCTGCTGCAAGGGTGGTCTTGGCGTGGAGTTGGGCTCGTCGGAGGTCTTGCAATAGGCTCCCAGCCGCAGGGACTTGTATAGCCTGGAGGTCAGGGCTACAACTTTGGGGGTGGTATCCGTATGAAACGTAGAAGGGGGATTCTCCAATCGAGGCATTAGGGGCATTATTGTGTGCAAATTCTGCTAGCGGGAGCCACGTGTACCAGTCATCCTGAAGATAATTTAGGTAACATCGTAGATATTGTTCGAAGTTTTGGTTTATTCGCTCCACCTGGCCATTGGCTTGCGGATGGTACGCCGTCGTGGGGCTCAGTTTAACTTGTACTGCTTTGAAGAAGGTTTTCCAAAAGCGGGAAATAAATTGGGGGCCTCGATCGCTTATGATTTCACGGGGCCATCCATGCAAGCGCATGACATGGCGGATAAATAATAAAGCGGTTTGTTGGGCCGTGGGGAGTTTCTTGCAGGCGATAAAATGCGCCATTTTCGTGAAGTGGTCTACTACGACACAAACGGTGGTATATCCTCGCGAAGGAGGAAGGTCTACAATAAAGTCTATACTGATCCTTTGCCAGGGTCCCTGAGGAGGGTCCGTAATTTGGAGGAGTCCCTGCGGGGCTCGCCGGGCTATCTTTGTGCGGGCACATATAGAACAATTAAGTACATATTGTTGAACATCTTGGGTAAGAGAGGGCCACCAAAAGGAACGTTGTATCAATTGTTTGGTTCGATCGTGCCCGGAGTGCCCGGCTAGTGGTGAGTCGTGGTGGGCCCACAGAATGGAAGCTTGACATGAGGGGGGAATGACTATGCGTCCCTGGTGTTGTAGAAGTCCCTGCGTCATTACGTATTCAGGGTTGGCCTGTGGCAAAAGTTCTTGTGCGGTAGCCTGCACGAGTTGCTCGGAGGTAACGTAGGTCATGGCAAAAACCTTTGCCTCAAGAATAGTCCCTTTTGGGGGCTTCCCTTCATTAGTGGTTTCATGGTACCGAGACAGAGCATCGGCAAGCGTATTGAGTTTTCCCGGCCGGTACTGAATAGAGAAGGTGAAGCGTGCAAAAAAGATGGCCCAGCGGGCGTGTCTAGCATTCGAGATTTGGGCAGTCTGGAGAAAAGTCAAGTTCTTGTGGTCGGTTACCACTGTGATGGGGTGTCGCGCCCCCTCCAAATAATGTCGCCAATTCTCGAAGGCTGCCTTGATGGCTAAGAGCTCTCGGTCCAGAATAGTATAGTTTTGTTCCGCCGCAGTGAGCTGCCGGGAGTAGTAAGCACAGGGGCGGCCTTGCCTTCCTTCCACCTCAGGTTGAGATAACACCGCTCCCAAGGCCTTGCTGGAGGCGTCTGATTCCACTTGGAATGGCTTGTCAAAGTCCGGGTGCCGGAGCAACGGGGCTGTCATGAAGGCTTGTTTTAGATGCACGAAACATTGCTGTTGCTCCGGGCCCCAAACATATTCCTGATGCTTTTTCAGTAACCGAGTTAACGGGGTGGTGAGGTCGGCATAGTGCGGGATGTACTGGCGGTAGTAATTCACACTACCTAAAAACCTCTGTAGGGGTTTCACCGCCTTTGGAGGCGGCCACTGACGGATCGCCTCTACCTTCCGTGGGTCCATCTGGATCCCTGCCGGGGTGATCACAAAGCCCAAAAATTCCACCGAGGTGAGGTGGAATGCACATTTCTCCAATTTGCAAAATAGCTTATGGTCTTGGAGTCGTTGGAGGACACGACGCACATGATCCACATGTTGTCCGAAGGTGCCAGAGTATATTAAAATATCGTCAAGATAGGCGATGACAAATACATTGAGGAGGTCCCGGAAGATATCATTAATAAAATGCTGGAATGCTTCTGGGGCATTGGCTAGTCCGAAAGGCATGACCAGATACTCGAAGTGCCCGTAACGAGTCCGGAAGGCCGTTTTCCACTCATCCCCCTGCCGTACTCGCAGAAGGTTATATGCTCCTCGGAGGTCCAGTTTGGTAAAGACTCGGGCCCCTTGCAACCGATTGAGGAGCTCCGGGATTAACGGTAGTGGGTACCGATTTTTAATGGTTACCTCATTCAAGCCCCGATAATCAATGCATGGTCGGAACCCCCCATCCTTTTTTTGCACAAAAAATATGGGCGCTCCCGCAGGAGAGCAAGAATGGCGAATAAAGCCGTTACGGAGAGCTTCATCGAGGTATAAACGAAGGTTTTCAAGTTCCGGCGTGGAGAGCTCGTAGATTCGCCAGAACGGGGGCTCAGCCCCGGGCTGCAGCTCGATGGGACAATTGTAGGGACGGTGTGGGGGTAGGGTGGAAGCCGCCTGCTTGCTGAACACCTCTCCAAAATCCAGGTATTCCTGAGGAAGTGTCGAGGTTTCAGCACAAGGAATAGTAGCAAGGGTGGCTGTGACTTGTGGTATTGGAGTATCGTGCAAACAATGTTGCTGACAATGTTCCGAGTTCAATTGTACTTGGTTCTGCTTCCATCTAATGCGAGGACTATGCTTCCGCAGCCAGGGGATTCCCAGGACTACGGGGAACAAAGGGGTACACCCGACATCGAAGACCAATACTTCATAATATCTGCCAATTGCACATTGCAGGGGCTTGGTCTGCGTGGTGATCGGGCCTGAACTTAAGGGGGACCCGTCAATGGTGTGTACTGGTGCTGGCGTAGACTTGGGTTCAGTAGGAAGGCCATGAATTGCCACGAGGGTCAAGTCCATAAAGTTACTAGATGCCCCTGAGTCAATCAACGCCCAGACCACAAGGGAACTCCGAGGAGAGATTGAGATCATCAGGGGCACACGAAGAAGTTGCTCCACTGTTGCAAGGGTCAAGGGTTGGGTCCTTACGGCCGGGGAGACCCCTGAACACCATGGCCGAAGGCATTTCCCGATGGGGCCTGCTGTTGGGCTGCTAGAGCTGGGCACGCTTGAATGAAGTGGCCCAGATTGCCACAATAAAAACACGTTCGCTCCTTCCTTCTCCTTTCTCGTTCTTCTCGAGTAAGGGGGCCTCGGGCCACCCCTAGTTGCATAGGCTCTACGTCCCCCATCTTGGAGGCCTCCACTCCG
>QEPC01008233.1:1995313-2014138 GCA_003113815.1 Sphenodon punctatus | reverse complement strand
CTAAATAAATGATAATATGGAGGTAAATGGGTTGGATGGGTGAAATAGGAGGAGGATGGCAATGGATTGGGGAGCTGGGAGGTACACAAACTGCTGGGAGAGGGAACCTTCTGAAAACGCCTGCTGTCAGGAACAGTGACTAGGTTGGAAGGGGGGAGGGCAATGACTTGTTACTTGCTGTGCCCGCCTCACCGCAAGCCCCATTGACTCCATGCAGCCTAGCTCGTGGCCAATCGCAGCTTGCGAAGCCAGTGGTCTGAGGAGAAAAGGGATGGTGATTGGGCTGCTACTCCAAGCCTCTCCACCCCTGCTGCCTGGAAATCTGGTCCTCAGCTTACCCCCTCCCCCTCCCGGTGTCAGGCAGAGGTCGTGTTTTACTGGTGTTTTTGTTTTATTGTTTTTCTCCTGGCCGAACTCATCTGAACTCGATCCGAACTGTTCGGTCATTTTAGAGTTCGGTATCCGGTTCAGGTTCGGTCGTCCGAACTGGGTGAGTTCGGGCCGAACTCTGAACTTCTGAACCCCGTTCGCACATCCCTATCGACCACTGGTGTGGATGAGTGGGGGTGCACGCATACTCCCGCGCTCCATCCATCTCCACCCGGTGCCCACGCATAGAGTCATTGGGGAAAATGGAGGTGCCTCCGTGTGTGGAGATGGGTGGGCCTCTGTGCAACCGGCCGCTCACGTGCTGCACACCTGCCACTTCCTCCACCCATCCCCTGCAATGCGACTCTTCCAGCGGCCTGTTTGAAAATGGCCAAGGTCGTGTACCCCGTATAGAAATGGAGAGGTAAGCCCCATATTTGTACTTCTCTCTCTAATGGGTTAGAAGTGTGTGTGTGCACGCGTGCATGCATATCCGCTGTCTCCTCCAAACTGTTCAACCCATATTTTGATAGTAATGACTTTAGAAATAATAATACACACACACACACACACACACCGCCTGAAACCCCTGTGTATGGAGAAGGAGCATTGTGACATCAGATCTAATTCAACCAATTTCCATTATATTTCATCTGATTTAATATGACATTGTCATGTACAACTCACAATTGCAGACCTACTACTGGTAATTTGTAACCTAACTGTCACTGTACCTGAGGACTGGAGGGTAGCAAATGTAACACCATTATTTAAAAAGGGCTCCAGAGGTGATCCTGCAAACAGCAGACTAGTGAGCCTGATGTCTGTGTCAGGCAAAATGATGAAAGCGATTTATTAAGAAAAGAATTACTAGGCTTATTGATAAACATGGCTTAATGGGGAAGAGTCTTGGATTTAGGAAAGGAAAGTTGTGTCTCACTAATCTATTGAATTTTTTCAAGGTGTAAATAGGCATGTGGATAGGGGTGAGCAGTTGACATAGTGTGTCTGGATTTTCAGAAAGCATTTGATAAGGTCCCTCATGAGAGACTCTTGACGAAATTAAAAAGTCATGGGATAGAAGGCAGTGTCCTATTGTGAATTGGTAACTGGTTAAAGAATAGGAAACAAAGAGTAGGACTAAATGGTCAGTTTTTGCAACAGAGAGAAGTAAATAGTGGAGTGCCCCAGGGATTTGTGTACTGAGGCAGGTGGTGTTTAATATATTCATTAATGATTTGGAAAGAGGAGTAAGAAGTTTCCAGATGTCACAAACTTATTCAAAGTAGTTAAAACATGAGCGGACTGTGAAGATGTGCAGGAGGATCTTGCAAAACTGGGTGACTGGACATCTAAATGGCAGATTAAATTTAAGGTGGACAAGTGCAAAGTGATGCACATAGGGAAAAATAATCCAAACTATATGTACACAATGCTGGGTTCTAAATAAAGAATTACCACTCAGGAAAAGGACCTTGGAGTCATTGTGGACAATACATTGAACTCCTCAGCTCAGTGTGTGGCAGCAGTCAAAAAAGCAAACAGAATGTTAGGAAGTATTCATAAAGAGATAGAGAATATCCCTCTATTTAAATTACGGTGTGACTGCACCTTGAGTGTTGTGTGCAGTTCTGGTCACCCCATCAAAAGATTAGGGATGTCAACCCACACTGATTTTTGGGTGCGGGTTGGTTACAGTACTTTTTTGGGGGTGGGGTGGGGGTGGATTTAAGTATGGTTATGACCCCATAATTAAATAAAAACAAACAAACAAACTGATTTACCCCCACAAGATTGTTTTTCTACCCCACCCCCTGGGGCCATGGTATAGTACTTACTGGCTTCGGATGGCTTGATTGAAGGTCTGGTGGGCTTGATTGAAGATCTGGGGGGCTCCTCCTATGTGGAGGGCTCCTCCTATGTGGGGGGCTCCTCCTATGTGGAGGAGCCCCCCAGCAGGCTCACTCACCATGATGCCCTGTGGAGGTCCCTGCACATGTACAAATTGTGCACATGTACAGAATGGCCAGTGGGGCTATTTTGTACATGCGCAGCCCTTTTCCAAAATGGCATCTGCAACATTGGTGCCATTTTAGAAAAGGGCAGTCATTCTGTGCTTGTGCGAATGGCACCATTCACACATGCGCAGAACAGCTGCCCTTTTTACAAAATGGTGCTTATGCTGCCAGTGCTATTTTGAAAAAGGGCTGCGCATACAAAAAATCGACCCAGGAGCATTTTGCACATGCGTGGTGTGGAGCAGGGACCCCCACAGCACAATGCAGTGAGGGATCCTGCTGGGGTGTCCTCCACATAGAGGAACCACCACCCCCTACGGACCTTCTATCAAGCCCTCCAGGCTGGGAAGTACCATACCAAGGCCCCGAGGGTGGTGGGTGGGAAACCTGAGTCCATAAAAGCAAATCCAAAATTTGAGGACTGCTGTTATGGACTGGAATGGATTACTCCGTAACAGCCCATTACCGGCAGTCACGGATTCATCAGTAACCGTAATGGACAACCCTACAAAAGATAATAGTAGAAATAGAAAAGGTACAGATAGGGGCAACAAAAATTATAAAAAGTATGGAACAGCTCCCCTACGAAGAGAGGCTAAATAGGTTAGGGCTCTTCATCTTGGAGAAGAGACAACTGAGAGGGGATATGATAGCAGTTTATAAAATCATGAGTGGCGTGGATTGGAATGAGTAAACAGTGAATGGTAATTTACCCTCTCAAATACTACTAGAACTAGAGGACACCCCAAGAAACTAACTTGTAGCAGATTTAAAACAAATTAAGGAATGCATTTTTTTCACTCAATGCACAGTTAAATTGTGGAATTTGTTGCCAGAAGATGTGGTCAGGGCAAGTGGTATAGCTTGGTTTAAAAAGGATTGGGCAAGTTTCTGGAGGGATAGGTCCATTAACAGCTATTAGCTGGGGAGTTTGGGGGAATGTAGCCTCTTACTGTTGGGAGCTGGGAACGAACAACAAAGAACAGATCCCCCCATTGTGACCTGTTAGGTAGTTCTTCCAAGTGATCAAGATTGGCCCGTGTTGGAGACAGGTGCTGGACTCAATCGACCATTGGTCTGATCCAGTATTTATTTATTTAAACTTGATATTCTGCCCCTCTCACCTCTGGCAACCTGGAGTGCCTCACAACATAAAAATAAATACAAATATAAAATACAATTAAAAGTTTTTAAAAATCATAATAATATAAACCTTAAACACTATTATGGCACTACTTAAGTTCTTATGATTTCACAATGCTGTTTTTTTTATCAGAGTTTTGTTTCTTTTGATGGAAATTAAGACTTTTTACAATCCATGTACAAGGTTTTGTTTTGGCACAGTCTCTATGGTGGTCAAGCATTGGGTAAAATATACCATGAAAGCTACTTTAATAACTGGAAAAGAGAAGGCATGTGACCTCCATACTGAGCCTGATTTTATTGACTGATTTATAGGGACTCTGATGTTCTCGGATTACCCGACTATATAAATGAATGGCAACCACCAATGAAAGGGTTTGAGAAAACATGTTTGTGTGAGAGCAGTGCACAAAATACCACTCATGTATGGTTGGATGTAAAAAAACCCTGATTCATAGAGGAGCACAAGTTCAAGCTATGCAACATAGGCATGGGCATACTCATTCAGAGCTGCTGTTCATCTAGTCCAGGATGTCACCACCAAATGGTTCACAGGAAGATATGCAAAACTCTCAAACAGGCCGTAACGGCATAATTTACCCCCAGAGAAAGGTTCCTAGTAATCCCATACAATTAGGAGTTTGGCTTAAGCAGTGCAGCTTTAATACACACCCTATTCCAGTGATTCCCAGGTGAGGTCATATTATCTTCCAATGGGATCACAATCTCAACTGATCTTTGATATACATTGCATGTCTTTTCTTAGTATTTGGATTTTCAGGATATATTTAGTCTCATAATGGGGCCACACAGGCAAAAGGCTTGGGAGGGTACCACTGCACTACACTCACGTTGTTAATTTGGACTCTGAGAGGAAAAATCAGGTTTTGATGCTACTTCTTTTTTCACTTGAGGGTGGAAGAGGTGTAGCCAACAATGAGGTTCCTTTCACCTCTTCTTTCTGCAGTATGTTTCCATTTCTGTTCTCATCAAAGAAATGGTGGAGGAATGGTGTTTTTTTCCTTGCACATCTTGTCTCTCGAATGTATTCCCATATGTGATGTGATTTCATTTTGATTCGATATGCTTTAAAGATATTTTGCTATCAATACTCTTTGCAATTTAATTACAATAATTAACATAGTTTTCCAATATTTTTTTTGTGCATTTGATTATACGCCTAAAAATGTTGCAGCTGTGTTTACCTATATGCCTTTTGTCTCAGGCTTCATCTGAAATGAGAAGTAAATATCATTTTATATATAGCTTTCCACTTGCTTTGTGAACTGTTTTTCATAATACCCCAGTTTAAGCCTCATACACATTTGCACAAAGGAATGTGCTTGGATCTCTCAAATTAGGGCGCTTCTGGGACAGAAATCAGGGTAGGCAGAAATTCCCTGGCTGAAAATGAGCAATTTTCCCCTCTAGAATGAAAACATGTTTTCTTCATAACTGTTTTGTGGTATTTAAGCAGCTTTGCAGGAAAAAAAGAACAGAGTAAAACTCCTTTGCTCGTTCAACAGATTAGGCCTTGGTATCTCTGGGGGGAGAGCAACCAAGGGTTTCACATTGCGGATCCATAATCAATGTGGATTCAGCAAGGTAGCTGGCCTCAAATTAGGGTGTAAGTCTAACCCCAAGTCCCCAGCCTCAGATTGGTCTTCGGCAGTGCTCTCTTGGTGGAGATCACCAGGCTAGATTTGTGCCCCTACTGTGGCAACTCCACTTGCCTCGAAGGCACTGGCCTGAGTGATGAAGTTTCTGTTGGCCAGTTCCATGGTGTGCCCTGCCCACATTCTGATCCCAGAAGTCTTCATCACTGGATACTTTCCTGCTGTAGTAAGGAATTCTGAGGTTGAGGAGGTGGGGTGGTCTTGTGTCCCTTCTTTTGCAAGTTTTATCTCTGCTTCATTGTGTGGAAAGCCTTGTGGTTTTTACATCCGGTGATTGTCAACCCATCCTGAGTGTATTATACATCGATCAGGTGTATACCTGGGCAGGGATGACTCCTGGGAAGTTCCCTATGTGTCAGGCATAATGTAAAGCAGACACAAAGGGCATAATAATATGCCTGTGTCATGACCCATCCTGCAGGACTAAAGCAGGGAGCTGACTGACTGACTTCTTTCAACCGGTCTTTCATGTGCATGGCTTTCTACCTGGGGCTATACTCAGGAGACATCCAGCTACTGTGGTAAAGAATGGTAGAGGACTGGGGTAGGGTACCCCTGAACCATTCCTCTCCCTTACATCTAAACCAATGGAGCTTCCTCTGTCTCCCCTTTTATGTTGCCCACCTTTATACCTCTCAACTTTTAGAGCGGCCAGAAAGGGACAAACCCCGCCCCTTGGCCAATAGGCCTCGCCCCTTAGCAAGTAAGCTCCACCTTCACATGTACACACCCCTCTCAACATTCCAAAGACAGAAGCTTTCCTCCTAATTCCTCCTCGTCATTCCATCATCTCCCCATTGTCCTTTCAAGTGCTTTTTCTGGGAGGCAATTAGGAAGAGGTGCCTAAGGTTTGAATTCTGGTCTTTTTGCATCTCTTTCCTGAATGACAGACAGTGGGATTCAGTGTCCAAGGGAGGGAGTTTGGGGAGACATGGTGTCCTGTGGGTTGTAATTAGATGCTATGTGGTATTTGTAGAGAGGAGATCTTCCCCCTCATCACGATAGCATCAGTTATCATATGTAGTCAAGCACACCATCCAAGCCTTTGTAGGCCAGCAGCTGCTAACATGAATTTGAAGGATTAGTCTTAAGAATCTTTTCATAAATTTCTATGGGGGTTGGAACAGGCTCACAGATCTTCCAGAATGGCTAATGGGAGTTCCTTCTTATATGAAATGAATCTAAAATGGCCATCGCAACAGCTCTATTTTCTAAACACTTCTCTGAAAGCAATTGCTTCACTTAGACTACTCTCTTGCAAGATCCTGGATGCAGTTCCAACAGAGAAGTTAAGGGGTTGTTTCTACTGGGGAAATAAATGCAATATTAAAATTGAAATTATTCTCCTTCTTTAAAATTAGGGCTGAAATGACTGGTTTTTTAAAATCCATTTTTTGCAGATTCACATATTCACTTCAGGGAATGAATATCCAAGTTTGTTTTTGTTGCCACAGTGAAATTTGCATTTTTGATTTGGCCAGTACTTTACACTGCAATGGTAGCAGCTTTCTAGTCCACGCTCTCCCCAGCCCTACCAAAATGATAATTTAGTTATTTTTAGATGCCAAGAAGGAAAGGTGTAGAAACGAGTAAACTTCTCTGCCTGCTTGAGTTTTACTCTAGTCCAAAGTTGGAACAGCTAATTAAAAAAAAATGGGTATACCCAATGAAATTACAGTACCTGACTCATCTTGGGGCAGATGGGGCATTGAAGAGTACCACCTTAGTGTCTGATGAATTACCCAAATACCATTACTGTATTTCTGGTTTGTTACTGATTTTCTGTTTTCTGTCAAGACCGGGAAATGGTTAGGTACATCCAGAAAGATGCTAAAACAATTAGGTAAGATAATTGAAACAGAAAATCGGTAATGGTAATACCCAGTATTTCAGGTAATCGGGAACCCATTCTGTTAATTGGGTACCAATAGGGCACCTGAAATGTTACTGGTAATTTTGGGTGTGCAGGTACATACCCGTTTCAGCTCTAGTCTAGCCAGATCACTAGCCTCGCCAATAGTGAACCCAAGTACTGTTACCATGACTACGGTTGTAGCCAGTCTCAATTTTCTCTTGAGTCTCGCTTAGACTCATGGTTCTCAACTCATTTTTTAGCGAGAATCAACAATCAAGAAACCCCCTGTTCTGGACATTTTCTCGGTTGAAACTTTTTATTGATTTACTGTGATTTACCATGTACTGTGTTCGTCCCAGTAATGCGCATGCGCGGAAAGGCTGCCCTTTTCCAAAATGGTGCTGACACTGCCCGAGCCATTTTGGAAGAGGGCTGTGCATGAGCAGAAGAGCTGCAGCAGCCATTTTATGCATGTGTACCGTGTATTACCAGGATGAACATGGTACACAGTAAGTGTAAACCAAGTGAGGTCATGTTATCTTCCAATGGGATCACAATCAATAAATCGATACACAGTAAATCGGTACATGGTAAACTGTAAACATTGCCAATATTCTTACCGAGATCTTGAACCTTTACTGAGAACGTGTTGAGTTCTCAGTAACAGTTCTCAATTACCATGAGATTCTTGCAGGAATAAAAACCCATTCTCGCTTCAGCCCGAATCATGACACTAAACAAAGTGGCCTAAGTTCGGAAAGCAAAGCTAAGGTGAAAATTAATACTGTTTCATGTTCACTTCAGAAATCTGAATGTACGTATGCGGAGTTTGGTATTGACAGGGAGACTTCACTTCACCCCCCCCCCTTCAAAAATCCTAGGATAGAGAGGGCAGCTCACCTTCAAACTTGATGATTAGCTAGTTGAAGTAAGCCACCATTTGGGGGTAAAGAGTGCACCTTGTCTAACTAAATCAAGTTTGAAGTTAAGTTGTCCTGTCTATGTAAATTTTAAAAATCAAAATCAAAATCTCTATTTTAAAAACACACAAACCTTTTCTCCCAATGTAGACATTCAAGCCCAGAGAGTGAGAGACTAGAGTAGGAGGGATCAGAGAAGTTCATTGTGGGTTAGAAACTATTATAGTACTGTCCTGGGGATATGTGAAGAGGCAACTATAGAAAGGAGAGGATTAGAGAACAGAGTGTTTTAAAAAAAAGAGGGGAAACCAGAAGAATATAAGAAGGAAGGGGCAGGAGGAGAAAAGAGTGGTAAAGGAGGAACACAACTTGTAAATACCCTGGATAAGCGTGTACCCACTGAAGCCATTAGAAACCTTTTCATTGATTAGCGTGATCTTTACCTTCACCTCTGAAATAAAAAGATAGAGGTTTATAAAATCTTGAGTGGAGTGAAATGAGTAAATAGGGAACATTTATTTACCCTCCAAGTAGTACTAGAACTAGAGGACGCTCCATGAAACTTAACTGGTGGCAGTTTTAAAACAAATAAAATTAAGTATTTGTTTTTCACTCAATGCACAGTTAAATTGTGGAATTTATTGCCAGAGGAGGTTGTCAGGGCCAGTGGTATAGCTGGATAATTCTTGGAGAATTGGTCCATTAATGGCTATTAGCTAAGAAGATCACGAAATGGGACCTTCTTACTGTCAGGAGTGTTGGTATATGCAACATCCATAAGTTAATGCCTGTTGCATTAAGAACAGTAATTGACTATAGAGCCACCAGATGGTGATGCTAAGTTTGTGTACATGGAAGGGAGATGGAGTTTTACATGGAAGGGAGATGGAGTTTTACAATTGAATTCCTTTGTGTAACCACTCCTTCTTCCCTTCTCTCTCATTGTCTCAGTCTCCATTTTGTCTTACTACTAGTCAGATGCAACTAAGGATCTGTTTCTGAGAAAGTGTAAGTAAAGTTCTGTTTTTAAACCTTCAGCTGTATTTGTCCTTACTGATTGCAAATCAGTTATTACTCTGCAACAGGTTATGGGCCCAGACCTCTTCAGAACAGCCCAGAAAAACTCTAAAGACTGGAAGTGAGTTGAAAGGAAAAGAGACCCAAAGGAAACTCCCAGAGGAGGCCTACTAACTGTAAGTGAGCAAAAGAACCAGAATCCCAATCTGAGGGGAGGGAAGCAAGCATGGCCAGCAGCTCTGAATTAAAGCTTTCAGTCTGCAAGCTGAATAACACAAACTACCAGCTGTGGAAATTCAAAGTAGAAATGCTCCTATCCAAAGATGACCAATGGGATGTGATCACCACAGACAGAACTGCAGCAAACCCTAAGGTATGGGACAGGTAGAATAGGCAGGCAAAGGCAACCATAAGATGACCAGTTAATCCACATAAGGGGTGAGGCTACAGCAAAGGGCATGTGGAATGCACTACAGAAGCCGCATGAAAGGACCAGCTTGAACAGTAAGCTGTTTCTCCTAAGGAAACTGTACCAGATGAGACTTGGTAAAGGGAAGGAGATGCAGGATCACATAAATTCAATGCTGGAAGTGGTAGCACAACTGTGAGGCATTGGTGAAGAGATAAAAGACAACCACGTGGCGGCCTTACTTCTCTGCAGCCTGCCTGAATCATACAGCGCCCTCATAAACGCCCTAGAGACAAGACCTGAGGCAGAACTAACACTGGAATTTGTAAAAGGGAGACTCATGGATGAATTCCAGCGCAGGAAAGAAATCATGCAAGATAATCAGGACCAGGATAAGGAAAGTGCCCTGAGAATGGCAGACAACAGATTGCTTTTGTTGTTCTGCCTTCCATATGGAGCAGTATTTCTTTAGGTATCCTTCTTTCTTGCACCGAAAACATGCCCTTGTTTCCTTCTTGTGCAATCTCCACAAGTGTCTAAGCAAAGGGCCAAGGCTACAACCAGTGACACAACCGCAGAACAGTGGAGTGGATGTTTTAGAGCAACACAGGCCAACTCATCACAGGACTGGTGTGTCGACTCTGGAGCCACAAGTCACATGACCAGCGACAAGAGCTTTTTCACAGTACTGGACCCAAGCAACAAAGAAGAGATATTCCTCACTGATGGAAGCAGTATCACTGCAGAAGGTATTGGCGAAGGAATTCTAAGTTGCAACAAGCCACACGGAGGCACACTAGCAATACCAGTAAAGGATGTACTATATGTACCTGACTTAGAAGGAGGACTCCTATCCGTTAAACGCCTAATAGAGAAAGAACTCACCGTCAAGTTCCGAGGTAATGAATGCACAATCCAAAAGGGGATAAGGGTTCTAGCCAGAGCCTATGCAGATGAGCACCTGTATCGCTTAAGTGCAACCAAGGAACAAGCAAAACTCACTGCACATGAGCAACACAAGGACTGCATTCATCTGTGGCATCGACACCTGGGTCACAGGCACCCGGAAAGTATAAAGGAACTGCAAAGACAGCAGCTGACAAAAGACCTGATAGTAACAGCATGTCCCTTGACCATGAGATGTGAATTCTGTATCAAAGCTAATGCCACCAGAGCAACACTCCCCAAGGCAAGCCAGACTAGAACCTCCAAGCCACTTGACCTCATACACAGTGATGTGTGCGGCCCCATGAAAGTACCCATACCTGGAGGGAACAGATACATAATGACATTCATAGAAGAATACTCAAGATACACAGTCACATACCTCATGAAGCATAAGGATGAAGTACTGGAAAAATTAAGGGACTACATAACCATGACAAGCAACAGATTCCAACGCAAGCCGCTCGGACTCCGAACTGACAACAGAGGCGAATACACAGGAAAGAGAGTTGAAGACTTCTTGAGAGCCCATGGGATAGAGCACCAGAAGACGGTACCATACACGCCCGAGGAAAATGGGGTAGCTGAAAGAAAGAACAGAACCTTAACAGAAATGATCAGGTGCATGTTGACGGACTCTGGACTGCCAGAAAAATATTGGGGCGAGGCAGTAGTTACGGCGACATATCTACAGAACCGACTCTACTCAAGAACAGCAAGTAAAACTCCGTATGAACTCTGGTATGGAGAGAAGCCTAGTGTGGGACACATCAAAGTGTTTGGATGCAAGGCATACGTGTACATTCCGGAAGAGAAACGCACCAAACTACAAAACCGAGCTGTGGAAGGGATTCTTGTTGGATACAGCGAACACTCCAAAGGATACAGAATCCTCAACCCACACACAGACAAAGTAACTATCAGCAACACAGCATGATGTTCAAAGAAAACCCAAGCAACAGTGTAACATCCTTACAAGAATCAGGAGAAGAAGCGTGTCCTGAATCAGGAGGAGAAGAGCGTCCTGAACAAATAGTTGAAATCAGTACAAGCTCAACTGAGATGCAGGAACAAACCCGATCACCTGCAGATGTTGAGATCAGAAGATCTACCAGGGAAAATAAAGGCAAACCGCCCAACCGCCTGTCCTACAAAGCAAGTACCGACAGACTGTCTGAGCCATCAACATGGGAAGACGTCTTACAAACGTCAGAAGGGGAACACATCAAATGGACAAAGGCAGCTACAGAAGACATGGTAGCAGATGCCCTGACAAAACCTTTAGCAGGAGAGCGCCACTGAAAGCTACTAAGTAAAATGGGTTTAGTAGGTTAACTTCTGTCTGTTGAGAAGGGGATGGGTGTTGGTATATGCAACATCCATAAGTTAATGCCTGCTGCATTAAAAACAGTAATTGACTATAGAGCCACCAGATAGCGCTGCTAAGTTTATGTGTACATGGAAAGGAGATAGGGTTTTACAGTTGAAACCACTCCTTCTTCCCTTCTCTCTCATTGTCTTCCCTTCTCTCTCATTGCATTTGCCCTTACTGATTGCGAATCAGTTATTACTCTGCAACAGGGAGCAGGGAGTGAGCAACAGGGAATGGATTGCCAATTGTGACTGCTGATACTTCTCACATGCGACCGAAATTGGCCACTGTCTGGAGCAGGATGCTGGGTTTGATGGGCCATTAGTCTAACTCAGTATGGAACTTCTTATGTTCTTATCTTGGCTATTCAGTTTAGATTTCTTCCAGAACCATGCCGAACAAGCGGATTACATTGCAACTGTGGACATTCTTAGACTTATGGCTGATCAAATACATACAAAAGAAAATAAACTTACAAGGCATCCTCCTAGCTTCCAAAGCAATCCCAAGTTACCGCCACGCTTGCACAACCTAAGAGTGTAGAGACCCTCATTAGAAGATCACCTCCACTAAGCATGTGACTTTCACTTATGAGATAATTAAGTCAAGCTCCTTTGCATAGTATGTTCTTTTAATATTCTGCTACATTAATCAAATTGATAGCTTTTAAACACCCAACTAAGTTAAACTCCATTGTTGCCTAGAGTGTTGGTTGCTGAGTATGACAATGCAGTTAAGAGGATAACTTTTACTAGATCAACTTCTGAGCATGTGCAGGATTTTGAACTTATCAGACTGCAGGTTGGTATGAAAAAGGATGAAGGTGACTTTGAAACATATAAGCTCAGCTTTAACTTTTTTCATACCTGCCAGAAGTGTGAAACTGAAAAGCTTGTCACCATTCATTACAGAAACTAGTCTAGTAAAAGTTATCAGCTGTCCCTGAACTTCTTTTTTCTTCATCACTTACAAATACATATAACACTTAAGTGGGATGAACTTAATTTCTAGCACTTCCTAAAAATGCTAGTTAATGTGCCCATGAAATTAGACATTGTATCCCCACCAGGTCATATAGTAAAAAAATGTATGCACAGTAACTGTGACAGATGTCCACATGATACCTTTCCTCCATCAGATAATAACATACTATAAGCTTGAATATTTACAGCATGTTTCTGAAATCTTAATAGCCCTGAATGCTTGTGTTTGTAAGTGGTGTGTTAGTCACCTATTGGTAGACAATGATCTGTGAGTGGGAGCACTGGACCTGTCTTTCCATGAATGACTCATTAGAGGAGTATGTCTGCTTAAGCAATAGTTTCCTTCCTTCAGGAACCACTTATATTTAGCTTCTTTTTGATTCTTCTGTAACAACCTGGAGCCTTTGTGAATTTTCTTTTTGGCTCTGGGAAAAACAGCCTACTGCTTTGGACACATTATGGGTGCTGCTGACCAAAATAGCTTCATGTTATTAAAGAGCAATTTGGAAAAGAGACAGGCCCTGTAATATTTAATTTTTAAGAATCTGTACTGATCTTGAAGACTGAACAGTTCTCTGAAGAAAATTGGGGCATGGTATTAGTTAACCATCAGCTCCACCTTGGGGGAAAAAAATAAGAATAGGGGTAGTTATAGGTAGAGCTGAGATGAAAGCAAGTGTTACTGTTCTGACCTTTCAGTAGAGCCTGCGTGTGTGTTCTTCAGTACGTCATCAGTCTCCAGTGATTCCAAGCTTCCGCCATTGTCAATTTCGGTGCCTGTGATATTTTGTTGTTTCCCGCCAATTTATCACTTTCTGGCATTTTTTTGGTATTGTTTTTTACTTTCTGGCATTTTTTTGTCACTTTCTGGGACTTAAACAATAGTTTTACAGCACTTTTATGGCAATTTCCAGCACTTCCACGGCACTTAGCTTGCACTTTTGTGTCTCCATAGCCCCTTGAGCTGCATGTGGGATGCGCATGAGGCTTGGGTTTGGCCCTGGAGCAGCTCTGTTCAACACATGAAAAATACTGAGAAATGGCAAAAACAGGAAAAATACCACTAGTTTTCAATGCATCATGTGAATGAAAGCAAATGACCTGTTTCCAAAAGAAACAGTATTCAACACAATTTGTCATTTCATGCCTAGTTATAGGTAAGACAAGATGTAGGGGCTTGCTGGAGGAGAGTTGGATGGATGTTTTTAGTGGGAGCTGTGGGAGACTCAGGAGGATAAGATTTGGAAACAAAGACTCAGAGGTCTGGGGAATAATGGAGCATCATAAGGGTCAAGGTGAGGAGGGGAAAGAGGGAAACGGGAGTGGCATAGGGAGCTGGAAGGGTGCAGGTTGCACTTTTACAACAATGAGGTAGAACAAAGAAAGAGAATTCATATCAGAAGCAGAAGAGATTGTTTGGAGGGGGCTGAATGAGAGGGGGTGGGAGCCTCAAGAGAAGCGAGGCAGGTGGAGAGACCCTAGTGGGAGCCTTGTCAACCAGTTTTGGCATCTGCAGCTGTTCCTGGCTGACTGGCAAGAGGAAAGCTCAGGCAATGTGCCTGCCATGCCAGCTGGCTGAAGCAGTGTGCCAGCCTACAGGGGGCACAGTAGTGTGGGTGGAGGCATTGCTTCCCAGCTGGCTTAGTAATATCAAAGTGCTTCAGCATTCTAGGAAGGCTAAAAATCCTTTGATAGCTTCTGTCACAGGGAGCCCACCAACATCAAAACTGGGACATCGGGTTTATTTGGATGAAGGCTTGAGCATAGTATCACACAAGCAAGATTTTGGCCCAACCACAGAAATGGAAGCCCCCAAACAATCCATTTCAATCCCCCCCCCCCCAAGACACATTGCTGACTGAGATATAGCATTGTGAGGATTTCCATCAGTACTATATGGACATCTAGCTTGGAAATCTAGATCTTTTATACGCCTAACATTACCTTAATTCTGGGACTTACACCAACCCAGTGTAGGTTCCATGGAAACGGGGTCTTGTGTAAAATGGTGGTATGGGCCCACTCATAACATAGGAATGTTTGACACACACGCTGACTTGCCCATTAAAAAGAGGAAAATTAACCATAGTTAACCTTTGATGTTCAGTTAAACCCAACATTCCTTTATAGGACCACCGTTTCCTTCATTGCAGGCCTGTATGCCATGCATATGTGGTTTCTTATTTATTCATAGGGCCCACCTTTGGGGACCTCTCCTGAATTGCTACTCTCCATAGGCAGCACCCCATATAGTCTGTGTTTTCCCCACTGGCAGCAATTGTGCAAATGCAGAATACACAGGGCCCTGTCCATAGACCATGGTTCCCTGCATTTGAGCATTTGAGGCTCTGTGGGCCCTTATTTTGTGTCTCTAGTACTCGTATTGTTGTTTCAAGTTTATTCATGGACCACCGTGAATTAGGGGCTCATGTAGGACCCTAGCATATTTATTTATTTATTTTATTTACATTTTGTACCCTGCAACCCATCCTGTCACAGGCAGCTCGGGGCAGCTAACAAAGTATAAAAACATAAATATAAAATACATAAATATAAATAAAATAATACATAAAACAGGAGCTGGTGGAACAGCCAGATGTTGCACTGTCTATGGAAGGAGGGCAAATCCTGGGACAAATGGACCTCCACAGAGATGGAGTTCCACAGCCTTGGGGCAGCCACCGAGAACGCCCTCTCCATAGTTGCCACCCGGGATACCTGGGGGACTTGAAGGTGGGTACTCCCAGAAGACCGCAGGGGCCGATCCAGGACCCAGGGAATGAGGTGGTCCCATGGATATAATGGGTCCAGGCCATGTAGGGCTTTATAGGTCAGTACCAACACCTTGAATCAGGCCCAGAAAACTATAGGCCCAGTGTAAAGAACGGATCAGCGGTGTTATATGCTCCCAGCGCCCCATCCCCATGAGGAGATGGCCACTATCTTCTGCTCCTGCTGCAGTCTCTGAACCATCACCAAGGGTAGCCCCATGCAGAGCAAGTCCAGTCTTGAGGTGACGAAGGCATGGATGATAGTGGCCAGGTCAGAGTCTGAGATATTCGGCCAAAGCCGACGTATCAGATGTAATTGACAAACAGCACTCCTTGTCACCGCCATCACCTGAGCATCCATGAGGAGCACCCTCAGACTCCAAACCTGGGAGGTCAGGGAGAGGTGAACCACATCAATGATGGCAGTCACCAACTCCACTACCCCTCCCAGTAACAGAACCTCCATCTTGTCAGGATTCAACCTCAAAGGGCTCATGCTCATCCAGTCCCCCACAGCTGCCAAACACCAAGCAAGCACTGAGACTGCAAGGCCTGGGTGAGATGAAAAAGAGAGTTGGGTGTCATCAAGATATTGATGACACCGTACATCAACCCCCCTCACGATCTCCCCCAAAGGCTGCATGTACACATTGAACAAAGAGGGGACAGAATAGAACCTTGTGAGACTCCACACAGGAGGTTCCGCGGAGATGAAGAATGGTCCCCCAGGACCACTTGCTGGGTCCTCTTGAACAGGAAAGAGCGGAACCATTTGAGAACAGTTCCACCCACCCTGGCCTGGTCCTGTAAGTGGGCCACCAGCATCTCATGATCAACCGTGTCAAAGGCAGCCAAAGGATCAGTAAGGTGGACCACCCCTGATCCAGCTCCTGGCAAAGGTCATCAACCAAGGCTGCAAGTGCAGTCTCAGTGCCATAGCCTGTGTGAAAGTTAGACTGCAAGGGATCAGGAAAACTGATATGGTCCAAGTGCTCCTGAAGCTGCTGAACTACCACCTGTTCAATAACCTTCCCTAAAAATGGATAACTGGCAAGGGAGCCAATGTCAAGCGATGGCTACTTGAGCTGTGGTCACACCACAGCCTCTTTAAGGCACCCTGAAACTCTGCCCTCCCAAAGGGAGGTGTTGACCACTCCCACCAGCAATGGGCCCAGCATCTTCTGGCTGGGCTTGACCAACCAGAATGGGCATGGATCTAGTTCACATGATGTGGCTCTAACCACTTCAAGGACCTCCTCCACATCAGCGATGACACCCTCTGAAACTGATCCCACAAAACTGGAGAAGATGAGGCGTCTGCAACCTCTGGTTCTCCTATTGCAGTAAGTGCAGCATCGAAGTCGTGGTGAATGCAAGCAGCAATTTTATCCACAAAATCGTCTATAAACATGTTACAGTGAGTGCTGGAGGATTCTAGCTCCAGGCGGAGGGAGGCCGGACTGACCAGCACCCTCACCACCCGGAAAAGCTTAGCTGGATGAGACTTCGTGGATGCTATGAGCAGGACTGGTGCAAGGACTTTTGTCGCCCTAGGCACACCCCTGCGCGTGCGCCCCTTGTGCAACCTGTGCACATATTGTGTACCTCACATGCAACCCACAAGCATGTTACACAAACCCCCATGTGTACACACCCAGTGCACAACATGCACAGCCTGCTTCTTAGACACTGAGGGGTTGGTAGCCCTGCTGCCGCCTCCCACTTCCTGGCCCCTGACCCAGCCTCAGAATATACCGGCGGTGGCAGCTGGATCAGGGACAGGAGAGGCACCCACCCTCTTCAACTTACAGGAGAAGTGGCAGCAACAGCTCAGTTGGGAGCAGAAGAGATGGCAGCAGAAGCTAGATCAATGGGATGGAGCCACCTAGGGGGCACCTCTCCCACCTCCCATCCAGTGCTGGGGGTGGGAGAGCATATTGTCAAGGCCACCTAGGTCAGCAATTTGAAGGGGGTGCCTCTCCTGTGCCATCCAGAGCAGAGCTTATTGCTGGTGGCAACAGCGGGGCAGCTTGATCAGGAGCAGGAGAGCTGGGGCACCCTAGGTGGCCACCTGAGCAGCCTAATGGTAGCACCAGCCCTGGCTATGAGATCACCAAAGAACCCTTTCTTTGCTGCCCTCACAGCCATGGCATAGGTAACGGTTCATAAACTAGTTCTATGCCGCATAGAGGCCCTATAAGGTCATACAGTTTGCTCTTGTCTGGATCAGATGAACCTGTACTAACCTGTTTCTAGGTGGCACCACACTAAGACAATCTTTACTTGACTGCCTCAGGTTAAACACTTGAATCCACACTGATGCACCGACATCTGAAACAGTTGGCTTTGTGACTCTCTGTGGGTTAATGGAAGATGTCATTCTCTTCAGTTCTTTCAGAAAACAGATCTTGGGAGCAAGCAAAATATCAAAATAGATGGCAGCCTTGCTAAGTTACTTTCTAATTACTCCCATTAGAATATGGCTCAGCTTGGCTCCAAGCTGTGTGATGTGGGTTCCATGTTTGCTGCCCAAATGTTTTTATAGCCAACTGTGCTAAGTTTACATGTCTCAATGTGGGGTTACTTCCCCATCATTTACCACCCCAACAAGCTAATTGTGGAATCCAAGTGCTAAGCAAAGCTTCTCATGTGCCATCATTATTTGTAGGGAAGTTTCTTTGGGGAAAATGATGCTCTTGTTGACCCTTTTACAGCTCCCATTGACTCCAGTAAGCTTGCCTAGGTAGGACTGGTTAGGATTTACTACAATTCTCTTACCTGTATTGACTTTGAAGGGCTCACAGCAGTAGAAAGTAGCAAACATTTTAGCATACCAGTATAATTCTGCTGTTTTTAAATCTACGGAGGTAGATCATTCATGATCTAGTGGTAGATCACAACCTGATCTTGAGTAGATCACAGTGTGAGGAGGGGGACCAACCTCTTTGAGATTGCTTCTGGGAAGTAGAATGCAGCCAGTGCCCCAGGGAGTCTCTCCAGGGAGGAGATGGTCTAGGAGGAGTCCTCCAGGTGAGGGCAGGGAAGGCTCTCTCTAAAGGGGCGTGCTCCTCTCTGTTCCTGAGACCAGTTGCTTAGGTGCCCAAGAGCTGGGAGCCAGCAGTAGGGATGGGCGAACGCGGTTCGGTAGTTCGGTGTTCGGCCCGAACTCGGCCTGTTCGGACAACCGAACACGAACACGAACACGAATGCACCGAACGGACCGAACACCGAACACCGAAATGACGAACACACCGAACCGAACACCGAACTACGAAATGGCCGAACACACCGAACGGAACCGAACACCGAACTACGAAATGGCCGAACAGTTCGTTCAATTCGAATCG
>QEPC01008233.1:1955845-1988878 GCA_003113815.1 Sphenodon punctatus | reverse complement strand
ACAACACACACCAACCCACCCAAACACACAGCACAGCCAAAACAATCACCCAAACACACTACACAAGCAGCCACCGAAACAAACACACACCCTCTCGCCTCACTTATGCACACGCACACGAATTTCCGGCGCGACGCCGATTTTACGGCTTCCCCCGAACCGAACGGCCGAACACGAACACACGAACCGATCGCGGCCGAACCGAACGGCCGAACACGAACCGCGATCTGTTCGCCCATGCCTAGCCAGCAGGATGTATTCCAGCCTGGAGTTCTAGAGCCAGTGGGAGGGTCTCAATTTGCGTTAGTTGCAAATTAGATCGGTTAGATCACCTGAGATCAAGTGGATGATGTGTACCCGAAGTCTGGCTACCAATGATTAAGAGTAAAGTTCTTAAAATAAAGGAGTGGAATAGGGCTGAAGCGGTAACTCCTTTTTCCGTTCTGCTATTTCATTCCGCCATTGCAGAATTGCCCATGACGTTCCGCAGCTTTTCTGACAGCATTCTGCTAATTCTGCCAATTCTGCCGGCATTCCGCTAATTCAGAAACTGTCAGAACAATCGCAGAAACTGTCGGAACATGCATTTTTCGCTACTTCGCAGTGCTGGTGGAAATTGCAGAAGATAGAAACTGTCAGAAAAACCATTATTCCACTATTTTCGCAGTCTTTGGAAGTAGGGGAATGAAAGTGGTGGAATTAGCGGAATTAAATTAGCAGAATGAATGTCTCTATCGCATCATGCTGCTCATTGTGGAAGAGATTTTTCTGTCGGAAAAAGTTACCGCAGCAGCATGCCGCTTCAGCCCTAGAGTGGAGACAGTCATGAACATCAATGGGCAAAGTAAAGGGGATTTCTTTTCACCCCTGCCCCCTGGACTTTGCATAGCCCTGCTTTTTGAAAGTGCTGTGAAATCATGATGCTCCTTAACAGGAGTGTAGTTATAATAGGTGAAACAAATGGCGCTGGACCGTGGACCACCAGCCTGATGGGCCCACATGCATGTAGAGTGTGTATGCATACTGGAGTGCTCCAGCGGGAGGCCCATTCCATCTTCTGCACCAGGGTCCATTCCCACATAGCTACACCCCTGCTCCTTAAGGACGTGGAAGGCAAAGAAGATTCTTGTCCCCTTTTTGACTTGACCTCACTCCTTTCAGTGTGTCATGACATCACAACACTCTGTAAGGGCAGGGTTGTTTTCAAGGGAGGGTGGGAGAGCCTCTTAAAACTGACCCTTCCTGGCATGGTCCCATCCTGAAAACATTCTGGTGGCCCCACAGGTGACAAAGGAGACGCTTTCCTCTGGGGAAGAGGAGACAGTGCCTTAATTTATTTAAACCCATGTAGCCCTTGTAGTGGTATGCAAGAAATAGGAAATGCAGGGGACCAACGTTGGGTGTTTTCAGATGGACGTGAGGCTACCTGCCCCTGGAGTTGCTTGTCCGTCTGCTCCACCCGGGTCAGGTTTAGAGGGACCCAGCAAATTGGTGTGTGTTCTGACTGTGCCTCCCCAACACCATAGAGTTGTGGATAATCACCCAACACTCTAGGCTGGTGTCTGCAACTCTATAGTGTTGTCCAGGGCAACGGCCGGCTGGAAGAGGCGCATCAGTGTGGGTCCGCACATCAGACGGACAGCTGCTCTGCTTTGGGCCGGTGCCCTGGGTTTGGCTGGCCTGCTTTGCTGGCGGTGCTCTGGGGAGTTCTGGAGCGCTGCTGGCAGGACTGCCACAGAGCAGGTACAGCCTGCTCCACTTCAACATCTGGTGATCTGCCTTTAGACAGATGGGCCACCAAGGGGTAAAGCAGGTTGGTGTGGCCAGTACCGGGGCAACCTGTCCATCTAAAAACACCCATTGAGGAGTCTTCCCCTTGTACCACTCTGCTTCCTGCTAATGTTTGAACTTCCCAGAACCTATATGAGAGGGTAGCGATCCCACCATCTTGGCATGGATGAGGAGAAGAGTTGTTCCCCTCACCTCACTTTGGACTATATTTGCCTCCCTGAATAAAATGATTTTATTTGTAAAGAATAGCTTCTTGTAGGGTTTTTTGTTTTTTGTTTTTGGTGGGATTGAGGGGTAGGAATTATGTCATAAAAATTCCCCCCTCATTTCTTGCTAGCTGGCTGTTTGATGGAAGGGAGAAAAAAAAAATGGAATTTAAAAATCCTGTAACACTTCTGAAGCATGTTTTTGTGCTTCATAGTGTTGTTTTGACAGGCTGCTGAAGGTTATAGGCTTGTTCACTGTCTCTCCGTGGCCTCAACATTCTGTCTCAGTAGCACACTTGAGTGCACAGTTAGCAGCATAGCAGTTCATTACAGCACTGTTTGTATTCTCTTCTTGATGCAGATTTTTTTTCCTCCCTCTTCATTTCATTCATAAGTTAGAGCGATGCCAAGTAGAGCTTGGGAGACTTTCTTTGAGGGAATTTTTGAACCTCAGCAAACACTGTGGCTAAGGATGAAAAATCCGCCCATTGTATCCAATTAGATTTCAGATTTGCCTGTTCCCAAATACTACAGCCACATGACATGGTTTTGGGATCCCATCGATACTGCAGTAAATAGCACAGGATGCAGTGGTTCTTAGTTCTACAAAAGATCCATTACTGTGGGAACGATACATTTGTATAGAATGCAGGGTTTGGTTTGATCAGTGGGAGAGCTCGTAGACATGTGTGACCTGCATAGCTGCAATGGATTAGAAGGGCCCTCACTGGAGTCTCTGAGTCCGCTGACACAAAATGCCCCAGTGCTAGGAGGAGTCCCACCAAGGAACCTGGGTCTGCTGACCCACACCGGGTCGAACAATTCCTTAGAGCTGAAATGAATGTCTGCAGTTAATTCCGTACCCAACAAATTCACCTGCTTCAATGCAGGTCTGATGAGACAGACATGAATGGCTATCCATTTTTTGCCGAGTTTTCTGAAATGAATATAAAAAGTTTGATTATTCTGGTTACTTAATTTTGGTACTATTAAGCACTATTGCACAATAGTATTAATGGAGCTAAAACAAGGTATGAAAATATCCAAGTACGTGGACACATGAATATTTGTTTTGATGTGAAGTATTATTCTTGTGTTCAAAGGGCTATGTGAAAATGAGAATAATTATTTATGAATGCAAATAATACCTGTTTGTTTCAGCTCTACAGTTCACTCCTAAGTGGGCTTCTGCTGCTCAGTATTTGGTTGGGAGAGCACCTGGAGGCACCTAAGTAAGGGCTCATTCAGACAACCCTCTTTAAGCGTGGGTGGTAGCACAAACTCACGTTCCTAATGTGCGAATTCCTTGTCGCTTCCTGTGCTCAACTGATGATCTTTTGTGCTCTGACAGCACGGGGTGGACTGCTGAACTACAGGAAAACCAACTGCTGTGTGAATGCATTGCTTCTGGGAAGGCAAGCACAGGTTAAGAAACAGATGGTGAATATGGAAGGTGAAAGGGTGGTGTGTGAAGGAGTTGTCAAACATGGTACTGGTGACTTGGTAGGTGGTACTCTTCCCTTTGTGACGTTACTGCACCCAGGATCCTGTATAGTATTAGTGTGGCCCTTCATGGAACCAAAACAACTTCTCCTTCTCTAATTCTGACACATTAACATCCCAACTAGAGCTAAAACCAACGAGTACCTAAAAAAACCAGGTTAAACCTATCGAATATACTGTCTGGGCCAACAATGGCAGTCTGAGTCATAACCGATATCTATTTGTGCTCCATGGCGTACCCATTTCAATTACTTTGGGTTGGTCTTTATCATTTCCCCCCAGTTGTTTTGCTATTTTGGGCACTTTTCCAGCAATATTAGCACTATCGCATGTGCTCAATTGCTGAAGTGAAAATTATGTAATCACAATGCCAAAATAGCCAAGCTGGAAAAACAAAACCGAATCCTCCCCAAAATGGATAAGAGTACCCATTTCAGTCTGAGATATGATTCAGGTACTCACGGTGCTGCACGAACACGCAAAACCTACCTGTGAATAATAAACCTACTACCCACTTCAACTCAAACACCATCCCACTTTATTGCACAACTGCCATAGAACAATTTTTTCTGTATGTGCCTGTGGTATGGTTCTTGCACCTCCTAAGGAGCAGCAGGAATTTACTGCTCTCCGAGACTGAATAGTAAATGAAGTAGAGTATGAATCTGTTCCAGTACGGCGGTTCCCATGTTCTGAGACTTGTCGGCTTAAGTTCTACCTTTTTAATTGGTTATGCATATTATTCCTGGTCCCGCAATATAAATGTTGCTTTCTAGCACTTTTACTTTTTTTAGGGGGGGGGAAGAGAAGATTCTAATTGCAGAAATCCTGATTAGTTCATTGACTCCAAGAAAGAAAGCAAAGTTGTGTCGGGAGGAATCTATGGGGCCTCATGGCATCTAGTGTTTGCATGTGAGAGTTGGAGGTACCACATACACCAAAATACCACTCACTGATGCCATCAAATCCTGTTATCAGTAAACAGGCAATCCATTAATGAGTTATTAGTGCTACCCTGTCTGAAAGATCCATGTTCTTCATGTATGTGGTAAATGGATGGCAGTTACATTTGTGTAAACAGTTGTGAATGATTGATTTAAAATGCTGCACCTGCCCGAGCATCTCATTCCTGTCTCAAGAAGGGTGCTCTGTGACTTGAAAGCTTGCACAGACCATTAAACGTTTGGCCAATAAAAGATATTGTCATCTTAACCACGTCGTCGTTCCTTCTGGAAAAAGGCACCCACAAGAGGTTAGATTAACCCACAAATAATCAGATGTGGGAAATCAGAGAGATGTGAGACCCGATACGGCTGCTCGGCAAATGATGGGATGCACAATTTCTCTTCTGAATTAGTGAGGAAAAGATGTCAATCCAATAATGCTCAGTCTCCATGAAGGGACAGAAGGAGAATCAGATGCATTCCATATTTATGTGTGGTCTTCAAGACTGCTTTGCTTTAGAATTCCTGGCACCCGGATTCTTTCTGATGCCATTAGAGACACCTTGGGCATAAATCAGTCATGTCCCACTATCATCAGAAGAGCTAGGCTCAAAAGGGTAGATACTGAACTCAGATTATTTATTTATTTATTATTTGCATTTTTACCCCACCCCTTTTGCAATAGCAACCTGGGGTGGGTTACTCATATAAAACAAGCATATCCAATAAAAATATATAAATATAAAATAACCACATAAATTGCATCTCTAATTTACCAAAAAGCAAGAGAAATAATAAATATAATAGTTGCAGTGTTACTAGACTACAGAAGTCTGCTTTGAATGGCTCAAGTCATGGCTCAAAGCGATGTCCCCAAATGAGTTTCCTCATTAACATTAGCCTGATCACCTATCCATACTGATCTGATTTTAATTGCTTGGGCAAAATACTTGGCCACCGACAGTGTCCTGTGTTTGTCATGATCTCCCAACAAGAATTGAAGATACTCCCGAACTGGCCCACTGGGAATGGACCTCAACATGGGACATATAAGCTCGAATCTCAGTTGCCTATATATCCTGCCAAACATGCTGAACCAATTCCACTTCCCCCTACAGAAGGCAAGAAGATCCGAGCTGAGGCAAACCTCCACCAGGAGGGAATTCCAGAGCGACGGTGCAGCTGCCGAGAATGCTGTCCTGTCCGTCCGAACCCGTCGATAATGTGGAACTTCCAGGAGGGTGGCCCCGGAGGACTGCAGGGACCACCCAGTGGGTGAGGCAATCGGGGGTGAGGAGATAGTCGCTATGTCCTACGTATGGTTTGGCTATCCTTCCTAATCCCTTTATTGTTGTCTTACACTCATTCCTACCCTGACACTTTTGCCTTTTTTCAATGGCACTCTTATCAATCAGAAACCTAGGGTACTTTCAGACGTTACGGGCGGCCGGTTCACCACAGCGAACCACCAGGGGGGGCGAACAGCGCAACCACGCCCGGGGGTTGGAAAACGACCCAAACAGACGTGCCGGGAACGGCACCACGGCCCGGAACCGGGCCGCACCATCACGGCCCGTGGCAGCACAACAGACGTGCAGCCGAACCCCCGGCGGGCGCTAAACCCCCACAAGGCACCGGGCAGGGGCGGGACACAGACATGGCCGACTGAGGGCAAACGAAGCCACAAGGCACTCAAGGGAACGCCCACACAAGGGAAACGGGAAGGGAGGGGGGAAGAGCGAGAACAGGCTGACAGCCGGCTCACACAGCGGTCCCGCAGCAGGGCACAATGCACGGCCACACGCCCGGGCACACACACTCACACCAGGGAAAGGCCGGGAAGGGGGGAAGGGGCGCCCGGAACGCCCCACCCGGAACACCGGCAGGGAGGGGGGGGGCACCACCACGGGGCAAGGCACGGACAGCAGCAACCCCCACACCACCCCAGTCCAGTCCAGTCCAAGGAGGTGCCCCCACAGGAACAGAGGCAGTCTCGGAGGGGGGGGGCGGACCCCCGGAGCAAGGCACGTTGGGGGCCCCCAAAGCACAGCGAGGCCGGCGGAGGGGCGCCAGGAGGAGGAGGAAGGGGGCCCCACAGTCAAAGGCTGGCACAGGCAGGGCAGCCGGGTCCAGCGGTGCTCCTCCGCAGCACCAGCGACGCTCAGGCAGCACCCACGGAGTCACGGGGATGGAGGGGGCCCAGGACCACGGCCAGGGGCAGCAGCAAGCAGCGAGGCGGGCGGGAGCTCACCGAGGTGGGGTCCGCAGGTCGGGAGCGGCCAGCGGGGACCAGGCCCCCCCCCCGGGCCGGGGCGGGAGCCCACACGGGGGCACCACGCCGGGGGGGGCAGGCCAGCGACGCGGGGCTCACGGGCCGCTGCCGGGGGCCCCGCTGGCCCGAGGGCCCGGGTGGCCCGCCCGGTGGACCAGGTGGGGCCAGTGCAGCATGCCCCGGCGGTACCCCTGCAAGGACATGTAGTGGGCGATCAGGTAGTAGGCCTCGAAGGGATCGGGCATGGTGAGGGCCAGCTGCACATCCACACGCGCCCACACCGCCAACAGGGATGACATCTCCACCGCGGAGGGCTCCGGCACACAGCAGGCAGCAGAAGGGGGCCACGGAAGATGCCCCAGCTCCAGAAGCCGCTGGAACGCCGCCCCACGGGTGCGCTGGTACCCACGGGCCCCGTGAACACAGGAGAAGTAGCTCACGGCCAAGGCAGGGCCACCCTCGGCCAGGCACTCCGAGTAGGCGCCCAGACCACACACCACCAGCGCTGACACGGTCTCAGAGGCGCTCCAGGGCACATGGGCGCACAGCACCTCCGGGATGCGCCCCTCGGGGAAACGAGCCAGCCCCAGGGCCTCCGCATGCAGCCGGCAATCACGGGCGCTCACCACATGGCCAAAGTAACGGAGCCCGGAGCTCAGGCTCTCGTAGGCACCTGCACGGCTCCCCGGCCCGGCCAGGAGCAGCTGCACGGCAGGGGTGTGCCACAGGTCGCACAGAGACATGGTCTCGCGGAAGGCCCAGATATGGGGGGCCCCTTGGGGGCCGGACAGCGGGAGCCCCATGGATGGGCAGCCAGCCATGGTCCAGCACAACAGGGAATGGGACACGGAGCCCGGAGGGCACACAGACTGCCCAGGGCCGGGAGAGGCTCGGCCCGGCCCCCGGGACAGGGAACACGGGCCCGCACCGCAACATTGTAGCACAACAGAGCGAGGCGTGGGGTGCGGGCCCGGCACAGCTGCAGAGAACAACAGCGAGCTCTCTGTCTGCCTAATCGCACCTTCAAGGCCATCCCGCTACAAACAGCGAGGGGAGGGGGCCCGGGGTGCTGGGGGCGGGAGCAGCCGGAATGCACCGGCACAGGGCGCGCGCAGGGCCGCGAGGCCGACCCCCGGGCGGGGCCACCAGCACCGGGCCGGCATAAGCGCTCCCAGCCCCCACCGGGGCCCCAGCACCATGGAGCGCGATAGGGCAGGTGGGAACTGGATGTTCCTCGCGCTCGCGGCTGAGTGGCACCGTGACCACACTGAGCAGCTGTGCCTCCTGACCGAGAGGGTGCACCTGGCCGTCCGCCTGCGCTATGTCCTGGCCCTGCGGGCTGGCGTGCGCCTCCGGGGCCAGCAGGCCCGCAGGAGAGTCCGTGGCCGGCTCAGGGCTCGGCGCCGGGCCTGGGGGGCGTGGCTGGCCGCCTGCCGGAGCCTCACCCGGCCCGCTGCGCTCCGAGGGGCCGCGAGGCGGTTCCGCTGGGCAACGCAGACCCTCCGCCGGGCAGCGCTGCTGGCTATGCCCATAGCGCGGAGCCTATGGGTCACGGAGCGGCCCCAGGCCTGGTGGGAGCGGGCCCAGGCCCACTGGGGGGAGGCCGAGTGGGGGTCCCACTTCCGGATGGGCAAGGCCACCCTGCTGCGCCTAGCGGAGCTCCTCACGCCCTGGCTGGAGCGGCAGCACACCTCCATGCGGGAGCCCATCCCCATGGTCCAGCGGGTGGCCATAGGGGTCTGGGCCCTCGCAACGCCCGACTCCTGCCGCTCCGTGTCCCAGCACTTCGGGGTGGGGCTCAGCACGGTCGCCTGCATCGTGCGGGATGTGTGCGAGGCTGTGGAGGGCGTGCTCCTCGACAGGACCATCCAGCTCCTGGACCAGGGCGCTGTGATGGCTGGCTTCGCGGCCGGGGGCTTCCCGAACTGCATCGGAGCCGTGGACGGCACACACATCGAGATCCTGCGCCCGGCCGCGGGGGAGGCCCTGGAGTATGTGAACCGGCACGGATACTACTCCCTGCACCTGCAGGGGGTGGTGGACCACCGGGCCCGCTTCATAGACATCTACACGGGCAACTCCGGCCGGAGTCACGACGCCAGGATCATGACCATCTCCCCCTTCTATGCCCGCATGTACCGGGGGGACTTCGCGGACATGGGCATGAGGTGGATCGAGGGTGTTCCCATGCCCCCCTGCATCCTGGGGGACCCCGCCTACCCCCTGACCCGCTGGCTGATGAAGGTCTACCCTGTCCCGAGCACCCCTGCGGAGCAGGTATACAATACCCGCCTGTGTGCGAGCCGGACCGTCGTGGAGCGTGCCTTCGGGGCCCTGAAGCAGCGCTGGAGGAGTCTAGCTGGCCGCCTGGACTTCACCGTCCCCACCTCCGCCCTGGTGATCGGTGCCTGCTGCGTTCTGCACAATGTGTGCGAGACCGAGGGGGCGGCCCTGGAGTACCCCGAGCCCCACCGGCCCCCCGGTCCTGTTCCCCTGTACGTGAACGCAGGGAACCCCCGGGAGTACCGGTATGCCAAAAGGATCCGGAACGCCCTTGCAACCCACATCGCCCGGGGGGGCCCGCTGTGAGGGCCTTCCCGCCCCTGGGGGCCCCACCCCCCGTTCCGTGCCCATGCCCCTGTACACGCGGTCCCACAGCCCTGTCCCCCCCACAAACGGGCCGGGGACAACTGTCTCTTTACAACACTTTATTGCCCACACAGTGCACACAATCACCCTGTGCCCCCTCCCCACCCCCGTCCCCGTGACCCCGTCCACCACCCGCCCTCATGTGGCCCTCCCCCTCCCCCCCCTTCCCACCATCCCCCCGCGTTTCCTGGGCCGACCCCTCGTGCGGCCGCTTGGGCCCACCGAGCTCTGGGAGCTCCCCTCCCCCCCACTGTCCGTGTCCCCTGCCGTGTCCTGGGCCGGTCCCGGCCCCGGCAGGGGGCCGGGCGGCGGATGGGCAGCTGTGCCCGGTGCCCCGGTCGCGCCCCGGGGGGGCTGGACCCTCCGGAGGCCCGGGGGCACTGGGAGGCGCATGCGAGGGCCCTGGGGCCGGGGGGGCGCCAGGGGCGGCAGGGCTGGGCCCGGGGGCGCCGAGGGGCCCGGCATGGGGACCTGGGCGGGCAGGGCGCCCGGAGGTGCGCCGGCCATCACGTAGGCACACATGGTGCCCGCATGCAGGAGCAGGGAGGTCCCAATGTCGTGGGACCTGTCCATCTTGGCACTGTGCTCCCGCACCATGCCCTGTATGTCCTGCCGGAGGCCCCTGAGCAGCCCCTGCTGCCGCTGGTGCTCCCGGCGCTCCCGCCTCCGCTCCAGGCGCACCTCCGCCTCCAGCCGGCGGTCTGTCTCCAGGGCCTTCTCCATGGACCGCTCTATGGCCGCCTCCATGCGGTCCACGGAGGCGATCATGCGCTCCCCCTGTTCCTCCGCCCTGCGGACGATGTCCTCCGCTTGCTCCTCCCTGCGCCTGCGGACCCGCGCCCGGTACTCCCGCATCCGCTGGGCTGGGGCCGCGGCCGGCGGAGGCGCCGCGCGCGGGGGCTGCCCTGTGGAAATGGGCGGGTGGGTCAGTGCAGGGCCCTGTCCCCTAGCGGGGTCGGGTCCCGGGGCCCCCTGCCCCCCCTCCCCCACTGAGGCCAGAGGCCCCCCTGGGCTGGCGCCCGGGGGGCCCTCCCGCAATCCCAGCCCTCCCGCCTTACCTGGGTCCGGCACCTGCTCTCCTGTGCCCTCCGCGGGGGCCTGCACCGTCTCGCTGGCCCGGTCCTGGGGCTCCCCATGTCCTGCGGGCGGGAGAGGGGGGAGCGGGTGAAGGGGGCTGGTTGTGGCCCCTGCAGCAGGGCCCCCACCCCCGCCCCTGCCACCGGCCCCCTGGTCGTGCCCCCCCCTGCCCTGGGGGCCCGCTTACCCTCTATGTCCGTCTCCGAGCCTTCGGAGCCCGGCGCCTCACCCTGGGAGTGCTCCCCCTGGGACCACTGGCTGAGGGTGGTGAAGGTGCCGACCTCCGACTCCGCCTGGCCGGCCCGGCGTTGGGATGTCTCCGGGCTGCTGCTGGGGGGGGGCCTTGGGGCTTCTGCGGGTCCCGGGTGGTCCTCCTGGGGGTGGGGGTCCCCTGAGCTCGTGTCTACCGGGCGGGCGGCGAGGGGAGGGGGTACCTCGGCCCGCTCCCTGCCCTGGACCACAGCGCTGCCCACCAGGCGTGGGGCAACTATGGAGCCCTTCATGTGAAGGATGCGGTCCAGGGCATCGTAGTAGGGGGCGGTGCGGGCCCCGTGGCCGGAGCGGCTGTTATTGTCCTTGAGGGCCTTGTACCCCCTCTTGAGCTCCTTGGCCTTCGAGCGACACTGGTTGACAGTGCGCTCGTGCCCCGCCGCCTCCATGTCGCGCACGATGTCCCGGTAGACATGCTCGTTGCGCTGGTTTATTGCGAGCTCCACCTGGTACTCGAGGGTCCCCCAGATCCGTATGAAGTCCCGGGTCTCCTGGAGGCCCCACTGTCCCCCTCTGTGATAGGCCTTCCTCCGGCTGGGCCCCTGCTGTTCCTCCTCCCGGTGCAGCTCCTGCTGCACCTGCCTCTGCTCCTCCTCCACCTCCTCCTGGGGGTGCGCCTCCGGGGGCCGGGGGCCGGGCTCCTCCTGGGGCTCGTCCGCCCGGGCCGACTTTCGTGTCTGGGGGGGGGAAGGGGGGTGGTTGGTTGCTGGGTGAGGGTGTGGGCCCTCTCGGGGGCCCCCTGCCCCCCTGCCCTCCGCCCGGGGTCCCCCTGCCCCCCTGCCTTCCGCCCGGGGTCCCCCCGGCCCCCTCCACAGGGGGTTCCCCTGTGCCCCCTGTTCCCCTCCCAGTGGGTGCCCTTACCCGTTTCCTGGGTGCCTCCTGTGGGCCTGTTCCGGCCGCTGTCCCCGGGGCGGCGCGACCCGGCTGCAGCTGTGGTTGGTGTTCCCGGGGCGCCTCCCTGGTCGGGTGCTCCCGTGTGCCCCCTTCCTGCACCTGTGCCCCCTCCGCCTGCATCGCTGGGCCTGGCTGCACGTCCTCCGCCTCCTGTGCCGCCGCTGTCGCTGTTCGTGCCTCCGGTCTCTTCCGCTTCCCTCCTCGCTCCATCCCGCCACGCTTGCTTGCTGCTGCTCTCGCTTTAAATCTCCCTCCGGTGTTTGTGTTGGTGCTGGTTGCCTGGCAGCGACGCTGCGTGCCTCGTCCCCGGCCGGGGCTCCATTTTTTTGGTTCCGCTGGGGGATTGGCGTCCAGACGTTACTTTTGCTTGGTTCCCTGTGGGGGTTGGTTTGACCACGCTTCCCGAGACCTTCCCCCGGCTAGCCCGGGAAGCGTGGTTCAAACTGACCCCATGTGGGTATTGAGCGTGATGAACATCTGGCGCACGCCGTTCAGACGTTCCGGGCCCTTTGGCCCCGCGGGGGGGTTGAGCGTGGTTCAGTGTGGTTCACCGTGATCTCGTAACGTCTGAAAACACCCCTACTCAGCTTCCACTCCTCCTCGGGCTCCCCAGCGCTCCCAGCCAGTTCTTGTGATTTGCAAAGACCATGCTTCCTGCACACAGTGCCTATGGGTGGCAGACCGGACTGCTGGCATGACTGGCTGCCCCAATTCATATGGGCAGGGGATCCGTGGCCACCTGTTGCTACGGAGCTATTTGGCTTGCCCGGCATGGAGCACTCTGGATTTCTTAGCAGTGCTCCAGGAATGGCCATGAATAGGTGCCGCGTGGCTCACAGGAGTGCACATCCCCCTACTCCACCTTCAGACGGGTGGTGGGATGCATGGCTCCTGGGTGGCCACGTGGGGTAGCATCTCATTTAAAAACATCCCTTTCACAGCAGCACCCTCAGGCACTTCTCAATATATAACATAACGATGAGAGGCCTCTTACACAGATTGAAAGCAAGTGAGGGAAGGAAAGGAGGGGTATGTGTGTGCATAAAGTAAAGTGAATAGAAAACTGGATGGGAAAAGAGAAGAAAATGTGGTGGAAGTGGAATATTGTAGAAGAGAGGTGTGGCACCCAGGAAGGGGCAAGAGAGAGCACGGGGAAGGAATTGGGAGTGAGAGGCCAAGAGAAGTTGAAACAAAAAGCGGAACCGGAAGAGAGGTAAAGAAAGATAAAGGACAAATAAAAATGAAGTGTGGAATGTGGAGAAAAAACCTGTTAAACTTACATAGGGGAGAAAAAATAGTTAGGAATAGAGAAACAGAACAAAGACAGAGAAAGGTGGTGAGGTGGGACAGAAGCAGGCAGAATGGGACAACTCAGATTTGCCATTATATGTAAGGACATGTGGATGGATGGGAGACTTGGCACAGGACCATTGTAATCCCTGGGGCTTAATTTCTGAGCATCTGGATCCATTTCATGATCTGTGAATGAGCAAAAATGTTGCAATTATCCATACATCGACCTGGTCCTTAGACATTTCATTTCAAAGGTGACCCATGCCCTAAATAAAAAGGCCAATGTGCAAAGAATATGTGCATGTATATAAGATGACGTTTACAAGTGTACATGAGAGAGAGAGAGAGAACAAATGCCATGTCCACACCCCACAATCATCAGCTGAGTGCTACCTATCGATGTGGTTTCAATCCTTTAAGCTGGGAAGTTCTGTGTAATGGATCAGTATGAACAGTAGGGGTGGGACTATGGGCAAAAGTTTGGTTTCGGTTTACTTTCAGTTTTGGTTCTCATGTATTTCGGTTCTCGTATTGGTTGTATTGGATCTTTTGCATTGATTTTTGTATTGGATTTTTAACATTGTGGTTTTCCCATTAAAGTCAATGGGGAGAAACCGCAGTGTTAAAACTCCGATACAAAAATCAATGCAAAAGATCCGATACAACCGATAACGAAAAAGAACCGAAATTTCTGATTAATCTGAAATGGCAATTATTGGGTACTTCTGGTTCTTTCAGAAACTGAAAGTCCCACTAACGCATTGCATTGTGGGGTTTGCATGCATCTTCTAAGTCCACATGGATGCACTCTCAGTGGCCCAAACCAGCGTCCCCTCACAGCACTCGTATTAACCGTATGTTTACATTAACATATAAATACAGCAGCGGTGGGGAACTTCAGGCCTGGGGACTAAAATGCAGCCCATCAGGTTATTTTTTTATTTGGCCCCTTTCCAGTTCCTTGATCTGGACTCTGGATGCAGTTTCTACCCCCAAGCATGGAAAGACTGAGATCAGTGTGAAGGAGGAGAGATGAGGACATGGACACAAGGATAGGAGATGGATCCATGATCAGAACTTTCCTTTTACTAAGTGCACCCTATAAGAACCCCCCACTCACAACTTCTATGCAGCTCTTGGAGTTTGTACTAATTTTCAGAGTGACTCCTGGGAGGGAAAAGTACAGTCAGTTCCTACCCTCACTTTTACCTTGTATCTGGAGCAACGTATACTTGTAGCTGCTGCACCATAAACCCTCCACTTACCTACCTATTTCAGTGTGTACTATATTATTTTACACACATACAAAGACAGGAAATTATCAGGATGACTTTTTTCCACCTTTTTAGTAAGAATATTCAGTCCTCTTTATGGGCCAGACTTTCTCCTTGGATTTGGTCTGCAACTCCCTATGTGCCTCGCACTCCTCTGAAGGCAGAAGTTGGCTCCAGAGTGTGTGCATACTATTAACACGGGAGGCCTATACATAGCCTCATCTTGCATTTTTATTATTTGTAGCTTATTGTGCAACTAAGCATGTATCATTGGTTAATTAATGCTGCCAACACTGTGCTCCACTAAATGATTGTTTAGCCTAGAGTGGAATAAAATACCACAATGACTAATACAGTATCATTATGTAAAGGAAAATTAAAAATCTGATAATTTGATTGGAAGTCTCAGATGACTTTTTTCATCTCAAAGTGTTAACCTCAAGTAGCTATAAACAGGTAAATGTTTTATTCATCCAACTGATAAGGAATAAATGCTTATGATATTAATTATGTATAATTAATACTCCTGGGATAAAAAAAATGTATGCTAATAGGTTGTCAGTTAATTAAGTAAGGAATATGAGGTAAACAAAGGTGATTAGAACATACCTTGGGACTATAAACAGAAACCGTGTCTTAAATAATCTGTTTTAAAAATTGCATTATACAGCAAATAGTTCAGGTTTAATCCAAAGTAAAAGCCTAATGTTTTATGGGGGAAACACACAATAGAGATGTTAAATGAAGAAAACAGCTGCCGAGAAACCCCACTTCATTGTTCTACTAATGTTCTTTGTTTTAATATGTCTGAAATTATAGTAGTTGCCTAGGCTTGGGTAAATATCAAAATAGATAATAAACTAACTATGTAGTAATTTATACTAAAGTATAGTATAAATATATATTACACAGGTAGTAAATGCATAGGTAGTGTAAACGAGAAGCAGTGTAGCCATATTGGACTTGGATTTGTGAGATCAGGATTAGGGCTGAAATGAGATTTCACCAAAACGGAAAATCTCATTGAAATTCTGGTTCCCAATAACATCTTGGTCGAATCAAGAACCTCTCAGTAATGTCTTGATGGACATTTCATTTCTCAGTTTACCGAATTTCTGCTTACCGGGATTCCAATTATTGTTTTGCCATTTACTGCTTTGCTGTTCCTCGTCACTCATTGGTTTTATAAACAGATTCCTTTACTAATCTGCAATCCAGTTGGAGATTGGTCAAGCAAAGGGAACAACATAGAACAATAATTCTGATTGGAGGCACTGGAGTGGAGGTTAACAGGCACCGGTGGAAAGTTAAGGGGTGGACTATTTGCACAGTGATTGGCTCAGAAATGTGGAAACAACAAATCCAGAAGTAAAGTGGTACCTTCAGCAATGCGGTAAGCAGTAAATGAATGGTATGTGGTATACAGTAAGTGGAAAGTTGGTAAATCAGGACATTATCTTGTGGCATTACAAGATTCGAGAAATCATATCTGTATCGGGAAATGGTTGGAAATCAATCCCACTTACCAACATGAAGAAATATCTCACGAGCAGCAATTTAACTGCTTGTTTCAGCCCTGATCAGGATGCTATCTTAGCCATGAGCTCACTGGGTGGTCTTGGGCAAGTTACACTCTCCCAGCCTCAGTTCCCCATCTGTAAAATGGGATTAGTAATGACCTCTATCACAAGGTTGTTGTGAGGTGAACTGAATCCTTACAATAAGGATTGTAAAGCACTTCGAACACTGAAAGTACTATATAAATGATAAATAATATATCTATAATGCTTTAATTAGTATAATAGTACTTAATTATTTATCTTTATATACTAGTTTGCACACTAAACCTGCAATCCAGAAACCATGGCTTCAGTGGAGCTACTCCAGAATATTTTGTGAATTGCAGTCCAAGGCCCTTTTTTCACGGGCGGCACCCACGCATGAACACACAGAAATCTGGGTGTCCGTGCATGGGTGCTGCTTGTGTAAATTCCACGGGGGATGTGTGTATGTGCACGCGTGTGTTCCCATGCACATGCATGCACGCCCACCTCCACCCATCCCCCATGCACAGAGCCACCGGTGAAAACGGCAGTTGCTCTGTGCGTGGAGGCGGGTGTAGATGGGTGTGCGCCAGTCTACACCCTCCCCCCACCCACTGCACATGGACCGTGGTGCACTCCAACCCCCCTGCTCTGCGGCGAGTGTTAAAAGGGCCTATGCTATAGCATATAGTTATAATCTCCTTCCATAGAAGATTAATTTTTTAGCAAATCTGTAACTGGCCAAGACAAGCTGCATTGTCCTCATTTGTAAAGCTTAGCTGTGGGAAATTTCAGACAAGACACTCTCCAACTACCTCCCACCCACTATACATGTTGCAGGGCACCCATAGGGCAACACTGCAGCCCTGCAACATGTATAGTGGGTGTGTGGTGAGTGGGTAGTGGGTGGAGAGTGTCTTGTCTGAAAACACCCCTTCTCAGCTTCTGAACCAGTTTGGTGTGGCATGCAGATCTCAGCAATTTCGCAGTGTGTGATCCTCAACCATTAAAGTCAATAATAACTGAGCTGTTGACTTCAGTGAGGGCAGGATTCCTGCATTCACATGAGTCATTTAGTATGTGAAAAACCCTTCTGCCTGCCTTATTTTTTAAATGTATGAAAGGGTTAGGTCTCGGGGTACACCAGGTGTAATGAACTCCGAAAAAGTTACACTGGAAAGCAAAGTTTAAAAATGTGTCTAAATTCATCACACACATTTCTGTAATGTGTGAAATAATTAATGTACATATTAGTGAGCCTTAATTGTTGCAGAAGGGGATATAAGTGATTTTCTCCTCAGGGGATGAATCCCCTACTACCTGCCTGGTTGGGACAATGCATTGTTAGGAAAAACAAAAAATCCACATAATAATGGGATAGCTTTTAGTGGCGAGGTAGTATGCCGGTAACTTTTGAAGTGTGGGAGGTAACGTGAGAACAATTAAATTGCACAAATACAAACTCACGCAACAGAGTACACGCAGGTGAAGAATCTCATAGGAATGCAGCCATAGTCTGTACGTGGCCTCAACTGCAGAGTGGATTGTCCCAAAGACCGTATTGGTATTTGTTTGTTATGCAGTGGCTCAGTTCAGTGTGGAAATGATATAAAAGGACCCATATAAACCAGTATAGCCTAATGAATAAGATACTGGACCTGGGGAACCAGGGTTCGCTTCAAATCCCATTTTAGCCATGCACTCTTTGGATAGCCTTGCACAAGTCACTGTCTCTCAGCCTCTGTTGGGGATAATAATGTCTTGCCTCGCAGGATTGTTGTGAAGCTGAGTTAGGTAAGCACTGCAGTGTAAAGCACTGAAAGCTGAATGATTAATCATAAAGGGTTAATAATATTTGTTGTTAAAGATCAAATCCTAGTTGTTGTTGGTAGGTTGGTTAAAAAAATGGCTTTGCTGCTGGTAACAAGAGATTCCTCTTCTCAACAAGATATCACTGAGTAAATGATAATATATTGTAGATGAGGCCTGGGTACCTGGGTGGATGAAATCTGTTAAGAATGGAATGCGTACATGGCCAAATATTGAAAGACTGATAGAGTATGTTCTTGTGTATCTAAATTGAGGGGAACATTCCCAGGTGTTTGGATAAATAAGAGTGCTGTTAAATTCTATGGGATGGCACTGTTATTTTGGATATCTAGGATTTTTAGGGAATTTGGATAAGCAGGTGTGTGCATTTTTAGGGAATTTGGATAAGCAGGCGTGTGCTGTATGTGAGTGTGTGCACAGTGCCACAAAGTAAAGTGGCCAGCAATAGGAGTTCTCCCTAGCTCAGGACTCTGCCCCTGCCCCTAGAGTTCTGCTTACTACAGGCAGCATGAACTGGGAGAAGGAAGAACATTGAGAATCCTCCATCCATTAAAGATAAGCTGCATTCCTATCCCATTGACTTTAATGGTGGAGGATTGTGCCTTTTAGTGATAGGTTTAAGCCTAGGTCAAAAAGATATCATTAATGCCAATCACATTGCCATAAATCAAAGCTTACAGTATGCTTAAGCCCTGGGAATCTGTCAAACTACAGCCTGTGGGGCACAGTAAGCACATTCCTAATTATTCCAGCTCCACCTATTCATTATGCATTTCAAGTACTGTTTTTGCACAGTCCGTCTGTTCTCTAGACAAGTGGACAAGGCCATATCAGCTTTCATGAGGTCTGGTAAGAAGCTGTGCAAAGCATTTGGCTAACCGTAAACGCAGAGCTTTAGAATTACCCAATGTAAAGCTCTATCAGTGGGCTTTTAATTTGGCTCCGGCTCTGCAGAGTCTGGCAGGCTGATGAAGTGCAATTGCCATGGGTGAAAAGAGAGCACCAATTAACAGACACACGTGAGGCTGGCACCTACCGAGGCTTCACCCTGAAAGATTTAAAGACAAATAACTCGGTGATCAGACACACCTGGAAATCTTGGAATGAACTTCAGAGTTACAAAAATTAAAACTGGTTAAAAAAACAACTTTCACCTGACTCCCTAAAATTATATAAATTTTATATTTATATAAATTGATGAGGAAAAATATAGGGTGTCATAGCAAAGGGTCCCTGGAAATAAAAAAGACTTTTATGAAAGAGTTTGTTCATGTTATGAAAGAGTCAAAAATTAATGTAGAATATAAAAGCTATTCAACTCAGAAGAGGTCTGCAGAATCTATTAACTATCATTGATGGGTTTGACCCCCCACTGGTTCCTCAGGTTTGTAGTCTGGGAGTGCTCCTCGATTCCCAGCATCCATCTGGATGCCTAGGTGGAATCTGTGGCAAGGAGCGTGTTAGGCCAGTTACATCTGGTGCTGCGGCTTTGGCCGTACGTCTCTGACTCTGACCTGGCCATTATCATCCATGCTTTCATCACCTCAAGACTGGACTATTGTAATGCGATCTACGTGGCGCTACCCATGGTGACATTTTGGAGACTGCAGCTGGTGCAGAACGTGGCGGCTCGTCCCTTAACAGGGACGGGTTGCCGGGAGCACATTACACCAGTGCTCCATTCTCTGCACTTGCTGCCTGTAGTCTTCCGGGCCTGATTCAAGGTGTTAGTGCTTACCTATAAAGCCCTATATGGCCTGGATTCTACCTATCTGCGGGATTGTCTCACTTCCTGGGCTCTGGATTGACCCCTGTGGTCATCCAGAAGCGCCTTTCTCGAAGTGCCCTGGGTATCTCGGGGGGTGACTATGGAGAGGGTGTTCTTGGTAGCTGCACTGGGGCTGTGGAACTCCCTTCTGGCGGAGGCTCAGATGGCCCCGGACCTCTTCTCTTTTTGATGTCAATGTAAGACCTAGCTGTTCTGCCAGGCTTTTGACGAGGGAGATGGGTGGTGGGTTGAGGGTTAGGGATGGAAGGTTTTTTTTGTTTTTATGCCTCATCATTTTGATAGTTTTATGATATTTTTGTATTTGTTGTTTTATGTATTTTTTATATTTATTATTATTATTATTATTATTATTATGATTAGCAAACATTTATATAGTGCCATTATTTATTAGCAAACGTTTATATACATGGCGCTTTACAAAGTAATAGAATAGACACAGTCCCTGCCCTAGGGCTTACAATCTGAGAGATTGGGGGGCGGGGGGACAAGGAAGGGGAACAGAGGTAGAGACAAGGGATGTAACATTCATGAAGATACGAGGTCCTGCACGTGCTTGGCTTGGTTACATCGAGAATGATGACTGGTGAGGATATGAGTACACAGACCTCAGATAACAGATTGTACTGGATGGAGGGTATCAGCAGGAGTTAGGATCGGGGAGCGAGGAGTCGAGGAGAGCAGAGCAGAAGAGGTGGGGCTTGAGGAGGGATTTGAAGGTACAAAGGGACTTGGATTTGAAACTGGATGTGGGCAGGGAGAGAGTTCCAGGCATGGGGAACAGCTAGGGATAAGGGACGAAGGCAATTAGGAGCGCAGCGGAGGCATGGGAAGGCGAGAGGGGACAGAGTTTGTTAGCTGTCCCAATGTGCAGTTTGTTAGCCGCTCTGAGTTTCTGTTAGCTGGAGGAGGTGGGATATAAATTATTAAATAAATAAATAAATTTAATAAAATAAAATAAAACTACCTCTTTATTAACAACCTATGAAAGGACATCCTGGTCAAGCAGTTGGCCAGTGAATGCAGTAGGAATCACTTTATTGACTTTAATGGAATCTAGATCAGACTAGGAATACAGTCCGTACAAGTCATGCAATGATGTTAAAAAGTTCTCCAAATTCCATAACTTTGTGGAGAAACTAATTTAACTCACATTTGCAAGTCAGGGATAAGATATAGGGTCCCAAACAAGTAGAAGTCAGTGAAGAGGATGAAAACCTTGACCTTTATTTTATAAGTTGATGTGAGTTTGGGTGGGACTATTGTTAGTTTCTTAACGGATTGTACACGATGTTGGAGAGTTTAGGTGAGGCTTTGGAAAAAGCTCTGCCTTGTCCTCTTTCAACTGAAGTAGAATGCACCCAGCCCCATACCCAGATGCTGTTGGGGTGGGGGTGGAGGGGAGAGTATGCTTCCTGTCCAGATTAGGAGCTGTCCGATATGAGGGTCATAAGTAGAGCTGAAATGAGAAGCTATTTTGCTACAGATGGATAATATCCCCAAATTCCTAGTATCGCAATGGATGTCCAATTGGTACCCAGTTACCAAGTCAAGCACCCAATTACACAAAATAGTGAGCATTACCAAGTTGCTGGTTTTTCCATTTTACTGACTGATTTTCAGTTTTACTGATCAATTCCAACTGAACTTACTGTTTCTGTGTGTGTGTTTCTGAATGTTCCTGACCATTTCCCTAACTCACATGGCAGAAACAGAAAATTGGTAGCAGAAAACTAGAAATTAAATCATGAAAACAATTTTTCAGTAATTTGGTCAGTTAATCCGGCACTAATTGCGTACCGATTAGTACCTGATGTTACCAGGTCATATCGGGTACTGCAATTTTGCTGTGTATACCCATTTTTGTGAGCATTCATTTCAGCTCTAGTCATAAAGCTTGTTCAGAATAAATATGGGAGTCTATATATGAGAGTATTGTTAAATTAAGTACAAGGGCAGCAAAGGTAGGCCAGTGTTGAGTGTTTTTGAAATCTGCCTTTCTTGAATTAGTTCTTAAAGCAACAATGTGGCTCTTATTTGAACGTGGTTTAATCCTGTGTTTCAGCTCTGAATTTTCCGCATGGGTGCAGAGAGAGGAGAGAGAAAGGGAAGGCCATTGCACCTCCTGGTTCCTGCCCCTTCTGAGCCTTTGAGGTGGGGGATAGGATCATATTGGAAAGAGGTAGGTGAGAAAGGGCTGTCCCACCCTATTCCAATGTGACTGAACCCCCTTTTTGATTAGACAGCCCCTTTGTCTCGCCCCTTTCCGAATGACATCACTATGCTTGGAAAGCGGCGTGGTCACATTGAAAAAGGATGAGGTAAAGTAGGCTTTTCTGCCATCCTCCTCTAAAATAAATTCTGTCGGCATCCCTGTTTTTTAGGGAGAAAATCACTGATAAAGTTCACTTTAAATAAGAAAGAGGGTGTCTTCACACAGACATCTGCCCTGCCTCTGCCCCTCCTAACTCCCAGGAGGGCTGTCCATTTAAAGGTGTCAAAGACTCCTGCCAGGTGTACAGGCGGAGCGAAGGTGGAGCAGGCTGTCCCTGCTCTAGGGCTGCCCCGCCAGTGGTACTCTGGAACATTCCGGAGCACTGCCAGCAGAGTGCGTAGCCCAACCCCGGGGCACTGACCACCAGAGGCAGGGCTACCCTCCATCACTCTCAGCCAGGGGTTGCCCTAGCAATGCCATAGCATTGCGGGCGATGTGCCTGCAATGCTACGGTGTAGGGAAGGGGTGCTGCGTAGGCAGACTGTGGGTCCCAGGAGCCAGTGAATCCTTTTAAAACGGACCCAGGTGCGGCTGCAAGTGGGCAGACATGGAGGTACGCTCTTAGGCCGTGTCTGGGGTTGAGCACCCCTGTGTCGTGTAAAAACACTCAATGACTTGGCCATCCCTGCTTGTTTACTTTTTGAAGACAGTTTATTCAGCTGAGGTTCAAAAGTGAAAGAAAATTGCTCTAAATAGGCTTACTCGTGGATTAAATTTTTTTATATAAAATGATTCTCAGGGTCAGGGTGGATGCAGCATCCCCACTGCCCAACAACATTTAGCTCCGAGTTACGCTAATGCTTAAGTGGATGTTACTGTAAATAGTAACAGACTTAGAATAATGCATGCTTTAGAGCTCTGCGTAATAAGTTCTTTAATGTTCGTCTAAAAGTACTCTTTCACTGACTTAACCTTCTTGTTTTATATACTTGTGCTTGATTTTCAAAAAGACTTCACACACAATGACTTTAGCTAGAGCAATGCACGATGGATAGATGGCCAAGTGTGCAAACAGGAATTTGAAATTTTGACCTTCAAAATTCATTCATAACCTTCATTCACTGAAATGTTGATTTAAAATCAAGTTTGAACCCAGCGCTGTTGTAGAAGCATTTCTAAAAGTTCCTATCCTTATTGCCATGTTTAGAGTTTAGTCCTAAAAAGCCTTCACTCATCTAAGTGGTAAACTTTCCTGGGTCAAACACAACATTCCTAATGTGCTGCATGCAATTAAATCTTTTCAAACTGCCCCCCCCCCCCTTTTCTCTTTCAGTCTTTGCTATGACACACAAAAGTTAGTATTCACTGCCAGTTGCCAGGAACCTGTTCTATGGGGAAAATACTATGTCAAGACTTTTCAGAGTGTGTGTAAAGTATAAATGCAAAGTACTTTTATTATTTCAATGTTCCTTCTCTTCTGCTTCTTTGATGCATACATTTAAAGCAACAACGCTTCAAGGTTAAAGCACTGAATTTAAACTCTCCCAAATGCTGGGATGGCAAAGAGCATTATGTGAAATTCATCAGGATTGCAATTGCACATAGGATGGTACACCTCTTCTACTTAGTGATTCCGAGCTGGCACTCTTGGGAAAATAAAAATGACAGTTCAGGATGAATATCAGACAGGAAGAGATGTTTAAGAAGAATGATAAACTAAAACTGCTTTTGCAATGAGAAGGCTAGGTTATTTCTTTAAAAATAAATGTGCAGACAACACACACAGAGGGCCAGATCATCAATCGGTGTAAGTTAGGGTAACAGTCAGTCCGTAACAGTTAACTTAGTCAATGGTGGTATGCTAAAGCTGAAATGAATATCCACAAAGAAAATTGTATTTGATGATTTTGCTGCTTCGAATTAGGTCTGATGAAGTGAAAACACTATTCATTCCTGCTTCTGTTCAGATACTACTTTTGGTTTTCTGGGTTGTTTTTTCCATTTCCTCGCATTTTGGGGTTGAGTAAAGGTAGGGGTGTGCAGGTCGTTTTGTTAATGATGAGAATAACGACAACAATAATGAAAACAACAACCGAGAATACCAAAAACAACAACCGAGAATACTGATGACAATATCCATAACGATACCAAAAACGATACCAAAAACAAGAAACAAAAATGACAATGTCATTATTATTGTCATTATTAGTGCTGTGGCAGTTGGGTTTTGGAGGGAAAATGTGCAGAGGGGAGGAGGGAGCAGACATCTCAGAATCTTAACTGGGTTGAACTCTTGAACTGTGCCTGTGTTGGGAGGGGCGAGCAGCTCAGCAGTATCTGATGGATGTATCGCTGGCCAATGAGCAACGCAAGCAGGCCCAAGCAGACTCATGGCACTCTGTGATTGCTCAATGCCTGCTGCCTCCCACAACCAATCAGGGGGGCTCTGGGGGAGGCCACTGCAACCCTTTTTAATGGGAGTGCCAGGTTTTTTTTCTCCATTCTGTGAGAGCTCTGCTTGTCAGGTTGCATTTACAGAACTGTGGTGCTTGCACATAAACATTCTCCCTAGCCCTCATTGTATTATTTATTTAATTGAATTATTTTATTTATTTATTTATTTATTAGGTATTACCACCAATACCTTTCCTTCCTCATACCCTACATTTTACCTTCTCCCTTTCCCTGCCCTTCTCCCCCATACATTATATATAGATAGGTAGTATAGATTAGATATAGATATATATTATGGATATATAGATTAGATTAGAATAGTTATATAGATAATTGATTAGATAATGGGTAGTTTTCCTTTTCACTTCCCCAGTCTCCCTTAGATTTTTAATATTTTAAATATTTTAATATTTTTAGATTTAAAATATTTTAAAATATTAGTTGTACACGGGAATCGATACCGATGCCAAAAAATAAAATCTTTGTTTGAAACGGTACCGATATCAATAACGATACCGATACCGATATCAATACTGATATTGATACCAATACCAAAAATGATACCAAAAATGATAACAAAAACGATAACGACAAAACAAAAATGACATTGTTAAAAACAATAACAAAAACGATATTTTTGAATAACGAAAACGAAAAACAAAAACACCATGGGGTCCTGGTGCATACCTCTAGTTGGGAGTATTTCTGTTTGAATGGCTATCTGAATATCCAAGCCAATAATGCCAAAACCTCTTGAGTATCCAAAATGAAATTTCTGCTATACAGATACTGTTTTGGGTGCATATGTTTGCTTGGACTTTTGGATTTCAATTGAAAAATGTGAATAGTAATCATGAAAATTGTGAACACCAATTCATTTTAGCTCCAAGCTATGCTGATTTACATTAGGATCCAGATCAAGATATAGATCAAGAGTTTATGACTTCGTTATAACTTTCCTGGGTATGATGTGTTTTGATTTAAAGCAGTGATCCTCAAATCACCACTTACTGCAGAGTAGTCCCATTGACTGCAATGAGAGTACTCTAGAGTAAACAGTGTGATACCCAAAGCCTAAATGCTTTGTAAAGCATCTTCCTGCTTTCTCTTCTGATCACCCTTACTTACAGTTCATATTTGGATAATAAAGGGTAGATTTTAATTTCTAGGTATGGTAGGGTATGGTGGCTATAACTTGTTTTTTATATGCTTGTTTTGCAGTGGAGAGGAGAAGGAAATGAAGAATAAACATGGGGTAGGAGTAACAAAATAAAAGAATATTTAAATGATTTCAAATGGATTGTAAAGTGTTGAATCATAAAAGGTTGGCAAAAAAGCCCTCTCCTCATGAGGTCTGGCTAATATTAGGAATTATTGCCTCAAACACTGCAGGTGTGGATCCATTTCTTTCACTGCTAGCAAATGGGGTTGCAACTGCCTTTGACAATGTAAAAGCTGCACAATCCTCATGCCCCAGGGCAGACAATGATGTTGGTGAGATGCTGATTTTAGGATAGAAAATTACAATGGTTATATAGTAAACAGCACCTGGAAGTTTACTAATGATTTTTACAATTAACAGCAGCACTGCGGTCTGATTATTTATGCATGCTTTCTATGAAAGAAAAGAAAAGAAGCAGATGTTGAAAAGAGTCACATGGTTTGAGGTTTTTGTTGTTGTTGATGGTCTCTCCCCCCCCCCCCCTTTTTTGTGTGTAACCGGAGGTAGAGCCTTCTTGTTACCAGTGTCTTTTTGCAATAATGTACAGATTGCAAAAACAAAACCCTAAGCTTGAGGCCATTTGATATCCCTTTTAGCTAGACCTTATGTATACCTGTTTTATATCGGTGTGTGCGTAATGACATTCAGTTTTTACTCTATGGCCATGTTTTCATGAGCAGATTAAGCATTCAATCAAAAGGGCCATGGTCATGCAATTCTCTTCTGCTCTCACAAACGGCTTCTTCTGAGGTAATATGCAGAGCAATGGCTGAATCTATTCAAAGTCCACCAGGTGTGCACCTGCCGGGCTAGTTAATTTCAGAACGCTGAGATTCTAAAGCACACTGCCATCTGCAACATAAATTTAAAAGTACAGGAAGCCATACTGGTAGCTAATATATTTCCCCCTCTATTCTCTAGTCATCATTTATTTTTGCAGCTGTTCTTGACCTACTGCCAGTGATAAAGCGTTTCAGCAGTGAGACAGTTCCTTTCAATCCTATCATATTACAGCTAATATCTCAACTAGGTTTGAGGCGGAAATGACTGTTCCTGAAATGTCAGTAAATCCCAACATTTGGGGAATGCTCATGAATATTCATTGATATTTCCAGAATCCTGATTGTTCTTGTACTTCTCTTGAATTTGGGATTGGCTGTAGTGATTTTTCATCGATTTCTGTAACCTCCGTAATCTTTTGTCAGTTTTTGTCACTTCCTGTTGAGGAAGACTGGCCAATACCGTTACACATAGAGCCAAAGTACAGATGAGGGAAATGATGAAATTTACATGCCCAGAAGCAGCAAACAAAAGCTGTTATGTTAACAAACCACGAATGTACTGCACAGGCCGAAGAAGAAACGGAAGTACCAAAAATACTGAACAAGGGCCAGTCCTGAATGGGAACTAACAAAAGTAGCAAAAGAGGCTAAGTTTTCACATTGCACAGAAAACAGTGAATAGTCTGTTTCTGACAGAAACAGCATTCATGGCGAATAATCAGTTCAGTCCTGATTTTGACTATGGGGCTGATCCGAAAACCTACGCACTGCACAAAGAGTGTCTGTGCATCTCGCACGCAACCCTCGCACAGACCTCACATGCACCTAGGTTGTCAGGACTATGGCCCGTGCACAAGCACGTGCACATGCACTCATAAGCTGTGCACATGGGGTGTTGGGATCGCTCCCTATGAGTGGGTTAACCAGTTCATGACAAAATGGGAACCATCTTTTCCACTAACCATGTAAAAGATTCTGAATTTTATAAATGAAATAATTTTTTTTCAAAACCTTGTAAATAGGGAAAAAAAGAACTCTTTTGTAGACTGTCTCTTTCACAGGGTGTTTTCAGATGGCTGTAGGGCTGCCCACCCCTGGAGCTTCTCTTGAGATGCACCCCTACATCCTCCCACTCCCAGCCCCACCTAGGTTGGGATCAGATGGACCTGGTGGGTTCCCCAGCCTGTGGTTCACCTTCACAGTGCCCCGCACAAGCACCATAGAGTTGTGGACGATTGCCCAGCACTCCAAGCTGGCACCCATAACTCTATGGTGTTGCCTGGAGGCAACAATCAGCTGGAAGCGGAGCAGTGTGGGTCCACACATCAGACGGACAGGTGCTCTGTGTCAGGCCGGTACCCCAGGTTTATCTGGCCTGCTCCGCCACCGGCACTCTGGAATGTTCCTGAGCACTGCCGGCATGGCAGCCCCAGAGCAGACAGAGCCTGCTCCAATTCAACATTTGGCGGACCACTTTTAGACAAACGGGCCACTCGGGTGTAGGACTGAAGCAAAAATGGATTTTCATTCTCACAATAATCTTGTGGTAATCGAGAACAGTTACCAAGATCTCGGCATGTTCTCAGTAATGGTATGAGATCTTGGCAAGAATCTCAGCAACTTTTACCACTTAACCGTGATTTACCATGTACCGCATTTGTCCTGGTAATTCACATGCACAAAATGGCCACTGCAGCTGTTCTGAGCATGCACAGCCCTCTTCCAACATGGTGCTGGTAGCATCGCCACCATTTTGGAAAAAGGCAGCCATTTTGCGCATGTGTATTACTGGGACGAACACAATAAGTGGTACACGGTAAAACAGTATATGGTATACAGTAAATCACGATAAACATTAAAGATAAATTGAGAAAAATTCTCGACTGAGTAATTGTTGAGAACTGGGGCTTTTTCTTGATTCTCGCTAAAAATGAGTTGAGAACTGTGATTCTTGGCGAGAATTAAGAGAAAATCGAGATTGAGCTACAGCCCTACTTGGGGGTGGTGCGGTCAGCACCGGGACAGTCTCACCATCTAAAAACACCCATTGTTAGTTTTATCATTGTTGCTGTTAGTTTTATCTACAATTGGACAGCTGACTGATGGCTCGCAACTGTCCCTCTTACCCACTAGTCTTCACTGCCCTCCCAGAGCACAGTGAAGCTGGGTAGAGTCATATACAAATGTTTAATTAAAACTAAGTTGGGTATGCATTGAAATTAATAAAATGGAATGACAATTGGACGGAATGGAGACAATTTCTAAATAAATACTATTGTCATTCCAACAGAATGGCTACCTATTACCTCTGGAGTTAGACAAGGGTGTATATTGGCTCCTACTCTATTCAATCTATTTGTTGATGACTTTATTCCAACTATGGAATAAATGTCCCAAAATTTTGGCTTATTTGGGATTTTGATTCAATGAATGTAGTATATCTTTTTTATTTGGTATGGCCTTTGGTCACGCAATCAAATTTTTCACTCCCAGATTGGCTTTCCGTTCCATAGGATGTTTAATGTACGCAGATGATGCGGTAATAGATTAGATTTTTAGATTTATTTTTATTAGGCACAGCTTTCGCCTTATGCCAAAAAAACACAAAAACCCCCAAAACAAACGACAAATCAAACAACAAGCACTAATTTACACCAACCCCATCCTCCTTATCATTTACAAAAACTTTAACATAAATAAAAACAAGGTTTAAAAGAACAAAGTTCATAATAATAGTATTAAAATCTAAACGTCAAATCTATTACCCATAGCAGCTTGGCTTAACTTCAATCCCCATAGGGGATAGAAGATGCAGTAATAGTATCTCAAACTAAAATTGGGCTTCATAGGCAGCTGGTTGCCCTGGCAGAGTATTGTTCTAGGAACAAACTAAAAATCAACTATGACAAAACCAAGGTGTTGGTGTTTGGGAAGAAGGGGAAGGTGCACAAATGGAATATTGAAGGGAATAATATTCAGCAGGTTTCTACCTATCAATATTTGGGATTTCATTTTCATTCTTCCCTTAAGCGGGCTTTTCATTTTAGGCAGATAACGATGCGAGTTAAGGGTACGGCTACGGCTATTATGAGGTTCTTTCATCATAAATGGAAGGGGAAAATACTGCCGGCTCTAAAAGTTATTAATGCTAAAATAAGAGCCCAATTTTTATATGGGGCAGCTCTGTGGGGTATATGGCACCTTTGGGAGATTAATATTGTCCAGTCTAAGACTTTTAGAACTTTGTTGTCCATTCCTTTGGGTGTTTCTACGGCCGCTATAAGGATTGAGCTGGGTCAGATTGGGATGCGGAGGTTTGGAAGCATGCCGTATTTTTGTGGTGCCGACTCTCATTTATAGAGGGATCGAGATTACTTCCACTATTGGCTATTGACTCCTTTAAAAGCCGTTGGGCCGAGGAGGTGGCCACAAAACTTCCTAGGTGGAGTTTATCTTTTCAGTATTTACATGGTAAAGCTAAGGGCAAAATCTACGCAAGGGTCTCTTATGCTAGTTTCCAGGATGACGAAACTGAGGTTGCGGGCTTTTCTTCCCTTGCTCATTACAGAAGTGGCCCTCACAGGTATGGTGAGATGGCTGTATATCTTACCAGAGCTCTTTCCCCTAGAAATTCATACCTTTTTTGTTGTGCTAGAATGGATGTACTACCCTCTAAAGTTTTGGAGGGAAGGTTCGCTGGACTGCCTTTTGATCAGAGACTCTGTCCCTTTGATATGTTGGAGGTGGAGACTGTTGGACATATTTTATTCTCCTGCCAATTGTATAATCTGGTACGTAAAAGACATTTGAAGGTTTTTTTTAGAGAAGCTCCCAGGTAGAACAATCTTTGAACTTACAGTTAATTTTCTTTCTGATGTTAATCCTGAACAGACCAAGGCAGCCTTTTTGATGGATGCTTTTCTATTAAGGGAACTTTTTTGAATTTCCATCCAGTGAATTCTGAAGAACTTATAAATTGAGTTAGATATAATTTGATGTATCTTGGACAGGATGCGGGCCTTGCGATTATAAATGGCTATGTAAATATCTTTTAGCAAATGGAGGATGTAAGGCAGGATTGCGTGCCCTGGTCCTGTTATATATTAGTGAATAATGTTTATTTTATATTTTATTGTAATGTCCCAAAATTTTGGCTTATTTGGGATTTTGATTCAATGAATGTAGTATATCTTTTTTATTTGGTATGGCCTTTGGTCACGCAATCAAATAAATAAACAAACAAACAAACATTCCAACATCCAATTAAATGATTGTGAAATTATAGAACACAGTTGCATCTTTGGGAGTACATAGGGAAGGCAAGAGGGTGTGAACTGATGAGAAGGTATGAGGTGGTATGGGGAACTGTGCTGTTGGTTTCAGTTGGGGCTGAAATGAGATTTCGGCCTTCTTGAAAATCTTGTTGAGAATAGGCTTCTTGACAAGATTTTCTCGTCTCAAGATTCTTGCGAGATTCTTGCGAGATTCTTGCGAGAAACTCGAGATTCTCGCAAGATTCCCGAGCATTTTAAAATAACAAAAAATGGTCTGTACATGTGCAAAAATAGTCACCACTGCCGTTCTGCGTTGCACAGATCATTTTGGAGGCATTCTTGAGTTTCTCAATTTTCTTGAAATCTTGCTGGGGCTGCGAGATTCTCACAACAATTAATTTCATTCTCGTTTCAGCACTAGTTTCAGTCTGTCTCTTTCTAAGACTTAAGAGTACAGTAATGTTATGTAAGATCAGAGCATTGGTTTGGCAAATCCTTTGGCAGATTATTCAACTGCCCAACAGTCCTGGGACTTAAGAATTGGTCATCATTCCTTAGAAAAAGCAATGCCAATGTGGGAAGGGCTTAAACTTTTAAACCTGAGTTCTCTGTTAACAGGAGTAAAGAACATAGAGTAGTCTTTGAATTCTTAGTTTTGCATTTTCTCCTTCTATATAGGTATAGAATGGCAAAAGCAGGGGCATATTAAAAAGTATAAATGTTGATAAATAGTATTTGTATAGACCCTCCCACCACTGAATGGTGCTTGGGGCACTTCACAACATAAATATACTGTTCCATAAAACCACTAAAAATCTATATAACATTTATTTATTTATTCCCTGTCCCTCCTGCCTCCAGCAGCTTGGGGTGGCGTAAATCAGAAAATATATAATACAAAAACACAATATAAAAACAATACAAGAGAACAATAAAAGTGTGCAGAAGACGTAAATAATCCCGTCCACTCAATTACCATCCCCCTCACCAAATGTCTGACGGAAAAATCACGTCTTACATTGACGTCAGAAAGCAAGAAGATCCGGACCGAGATGGACACCTACTAGGAGTGAATTCCACAGCGCCGGTGCGGCCGCCGAGAACACCCACCTGTTGGTCGTCACACACTTATAGCGTGGAACCTCCAGGAGGGCACCCCCCCGATGACTGCAAGAGCCACCCAGGAGCCTGAGAAGTGAGGCAACCCCTCAGACATCTAGGGCCCAGGCCATTTAGGACCATATAGGTCAAAACCAGCACCTTGAATCGGGCCCAGAAGACTATAGGCAGCTAGTGCAGAGCTCGGAGCACTGGTGTAATGTGCTCCCAGTGGCCCAGCCATGTAAGCAGATGGGCCGCCGCATTCTGTACTAGCTGCAGCCTCTGGACCATCACCCTGGGAAGCCTCACATAGAGGGCATTACAGTAGTCTAGCCTCGAGGTGACAAATGCATGGATTTAAAAGGGAAGGTAATGAGGGAGGAGATAAAGAGGAACAAGCAGTGGATCCTCTAAAAGCCCAATTACCTGCTGACATAAGGTGTGAGGTAGGATCTCGAAACAGCAGGTGATTTCTGAACTTGGATAGCCAGTATGTTAACAGGAGAACTCCCTCCCACTCGTGACTATTGCAGGGGGGGTTGGTACCCCAATATCCACCGTTCCTTAACTTCGGGGGGGAATTAGCTTAATTCATTAAACCCGGGGTTCCTGCATGTCCTAAGGATCAGTCTGAGGACAGATACGCACTGCAAGCAGTTTATGTACCCTCCCCAAAAGTGAAGGAAAAGAGGGAGACAAAGATTCAATAAAACTAAAAGGTTTATTTATACACACAAAGAGAGAAACACAGCCCCGGTCTGGCTGGCGGGATGAAAGGAAAAACACAAGTGGTGGCGGGGAAAATGAAAGTGAGGTAGGGAGCGGGGGGGGGGAAGATCCGGAAACGACACAGCGAGAGAGAGAGAGAGAGAGAGAGAGAGAGAGAGCGGGAAAGTCTGGACCTGAAGTTACCTTTCCTGTAGAAAAAGGGGACAGGTGACCCGAGGATCCAGCGAAGTTCGTGGGGGGTTGAGAAGAAGGGGCAGACCTAAGTCTGGGAGATCTCTTGAGCTACAGACACGTACAGGGAAACTTGCACATGCCCGCATCCGAAATCTTCTCAGTTTGCATGGGGGAAGCGAGGGGCAGTTATAGGGTTCAGGATAAAAGATTTGGGATAGGCTCAAGGTGTTACAAAAGACACACAGGGAGGACAAAGGGACACAAATGACCCATCAGGGCATATCTGGGTGGGTTTCTAAGTGAGACAAAAGGAAACATGCATATGTGAACCATGGGGACAAAAGGGGACTCCAGGTGGGTGCTTAGGTGCCACAAAAGGGAAGAGACCTAGGAGAGCCATGGGCAACAGACACACAATGGGCACATCTGGCCATGAATGGGGAGAGGACATTCTGGTGATCTGGGAGGAGTTGTGAGAGGCACCCAAGTGTCAGGGCTGGGCCTTGAACCCATGGCCCTTGGGGTGCTGGAGAGTCTGTCCAGTGCCCTGCGCCACCTGGTGGCCTTGTAAGGGTGTTGGGTTGTCTCCCTTCTGTCTCCTTTGTATGCTTGCTCCTTGTGTGTCATGCCCCTTCCCAGCTGTAGTCAATTACCTTAGCCCTGCCTCCCAGCTTCCTGATTGGCCACAGGAAGTATTTAAGCCTTGGTGTGGCCACAGGAAGCTGGTGGAGCAACGTCTCTTACCCCCT
>QEPC01008233.1:1921241-1955568 GCA_003113815.1 Sphenodon punctatus | reverse complement strand
CCCCCCTTGCTCTGTGTGAGAGCTCCTGCCTGAGCTCCTTTCCCCCCGCTCTGTGTGCGAGCTTCTGCCTGAGCTCCTCCCCCGCGCTGTGTGAGCTTAGGTCTTAGTTCCTTCCCTGCTTAGGGCGAGCCCAGGATCAGTTCCCCCTTGGCTTTCAGGGAACTTGTTAACCTCCAGCTTCCCCTGACTGGAGCCTCATGGTCTGTACCCTTGTGGCTGAGTTCTTCCGGACGCCCCTTCCCCTAGTTACCCCTACAAGGTTTCCCATTCTTGGGATCCTCCTGCCTCTGTGGTGGGTCTTCCCTCTGGCTCTGGGCCCTGGCCTCAATGATGAGTCGCATACCTTCTTAGACCAGCATGTCTGGTAGAGATGCTGAGAGCATAATCTCTTGGGTTCAAGAGAGCGACTGAGAGGCTTCAGAGGCTTGCCTTGAGGACACCCTTTTCCCCCCTGTGTCCAGGCCTAGATTCCTCCCTCCTTGTTTCCCTCTCCCCAGCTCAATCCCCTGGAGCCTGATAGTTCTGGCCTTCCTTCTCCCTCCTTGTTCCCTCCCCAGCTCCGTACCCCGGAGCCTGACATTGCTCCACCCACAAACTACCCCTTTGTGTCCCCTCGTAGCTCCCGTACTCCCCCAACTCCCTTATTTGTGGTGCTAAAATGAGTGGCAGTCGGGATTTGCACTCCAAGGACCCAGCCCCCTGAAAATGGTCGGCATATCGTGATGTTGAAGCATTCCTAGACAAACGACTAGAAACTCTTGACCCCTCTTTCATGATGGTTGACGCTCGCCGCCAGGTGAAGGCTCACTTGGAAAAGGTGAATGGTAACCTTCAAGAAAGGACTGTAGTTGCCGCCTGCCGGTCAAAACCTAGAAATACAGCTAGGCGATCAACCCCATTTGTCTCCGCCCCGGGAAAGGGTCCAATGGTCAGACTTGGAGGAAGGAGAATGGGAAGAGTGCAGCGAGGAAGAAGAAGACTATTCAAGCGAGGAGATTCAAGTACCCTCACATATGACTACTGTGACTTCTGTGGTGCCGGTGAAGGAAAAGAATACCCCCTCGCCAGCGTTCATAGGCACCACTATACAAGGTGGGGGCCAAAACCCTAGGACATTTCCTTCTGCCTCCCCAAGGTCCCATTCTCCTCCTCAGGGGTTAATGATGAGGAACCAAGTGCTGTCCCCTGCTCCAGCAGTTCCATTGTTTCAGGGTGCAGTTCCGGGCGAAGAAAAGGGGTCTGCAGAGCTCAGGAAAGAAGCAGAGTTCAAGGCTCTAGAAAAAGAGTTACAGGTTAAAGGGAACGAGAACCTGAAATTGAAACATGAGAACCATCTTTTGGAACAAGAAGCAGCGCAGCTCATAGCTGAAATCACCAGGCTCCAATCTGTGTGCGATGAAGAAAGACACCTTCGGCAGGCTGCAGTGGAAGAATGCACACAGATGCAAGCCATTCTCCGGCAAAAAGAACTTGAAATGCGTACACGAGAAGCTATGCACGCTAGCCACCTCCTTGCAGAACTTACAAGAGAAGATAGGTGAACCGGGAGATGGTTTTCCACCAACCTCTAACCTTATAAAGGAAGCTCTGTTCCCTCTCGTTATGAGGCCTATCTCACCAGAAACAAGTACGCAATTGCCATTGGCGGCCCAGGATCTGGATCTACCAGTCCACCTTGAACGGACTGAGCTTACTGTACTATTGTAATCTGATACCGCTCTCCGGCCCTTACCGGCAGCCCCTCAGTTGGAACTTGAAATCACAGCGAGGCCGGCATGGGCAGACTCCCAGTCAACACCTGAGCCTGCAACCGGGCCACTGCTGGCAGATTCTCAGCTGGCGTCTCAGGCTCCAATGCAATCATTGTCGGAGGCCCTCCAGCAAGTACCCGAGTCTGCTGCTTGGCGGTCGCCAACAACTCCCCAGGCAGACCCTGAGGCTATTGCCAATTCATCGTTGGCAGTGGCTCAACTGGAATCCGACACTGCGGCCAGGCCAGCCTTGGCAGACTTCCATCCTGTGCCTACCTCTGTTACCTGGCCATCACAGACAGTCTCACAGCTGGACCCTGAGATCACTAGGCCGCCGTCGCTGGGGGCTCTCCATCAGGCACAGGCACCCGCTCCCTGGCAGCCACCAGCACCCTCCCCACCAGGGTTAGCTAAACCGTTACTAGCAGCCCTCTGTGCAGATCCTGTTGCTCGACGGCAACCTGAAACTCCTCAGTCAGAGGCAAAGGCTGCTTGCCAGCACAGGCCAACCTCCCCCTAGTCAGAGTACGAGGCCTTCAGCCCGCCATCATCAACAGGTCACCTGTCAGGGACTGAGCCTGCTACCAACTCTCGACAGGCAACCATCTTGCACCCCTTATCAGTGTTCCAGGGTCCAATTGCCACTCGACACATGCCAACAGTCCTTCCACCCACGATGCCATGGCAGCCAACTGCTCCCCAAGCAAACCCCCACTTCCCAAGGTCAGTGTCTGACGGTACAGCCCAAGTACCGCCTGGAGGGACTGAGACCCAGCATTGGCAAGATACTCTTGAAACTGTATATGGACTGCCGTCTCGAGGTTGGTTCCACCAACGTCGGCATCAACGACCCTGCCCTTTCCCCTATTTTCCCTCCTCCCACCCTGCCCTAGGGAGAGGGGTCCCGGGACCCCACATTCCATGTCCTTGGCACCTTTTGTTCCCCATTATTTGTCTAGCCCAGAGCACCTGGAATCATGTACAGGCTGTGTCAACCCTTCTCTGAGCTATTTTTCACCCTCCCCAACCTGTCCCTCCTTTCTACTTGTAGCGTGGGGTTCTGTAAATCACCATGCCATGGGTACCCCTTCTTTTGTCCCCCACGTCTGTATCCAGTCCTTTTGTGGCCAAAAAGGGCTGCCCCTTTCCCTGGGGGGGGAGGGGGGCTGGACGGGGGGGGGGGTACTGTCAGGGCTGGGCCTCGAACTCATGGCCCTTGGGGTGCTGGAGAGCCTGTCCAGTGCCCTGCACCACCTGGTGGTCTTGTAAGGGTGTTGGGTTGTCTCCCTTCTGTCTCCTTTGTATGCTTGCTCCTTGTGTGTCATGCCCCTTCCCAGCTGTAGTCAATTACCTTAGCCGTGCCTCCCAGCTTCTTGATTGGCCACAGGAAGTATCTAAGCCTTGGTGTGGCCATAGGAAGCTGGTGGAGCAACGTCTCTTACCCCCTTCCCATTCCTGTCTCTGGTGATTGAAGAAGTACTTGTGCTGTCTGTGGTGTGTGAGATTCCTGTGTGTTTTCCCCTCTGCATGTGGTAAGACTGTGTTGTTTCCCCTGTGTCTTGTGTGTATCCCAGTCTGGTCCTTTCCCCCCTGCTCTGTGAGAGCTTATGCTCTGGTCCCTTTCCCCCCCGCTCTGTGTAAGAGCTCCTGCCTGAGCTCCTTTCCCCCCTGCTCTGTGTGCGCGCTTCAGCCTGAGCTCCTCCCCTGCACTGTGTGAGCTTAGGTCTTAGTTCCTTCCCTGCTTAGGGTGAGCCCAGGATCAGTTCCCCCTTGGCTTTCAGGGAACTGGTTAACTGCCAGCTTCCCCTGACTGGAGCTTCGTGGTCTGTACCTTTTTGGCTGAGTGCTTCCGGATGCCCCTTCCCCTAGTTATCCCTGCAAGGTTTCCCATTCTTGGGATCTTCCTGCCTCTGTGGTGGGTCCTCCCTCTGGCTCTGGGCCCTGGCCTCAATGATGAGTCGCATGCCTTCTTAGACTAGCGTGTCTGGTAGAGATGCTGAGTGCATAATCTCTTGGGTTCAAGGGAGTGACTGAAAGGTTTCAGAGGCTTGCCTTGAGGACACCCTTTCCCCCCCCCGTGTCCAGGCCTAGATTCCTCCCTCCTTGTTTCCTTGTCCCTGGCTCCGTCCCCTGGAGCCTGATAGTTCTGGCCTTCCTTCTCCCTCCTTGTTCCCTCCCCAGCTCCGTAACCTGGAGCCTGACACCAAGGTTAATGTCTGCACCTGGGTTTCTGTGCTTAGGAGGAGGGTAAGGTAGGGGATACTAATATTCCATGTTTTTGAGGCTGTTGCTAGTCTGGGTTCTATTTACCAGTGGTTTCTCAAAACAGGGAGAACGCCCTTTCTTAATGGCCCCGTACTTACTGAGGGCTATCTCCCCTTAATCACCTCCTTCCTGGATCAGGCTGGTATCCACCTGGGTGAACTCCCTTTTCCTAGGTCCCATGGTGGCTGGGCCCGATCCTTGCTCTGACTTCTTTGGGGGGGAAATCCTGAGTCCAATGCCCACTGGCCCATGCCCTTTGCCAAGCATGGGGGGGCTGCTTGAACAAGTAGGGTGAGCTTCCAGGAGCATGTCTCTAATACTGTCAGGGTCTATAACTTTCGGGGCCCTAAAAACCAACTGTGCAATCTTAAATTCAGTCTGCTGCTCTACAAGCAGCCAATGCAAAAAACGCAGGGCAGGTGTAATGTGATCACGGCTACCCAACCAGTAAGCAGTTGTACTTCTGCATTAGGAACAAACTCCAAGTGATGGAAAAACACCATCGGAATCCCATAGAAGAAGGAATTACAGAAATCAAATCTCATGGTCTCCAGGGCATTGGTTACTGGACTATGCTTCTGTTTGGATTTCCAACAGAGCAAGACCAACAGACGTATTCAAATTTGAGAGATGGAGATGTAGCTCAGATGGTATCTTTTATGGGACCAACTTTGGTTGGTGAGAGACTATACAAGCTTTTAGATCTTCCGAACTACTTTCTCCCCATTTCTCGCATTCGGGGCCAACATGGCAACCACATATTCACACAAAATTGTGAGAGCTGAAGCCAGTAGGATCTGACATTGCCCCATGTTTTCCAGAACCAGGCCTACAGACCCCAAACATGGGAGGTTTTGTATTTGAAATGTTGTGGAAGAATAAAAGGTTTCTCTAGTTCATTTTTCCTTTCCACTGATTTTTGTAGGCTGCTTTGGAACTGATTAGATCACAATATGCAAATAGACTTAAAGATGTCATACCAAAGCTATGCAAATGCAACAGAGAGCCAAAAAAGCCTCATCTTTGCAGCCCAAAGTATTGGAAAAGTCAAAAGGACCATGTTTGGCTCAATAAAACAGCCGTACTCAATTGAAAAATCCCCAAGTCGCTGTTTCACAGTTTCTGACTTTAAATAATTTAACTCCTCCAGTCAGTGGGAGAGTCCATTTTACTGCCTTCAGCTAGCAGTCCAATAGTAGTCAGCTAGTGGATGAAATGAAAACAATGATGGCTGATTGGAATGCATCCAAATAGAGTTACAGCCATGCTATCTTGTACTGTGTTCCCAAAAGATGTTGCCAGCTAGGTCAAAATGGGAAAACTTCAAGAAGCAGCTCCATGTTACAGGAAGTTGGGACAGCAAGCCAGTAGGTGATATTCTTCCCTCTGATTCGGAACTGAACCTACGTCCTGCCTTGCATTAGGTGATACCATGCTGCTGAGGTTGCTGTCTTTCGGCTGAGATATCAAACCAAGGTCCTGACCTTGTTCTCATTAAGGTTCCCTTGGCACATGTTCTCATTAAAGATCTCCTGGCACTTTTCAAAAGAGAAAAGTGTTAGCCTCAGTGTCTTGGCCAAATTCCAGCTTGGGTAATTACATTCAATCTGCCTACCTAAATTCCCCTTGCTGTTTCAAACTAGATGCTATTCCTCCTTTTCTTTAGGGATGGGCGAACACGGTTCGGAAGTTCAGAGTTTGGACCGAACTCGACCAGTTCAGTTGACCAAACCAAACTTCCGAACCAAACTCGATTTTCAAACCGAACCGAATTTCCGAACTTGGCTCTATTTGCCCATCCCTAAAATATAATAATCCATTTAGTTCAATGGGGGTTGAATTTACGAACTTTGTTCAGAAGTTCAGAGTTCGGACCGAACTCGAATAGTTTGGTCGACCGAAGCGAAATTCCAAACCGAACAGAATTTCCGAACTCTGCTCTGTTCGCCCATCCCTACTTTTCTTTCCCAAACTACTGAATGGTATTGCCCTGTGCTATGGCATAGCCACAAGGTTATACCCTGGGTTCAGCTGTATTTCAAAGATAGAAGTGACTTTGTGTATTGATTTATTAACTTTTTGAAGTGTTTGAAGATCCATTCCTTAAAATTGCCATATAAATGTACTTTCACATTATATGAATCTATTTGAAAAAATAAAAGCAAAATTTTGAGTTAATTTGAATGTAAAAGTTTTGCAATGAAGGCAAAACAAGTCTTTATATCTGGCAAAGATCTTTTAAACTCAAAAACATTTATTTCAGGGAAAGTAAGATTGAGAAGCTGGTAGATGCTGTGTAAAGTCGTTGTCATAGCTTAATAATTGGTTAATCAACTGATACATATTAACAATGAATGCTGACACCTAGAAAATATGGGAGGAGGTATCCAGTGGAGAAACCATTTCTAGTCTTTTTCAGCCAAGTACAGCAAAATAAAGGAAAGTGAGATGGAAGGGAAGAATATTTCAAATATCAAATACTGTCACGATAGACAAATATCAGCCTGAAAACATGATAGCTAAAATTTCTCCCCCTCATTCCAAATTGCTTGCAATTAGAAACCAATTTCAGTTCAAGATCATGAGTTCAAATTTCCTCCCTCCCTTTAAAGTTTAGGGGTATTTGGATCTGTGGGTTTGGTCTGGCCTATGTGTAGGTGAAATATTATGTGCACACAACTGTCACATCTTGAATTATCTTCTTTAGGACTTTTGTTGCTGCCTCACCTGTGTGTGTGGCCGGCTCCTCAGCCCACTCCAGGGTGTGGCAGGACTTGTGCAAGCAGGACTTGTGCAATGGGGTGCGGGGGTGGGGGGCAAATTGTGTGGCCTGCTCTCCCTCCCTGCCTGTGTGATTTAGATACAGAAAGTTCAGGATGTAACCGCAAACATCCAGGAGAAATGTGTGTGTAAAAACACCCTCTGAGTGCTGAAGTTTGGAGGATTTTGACTTGTTAGAGCAGTGGTTCCCAAACGTTTTGCCTCCACAGCCCCATTTTGAGACTGTGATCTGGTGATCACAGGCAGCAACAATAGCCTCAGTAGGACTTCTTCATGAGTAAATGTGTTTATAAATGCAGCTAAGGACATGCAAGTGTTTTTGCAGAACCCTGTCTGTCATGCGGCTGGCCAAATAGAAACATTTTAATCACCTCTGGATAAGGCACAGGCCTGACCTTTGGAAAACATCTAGAGCAGGGGTGGGGAACCTTTTCGAGGCCCGGGGCTGCATTGTCGGTCCCCGAATATGCCAGGGTTGCATGTCAAAATCAGTTAAAATCTATTAAAAACAATTTAATTCAATTTAAAAATAAATTAAAATCAATTAAAACAATGATTACACACACAGACAGTACACACACAGTATTCAAAATGCACACGTCCAAACACACACACACACAGAATATTCAAACACACAGAAAATATTCTCTCTCTCTCTCTCTCACACACACGGGCAGAATATTCATACACACAATATTCAAACAAACACACACTCACTCTCTCAAACAAACTTACATACACACTGTGGCTGCTGCCGCCGATGTTACTGGGTGTTTTTACACACACATTTCTCCTGGATGTTTGTGTTTACATCCTGAACTTTCTGTGTGTCTAAATCACTCACCCAGATCTTAAACATCTGGATCTTTGAACTTCTGCGTAGAACTACTCCCAGAACTTGTGTGTGTAAAAAGTTCTCCTGGTAAACTGCTTTGCTCTAGGCAGCTGTGGTCACTTGGTTTCCATGACAACCTGTCACATTTACAGCTGCGGCTACTTTAGGCTGCCTCAGGGCAGTGTTTGTGTGAAGAATGCATCCAGGAACTGCCTCAGGGCTGTGTGTGTGTGTGTGTGTGTGTGTGTGTGTGTGTGTGTGTGTGTGTGTGTGTGTGAGAGAGAGACAAAAATGAATCAGGAACTTACTTGTGGACTTGTAAACCCAGAAGATTGAAAAATCCAGAACTTTAACATGTGTTTAAAAATGCCCACTGTTTGCAAATGCCCCTCAGCCATTTCCTGAATCTACCATATGGGAACTACATTTCCCGGCATGCCAGATTCAGGTAATGGCTGGACCTGGTGTGCATGGAGAGTGACCACCTGGGGGAGGGATAGAAGAAATTAGTACTAACAGGAGGACAGGGCACCCCGGACATAGGTCCGGTATGCCTTTGACCTCCATCGGCCCAGTTCCCGGATACCCTGCTCAGACATCCCACTCCTGGCAGCAAAGGTTGTGGCACCGATGCAAAACGAGTGGGTGCCGTAAGTTGCCAATGGTATCCCCAGATGGGACAACACGGCTCTCAAAACTGCCGTGAACTGGTGTCTTGTAACCGGCCACCCCCTGCCATGTCTGAACAGGGGGCCCGGGGAAAGGTTCCGTAGATTGAGGTAATCCTCAGTTGCCCTTACTGGACATAACTCCGGCGAAGCAGACCTATGCAAGGTAACAACTTGCCCCCTCCCCCTCTGATCTGTTTTGGATCGTCGAACGGTCAACACCATTCCCAATGTACCGATCCGAATGTCATGTAGCTGTAATGCCCTACCTGAAGTGTCCCTGGCTCCTTCGGCCACCAGGTTCAGACATAACTCCAGCAGTAAATGGGGGGTAATGGGGGGTAATGGGAGCCTGCTGGTCTGGGGTCCTTCCTGCCTCCCTAGCCCAGCTCTCCAGTAGGCGCTTCACAAAAAATCCCCTATCTATGGGTGGATGGCCGGTGAGGTTGCTCGCAAAAGCCAGGGCGGAGAGCTTCCCAGCTATAGTACTTGGGGCTGCCCCACTGTGTCTCAGATGCATGGCAAACTGGAGCACCTGGGGTTCAGGGATCAGAAAACCCAGGGGCCAGCCCTGTGCCGCCCGGTAGTGTTGGAATTCCCAGTATGCCCTGTCATAGGTGGACCTTGTGCGAGGTGCCAGGGATCCCCAAACGGTGGCGTGTAGCTCTAAGACCCAAGGTTCCAAACCCACGGTGGCAGCAGTTCCGGATCCGCCTAGACCCATGGTGCCAGTGACTGGAAACGCTCCATCTGGAAGCGAGAGAGGGCATCTGCTACCTCATTGTCCAGGCTGGGGATGAAAGAGGATATTGAATTTCAGACAAACAAGAACAAATGCCCTCACCAGTCCCATAACCTGCGGAGACCTGGAAGACTGGGTGTTAATGATATGAATGACTGCCTGGTTGTCACACCAAAAGAGCACCGAGTGATTCACCAGTTTGTTGGGCCACAGATGGACAGCTAGCACTATGGGAAAAAGCTCGAGGAACGTGAGGTCCCTGGTTAAGCCTTTCTCACACCATTTGGAGGGCCAAGGGGCCGCTGCCCAACGGTCTCTGAATATCAGGCCGAATCCCGCTCCCCCAGCAGCATCGGAGTGCACCTGGAGCTCAGTTTCGAGCAAGAGCTGATCCTGCCAGAAACTGGTGCCATTGAAGTTTGCTGGGAAGGAGGCCCATATCCACAAGTCTTCTCTCATTTCTTTAGTGACCCAGATGTGGTGGTGCGGGAGTGGGTTGCCGGCCAGTTTCGCATAAAGGCTGGACAAGAAGGCCCGCCCGGGTGCTACCACCCACCATGCGAAATTCAGACTCCCAATGACTGACAGCAATTGGCGCATCGTAACTTTTACTGCCCTTACACATTCATCTACCTTGGCCTGGAGGGAGATTAACTTATCCTGTGGAAGGCGAGACAGAGTCAGGTCTGTGTCCAGCTCAATGCCAAGGTAGGTCAGGTTGGTGGTCGGTCCTTCAGTCTTCTCAGGAGCCAGGGGGATGCCTAATTCCTCAGCCATGGTATGGAAGGTCTGCATCAGGTCTGCGCAGTCCTCCGTGTCGGCTTGGCCGATGAATAGGAAATCATCAAGATATTTAGTGATTCCCCTGCTACCAGATCTCTGCTTGATGATCCACTCAACTAGGGTGCTGAAACGCTCGAACGCCGAGCAGGAGATCGAGCATCCCATCGGCATGGCCTTGTCAAAATAATACATGCCGTCGAAGTGGAAACCCAGCAAGAGAAACTCTTGGGATGAACTGGGAGCAATCGAAAAGCAGACTTGATGTCACACTTTCCCAGTGCAGCACCCGGGCCGAAAGACCTAACCAAGGCAAGAGCCGAGTCAAACGACGCATACTTGACCGAGGAGCGCTCCTTGGGGATAGCGTGGTGGATTAAACAAAACTCCCTGGGGGCCTTCTTGGGTACTAGGCCTAAAGGGGAGGTGACCATGTCGGGAAAGGGGGGGGTCGGGAATGGGCCGGCGACTCTACCCTCAGCTTGCTCTTTCTGGATTTTTTTCCTGACTACCCTTTCCATTCCCACAACTGATTTAAGGTTTGGAGTCACCCGGTGATGCTGGACCTCCCTGCCGGAAACCGGTTACAGTATATGCCACCTCTGCCCGATTCGGGTGGCCTTGAAGGGCTTGCTCAAGCAGGGAAGGCCTAATTGGCATTGGGGCTTTTGCCTGCAGGTCCCGAGCTACCACCCCCGGGGGCACTTTTTCTGACGCCTCCGGGGAAAGATTTCCTTTTTGAAGTGGGTTTACCCCGCGGGCATGCTGAGTTCGCATGGTGTCCAGAACACGTGGAAAATGCGTGTCGATATTTGCATGTCGCTTGGGAACATCTCCCAAAGCGGCCGAATTCCCAACATTGACTGGTGGATGCCAATGCCCCTTTTTGACCTTCATCACAAAAGGACTCTGTGGCAGATGAGGCCCCTCCCTTAGCCAATAAATGGCCACTATCAGATCTGGGTACGTTCCCTACCCCACTCATACAGTTGATCCATAGATCGTGGGCATGCAAGTCCCACCTTAAGCCAGGGGTGTATGCAGCCCGATTGCGGAAGGCCTCGTCGTAACGCAGCCAGGCCCCCACTGGGCCAGATTTGTAGGCTCGTCGCACAATGTCGGCATACTTCAACAAGTCTGCTGCCCGGACAGGGTATGCTTGTATCATGACCCCCATGTAAATGGAAAAAGCGGCGGTCCAGTTTGACCAGTTACAGTCAGCCTTGGGGCGTTTGAAACATTTTTTTTCTTTTTCGTCCTGCTGCTCAGTGGGATCCATTATAGGATCGCTGAACAGAAGGGCAAACAAATCCAGATATTCATCCCTCAAAATCCGCTCCTTAGTGGCCAGGAGCAGGTGACCTCTGATAGGATCAGAGACAGCACAGTAACCACCACCCTCAGGTGGATGCTGCTGCGGGATGGCCGTCACAGAGTAGTTCCACCCTTGGCCCCCACTTGGTAACTGCGGGGGGGTATTCAAAACTTGGAGTGCCTGCCCCACCATAGATGAGGGGGTGCCGAGGCCGTTGGGGGAGGCGCTACCCTTGGCGGGCCCACTGGCACGGGGGCTGGTGGAGGTATAACGGGTACCCATGTCCCACCTCACCATACCACTGTGTTGGTCTACCGGCCACACCTTAGCCCGAGTGGGAGTCCAGTGCTGCACCTTCTACTGGAGTGTCCACTAAGGCTGGTGCCTGATGAGACTGCGGTGTGACCCAGCCCCCCCATGTTGTACCTGCCCGCGAAGGCCTCCACCTCACCTGGGCAGTTGGTTGGCAGGGCTGGAGGCACAGCATGCTGGGCCAGGGGTGCAGGCGCCTGCTGGACCACTGTCACCTGGGTGCGCTGTTTGGTCAGCGCCTGGAGGACCCTCTCCATCTGGTCGAGCCGCTGGTGCAGGTTGGTGTCGTCACAGCTCCACTGTGCTACTTCAGTTGGCTCTGGCCTGGGTTGGAGAAAGGGGGGAAGGGGCTCCCCAGACCAGCCCAATGGGGGCATGGGCTGCGTGGCGATGAAGGGGCCCGCCACAGTCTGGCCAAATCCATAGGGACCCAGATAGGTGAGTCCCCCACGTGGATCACCCGGCGCTAGCCCGGCACTACCTGCCTCGGGCCGCTGCGCCGGCTCCACTGGGGGTGCCCTAGGTGTGGGTGGAGGGGGCAGACCACCACAAGGAGGTGGCCCGGGGGGGGCCCTTGCGCAGGCCTCATGTCTCTGTGCGCTCGGGCTCCGCCTGCACCCCCGGCCTCCTCAATGTAGCAGGCAGGGGGGTTCACTGGATGCCTTCCCCTTCGCAGGGAGGGCTGTACCTCCAGGGAAATATCAATTTGTGGGGGGCCCAAAGCAGGAGCTCCAGAGCTTGCCACAGCCCCCGCTCCCAACTGGTGTAGGAGGCGCTCACAGGCTGCCATTCGGTCCCCAAGGGGGATTTGAGCTCCCTGAGCCAAGGGCCCGTTGGATCCTGGGTCCCCCCCATCGCCCAGGGGGGTATCCCCTCTTGCTCTATATCCCCCCCCCCATGTTCAGGGGGTCCTTCCTGGACCAGCAGAATGGGGGCCAAGACCTCCAATCCCTTGTGGAGCCCTACCTCACCTGCCCCCCCTTCTGGGCGGCCTCACGCCACCGCTTCCTGGCTGCTACAGTCACGGTTTTTTTTGTTTTTCCCCATGCCTGGGGCTTCATTCACGCAGCGGGGACACACACGCAGCCTCAGCTCCTTGCCTGCTGGGACTCCGCGTCGCCTGCTGCCGTTTTGATGCAGCTCTGGCTTGAAGTGAAGCCGGAGCTGAAATTTTTCTGTTGCATGGGCCCNACCGAGGAGCGCTCCTTGGGGATAGCGTGGTGGATTAAACAAAACTCCCTGGGGGCCTTCTTGGGTACTAGGCCTAAAGGGGAGGTGACCATGTCGGGAAAGGGGGGGGTCGGGAATGGGCCGGCGACTCTACCCTCAGCTTGCTCTTTCTGGATTTTTTTCCTGACTACCCTTTCCATTCCCACAACTGATTTAAGGTTTGGAGTCACCCGGTGATGCTGGACCTCCCTGCCGGAAACCGGTTACAGTATATGCCACCTCTGCCCGATTCGGGTGGCCTTGAAGGGCTTGCTCAAGCAGGGAAGGCCTAATTGGCATTGGGGCTTTTGCCTGCAGGTCCCGAGCTACCACCCCCGGGGGCACTTTTTCTGACGCCTCCGGGGAAAGATTTCCTTTTTGAAGTGGGTTTACCCCGCGGGCATGCTGAGTTCGCATGGTGTCCAGAACACGTGGAAAATGCGTGTCGATATTTGCATGTCGCTTGGGAACATCTCCCAAAGCGGCCGAATTCCCAACATTGACTGGTGGATGCCAATGCCCCTTTTTGACCTTCATCACAAAAGGACTCTGTGGCAGATGAGGCCCCTCCCTTAGCCAATAAATGGCCACTATCAGATCTGGGTACGTTCCCTACCCCACTCATACAGTTGATCCATAGATCGTGGGCATGCAAGTCCCACCTTAAGCCAGGGGTGTATGCAGCCCGATTGCGGAAGGCCTCGTCGTAACGCAGCCAGGCCCCCACTGGGCCAGATTTGTAGGCTCGTCGCACAATGTCGGCATACTTCAACAAGTCTGCTGCCCGGACAGGGTATGCTTGTATCATGACCCCCATGTAAATGGAAAAAGCGGCGGTCCAGTTTGACCAGTTACAGTCAGCCTTGGGGCGTTTGAAACATTTTTTTTCTTTTTCGTCCTGCTGCTCAGTGGGATCCATTATAGGATCGCTGAACAGAAGGGCAAACAAATCCAGATATTCATCCCTCAAAATCCGCTCCTTAGTGGCCAGGAGCAGGTGACCTCTGATAGGATCAGAGACAGCACAGTAACCACCACCCTCAGGTGGATGCTGCTGCGGGATGGCCGTCACAGAGTAGTTCCACCCTTGGCCCCCACTTGGTAACTGCGGGGGGGTATTCAAAACTTGGAGTGCCTGCCCCACCATAGATGAGGGGGTGCCGAGGCCGTTGGGGGAGGCGCTACCCTTGGCGGGCCCACTGGCACGGGGGCTGGTGGAGGTATAACGGGTACCCATGTCCCACCTCACCATACCACTGTGTTGGTCTACCGGCCACACCTTAGCCCGAGTGGGAGTCCAGTGCTGCACCTTCTACTGGAGTGTCCACTAAGGCTGGTGCCTGATGAGACTGCGGTGTGACCCAGCCCCCCCATGTTGTACCTGCCCGCGAAGGCCTCCACCTCACCTGGGCAGTTGGTTGGCAGGGCTGGAGGCACAGCATGCTGGGCCAGGGGTGCAGGCGCCTGCTGGACCACTGTCACCTGGGTGCGCTGTTTGGTCAGCGCCTGGAGGACCCTCTCCATCTGGTCGAGCCGCTGGTGCAGGTTGGTGTCGTCACAGCTCCACTGTGCTACTTCAGTTGGCTCTGGCCTGGGTTGGAGAAAGGGGGGAAGGGGCTCCCCAGACCAGCCCAATGGGGGCATGGGCTGCGTGGCGATGAAGGGGCCCGCCACAGTCTGGCCAAATCCATAGGGACCCAGATAGGTGAGTCCCCCACGTGGATCACCCGGCGCTAGCCCGGCACTACCTGCCTCGGGCCGCTGCGCCGGCTCCACTGGGGGTGCCCTAGGTGTGGGTGGAGGGGGCAGACCACCACAAGGAGGTGGCCCGGGGGGGGCCCTTGCGCAGGCCTCATGTCTCTGTGCGCTCGGGCTCCGCCTGCACCCCCGGCCTCCTCAATGTAGCAGGCAGGGGGGTTCACTGGATGCCTTCCCCTTCGCAGGGAGGGCTGTACCTCCAGGGAAATATCAATTTGTGGGGGGCCCAAAGCAGGAGCTCCAGAGCTTGCCACAGCCCCCGCTCCCAACTGGTGTAGGAGGCGCTCACAGGCTGCCATTCGGTCCCCAAGGGGGATTTGAGCTCCCTGAGCCAAGGGCCCGTTGGATCCTGGGTCCCCCCCATCGCCCAGGGGGGTATCCCCTCTTGCTCTATATCCCCCCCCCCATGTTCAGGGGGTCCTTCCTGGACCAGCAGAATGGGGGCCAAGACCTCCAATCCCTTGTGGAGCCCTACCTCACCTGCCCCCCCTTCTGGGCGGCCTCACGCCACCGCTTCCTGGCTGCTACAGTCACGGTTTTTTTTGTTTTTCCCCATGCCTGGGGCTTCATTCACGCAGCGGGGACACACACGCAGCCTCAGCTCCTTGCCTGCTGGGACTCCGCGTCGCCTGCTGCCGTTTTGATGCAGCTCTGGCTTGAAGTGAAGCCGGAGCTGAAATTTTTCTGTTGCATGGGCCCTGCCTCCCGGGCAGAGCCCACGTGGCTCTTCTAACCCTATCATTGCCGGCCGGGGTTGCCTAGCAACCCGGCCGGGATCTAACTTCTAGCGTGCCGCACGGGCTTTTCCCACCACCGGGGATGCTGCAGCCCCGGCGGCGGGAAAAGCCCCCCAGCCGTCCCACTCCTTGCTCAGCGGGCCCGGCAAGGGGCCTGCCGCCTGCCACCCACGTACTGGGGGAGGGGCGAGTGGAGGTAATAACAGGCAGCAGCAGCGGCATCACAGGCTGAAGGGCAGGCGATAGGCTCTGCAAGGCAGGGCGAGTGGGGCATTAAGGAAGATGCAGGTGGGTGGAGGGGCCAGTGGTAGTTTCTCTTCCTCTGCCCCCACCAGGTTGCTGAGGGCATGGGGATGGGAAGGGAGAGGTAAACTTGAGTGAGTTTATGCAGCCTGTAAAAGTCCACCTGGGCCATAGGGAGGCAGGCATAGGCTGCACATCAGTGAGACAGGGTGGCGGGTCAGATGAAATTGCCCCATGGACTGGAAGTGGCCCGGGGACCAGAGGTTGCCCACCCCTGATCTAGAGGAAGGGAGTTCCAGCCTTCTGGAAAAGCCCCTGAGAACGTCTTCTCTAAGTGCCTTCACCATATGGGCTCGGTGCTGGGATAAACTAGCAGGAGGTCTCAAACATGAACACAAATTGTCTAGCATTTGTTAACACCTCATCACGTTCAGACACATACTATCTTTGTCTGTTTAACACAATTCCATACCAGCTAGAGTTCGGCAAAGCCTTTTCAGATGGCAGTGGATTTTCAAAGGGGAGTTTTGCACCAAATCCTAATGATATTCAATGTGAGTTGCGGGCCTTCCTCCACTTTGTTCCTTTGAAAATCTTTCCTGAGATTGAAAATATCTAATAATAATAATAATAATAATAATAATAAGAATAATAAGAATAATAAAATATAATATATATATATATACACACACACACACACACACACACATGTTGAACCCACAATTTCCAGTACTGTAAAGCACCCCCGTACAGGTACAGCTGTTATATGACTGGAGCTTTCCTCAGAGAAGATTTTATTTTTGCCTCTTGTCTTTGGAGATGTTGTCCTTAGTGGCCATACCTCCCCTTTAAAAGAGGATGCTTATGAAAAATACATGTTGCAGGGCTGTATTGGTTGCAGTGCAGCCCTGCATCATGTATTTTTCATAAATTTCCTCTTTTAAAAGGGGAGGTATGGCCACCCAAGTTGTCCAATGTTTTTATTTACTTTTTTCCTGTGCCATTTGCTACTTATTTCACTGATTTTTCATTTACATAAATCTCCCAAATAACCCATTGTTTTCTTTTGTCATTTGTATCTTTTTAAAAAACTTACCAGCGCTGTTGCCATGCAGAAAAATAATTTAAAAAAATACATAGGAGTCTATAATTACAGCATTAGTCTGTAATTATTACAAACAAAATACAATACTGTACAGACCAACAAAACAGGAACAGGAGTCTGGTTTAAACACACACAGATGAAAACTCGGAGTCTGACTTCAAGAAAAGCCAGGAAATTCTGAGCCAAGACTGACTTATGTCCCTATTCTGGATAACCATGTTAAATGAGATCATCAGCTTTTCTCAGAACCTTACAAATTGCTGAATCCATTGAGAGTTAAGGGGTGGAGTGAGAAATCATAAGTGTGAATTTGTCAGGTAGTCTTCTGTATTGAAGAGCAAGTAGTTTCATGCAGCAAAGTGCCTGAACTAATGTAGTCTATCTTCCTAAGAAGAAGGACAATATTCAGTGTAATGTTGTGGTTCTAAAGTTGCCTATGGCCACTTTTAGACGAGTGGGTCGCCATCGTGCCACACCATCGTGCCACACACTCACGCAATATTTCAAAGCACGTGATGGCTGTAGGGGATCACGCGCATGGAAGGTGGTCACGTATTATTTGCCGACCGCAAATTAAATACCTCACAATCGAGGTATTTAAACCGGTGTCGACAAATAATGCGCGACCGCTTTCCATGCGCGTGATCCCCTATAGCCGTCACGTGCAATCCCACATTACGGGTTTTTGAAATATCGCACGACGGGAACCCACTCGTCTAAAAGCGGCCTATGTGAACCCATTTTGAGACTTAAATATAATTCTGTGACCCCAGACAGCAACAAAGACTGCAAAGCCGATAGTAATAATAAAATATTAATAATAATGAATTTTATTTATATAGCACCCCCATGCTTCTATCAAATGGTGCTTCAAAAATAGAAAAAGTAGCACAATATACAATAAAACACTATAAAACAACTTAAAATCCATACAACATCAGTTTAAAAGGGAAAGGGGGAAGGAAAATACATCAAGGGAACCAGCAGTGGATCCTCAAAATACCAATCAGGACTGTGACTTCATCTGCAGATGGCAAAGCTCTACTTGGGATCCAGATCTGCAGTTTTGGAACCTCTGACTTGAGTTAGTTGGCCTTTTTTGCTATAAAAGTGGTCATCTCTCCCTGCTGGGTGCTCCCATTGTTAAAATTTTTGGGGGGGTCCTACTTACCCGTGGGCTTTCTTTCCCTATTCCAAACTTAACTGGAAATGGCCTTGCAGGATCAAAACTCTTTCCCCCACAGCCCCCTCCCTAATGCTGGTGATTTTGTAAAGGATACGTTTACATTTGCTAGCGGTTTGTAATTCCAGCACCCTCCCTGGTACTGTTTTCATATATCATAGAATCATAGTTGGAACTGGCCACAGAGGGCCTCTAGTCCAAGCCCCTGCTCAATGCAGGAAATCCACAGCTACAGCATTCCCGACAGATGGCCGTCCAGCCTCTGTTTGAAAATCTCCAGCGAAGGAGAGCCCACCACTGCCCTAGGCAGTCTGTTCCACTGTCAAACAGCTCTTACCATTAGGGAAGTTCTTCCTAATGTTTAGCCAAAATCTGCTTTCTTATCATTTGAGCCCATTATTTCTAGTCTTGACTTCAGGGGCAAGCGAGCACAAGACTTTGTCCTCGCATCCTGGAAGAAGGCAAGGACACCATGCATGGATTGAGACAGGCCACAGTCTTTATTAAATTCACAGAACTATGAGTAGTTTGAGGGTGGGCAATTGTCCCATTCCGGGTCCAGTGGAAGAAACATATTGAACAACAGATAGTGCCCGGTCTAGTGTCCCTCTGATTTGGGCCTTCAGGAAAACTTACTAACTAGGTCATGCCTCCCCCTCAGCAGTCTGGCTGAACTGGGGAAGACACAGAGTGCTCGATGACCTCAAAGCAGGTTGGGAAGCTCTGGCACACACGTCCCTGTCCTTGAGTGTAGCTTTCGCCACCCCTCCATGGGTCATTGCACCAAATCCGGCAGCTCCTGCTCTTGATTTGGGCATGAACCCCATCTCTTAAGGAGATGTCTTTATTTCTAATGAGAGTAACCAACTACAAAACTGACTAGACCCCTGAAAGAATGCGACAACCGACACTAATAATAATAATTCAGATTATAGCCATAAATGGAAATGCACTGTGGGGAAGGCGAAAAACGAACAGCCACACGGTCAGTCAGCAGCTGCTAGAAAGAAGTCTTTCCTGCCCCTTAAGAGGCAACCAGCATCTTGCCCACACCAGTGCCTGTAGAGTGCACCCACTCTGAAGGCTGCACTGGTACCATGGTGCCCTGCCCCCTTCCTTCAACGAGGAGCGAGACAAACCTCTTCACCCCTGAGGAGCTGAGGGTACCAGTGGGGAGGGGCAAAGGTAATTGCCATCCATTCTGTGACAGCCCTTCGGGTAGTGGAAGACCACTAATGTGTCTCTCCTTAGTCTTCTCTTCTCTAGGCTAAACATACCCAGCTCCTTCAACTTTTCCTCAGAGGACCTGATTTCCTGACCAACTTTGTCACCTTCCTCTGAACCTTTTCCTATTTGTCGACGTCCTTCTTAAAGTTTGGTGCCCAGAACCAGACACAGTACTCCAGATGAGGTCTGACCAGGACAGACTAGAGTGGAACTAGGACTTCTCGTGACTTAGAAACGATGCTTCTGTTAATGCAGCCTGAAATTTGCATTAGCCTTTTGTGTGTCTGCATCACACTGCTGACTCATGTTCAGTTTGTAATAAACTACAGTCTCCAGATCCTTTTCACACGTATTACCTCCAAGACCTCCAACTTTACATTTAGCCCTGTTAAACTTCATTGTGTTAGTTTCAGCCCAGTTTTCGAACTTATCAAGATCATTTTGAATTTTATTTCTGTCTTCTCAGGTGTTTGCTATATCCCTCCCAGTTTTGTGTCATCTGTGAATTTAATAAGCATTCCCTCTACTCCCCCCATCCAAGTAATTAATAAAGATGTTGAACAGTACTGGGCCCAGGACAGCTGTAAATCCACCTAATGGTATTATCATCTAGCCCACATTTTACCAGCTTGTGACCTGGAGGGGATCGGGACTCCTGTTATTGAAGGAGCCTTGGAGGGCTTCTGGACCTCTTGCTGCACCTGGATTGTCAGGTTATGACAGTGGCCAGGAGCGCTTTTCACAAACTCCATCTGGTGAGGAAGCTGCTGATTTTTCTTTCTGATTTCTGCTTCAGATGTGGCCACCGTCATTCATGCTTTCATCACCTCGAGGCTGGATTACTGCAATGTGCTTTACGTGGGGCTGCCCTTGAAGACTGTTCAGAAACTGCACCGGCACAGAATCTGTCAGCTCACCTCCTTTCAGGGACAAGTCGTAGGGAGCACATTACACCGGTGCTCTGAAGTCTGCACTGGCTGCCTATAGCTTTCCGGGCACAATTCAAGGTGCTGGTTTTGAACTTTAAAGCCCTAATAGGTCTGTGCCCCACATATCTGAAAGACCGTCTGTCCTTCCATGCCCCATTGTGGTCCCTGCGATTGGCCAGGAGTGCCTCCCTGTAGCTACTGTCTGTTAGCTTTGTTCATACGACAAGGGCTTGCATGGGAGTATTCTCAGTGACTGCCCCGGTGCTTTGGAACTCCCTTCTTCTCCCAGAGGTTCATTTGAGCCCAGGCCTGAGCATCTTCTGGAGGCGGTATAAGACCTTTTTATTTGAAAAGGCATTTGGTGGACAGGGAAAGGGGATTTGGGTGAGGTGGTGGGTGGTCTTTGGGTAGGGATGTGAGAGGAGGTTTGGGTGGGGAGGTGGTATTGGTGGCTTTTGGGGGTTTTGTTAGGGTTTTTTAATTAGTTTTTAATTATTTTATGTATTAAAAGCCACCTGAGCCTCTGGGAAGGGTGGCATATAAATTCAAATCAATCAAAAGAAAATAATAATTAAAAAAAAACCCATGCAGGGATCAGGCCTCAACAGCTCTTCTGGCTGAACCCAGAGTTGGGAGGCTATGACACCTTGGGTAGCTTTACCCTACTCTGGGCAAGTGAACCACGCAATGCTGTGCATCGTGTAGCCGGTGCCCACCAGATGTTCTCCCCACCCAGGGGCGTGGGGAGCAGCTGGCTGCTACGTGATGTGTCCTTGGAAAAATTCTGATGACTTGTCGAGGAGCAACCTTACCCCAACTGGGGTAAGGCTGTTCAAGGCAGGGCAAAGTGTGTGCCTGAGCCACACTTGCCCTGCCATGCAGGGAGCACCGCTGTGGGGACTTGGTCACATCCTGGCCAAGGGCAGGAGCTCAGTTGGGCTGGGAGGCAGGGCAGGGCTGGGCGGCTGGGCCGGGTACCCACTTGTATAGTCAGTGCCCCAGTCCAGCCTAGCCGTGGCAACAGCTGCGGCAGTGGCCAGCCCACCTGATTTCCCTGCAAGCATCTGCCTGGCTACCTGTGCTGACCCTGCAGTGTGGCAGCGGTGATTACCCACCATAATTCTGCACGGGGTCCGACCATCGCAGCGTGTCTGGTTGCAACCCTCTCTTTGTGGAACAACACAACAATAACTCTCTTACACACAGGGGCAGACTAGGAACTTAAAATGGCCCTGGAAAATATTCTGAAAGTGGCCCCACGGTAGGCGGAGCCGGCCCCACGGTAGGCGGAGCCAACCCCAAAACACAATGACGATCAATGGGATAGAACAATCACACAAGGATAGCAGTTCTAGCAAACAACAACAGAGCCTCAGCCAAGTGAGTCCAGAGTGCATGGGGTTAAACAGGGGGCAAAAACCAGTCACAAACCTTTCCCTCCATCCCCAAATCTGCCCAGGGTAAAATTAGACAACCCAATTCTCTGAGTCTCTCTCTCTCTCAAAATAAATAAATGACTAGCCAAGTGAGTCCAGTGTGCATGGGGGCAACCAGGGCTTGTTCTTTTTAGATTGTAAGCCCACTGTGTAGGGACCTGTCTCCAATAACCACCAGCAGGCAATGTAATGGCAGGAGTACAGTAGCAGAGAAAACAGAAATACCTTAACAGCTAGCCCAGATTACAGAAAACACTCAGAAGCTAGGTAGAAAAGCAGCATTTGAAAATGTTCTTTCAAATTAACCTGCACACATTATGTAGGCAATTGTGCCTTTTTTCATTAACTTTTCTGCAAATACTTGTCCAAGCCAATTGTATCCCTGCCCTTCCCTCTAAACCATCCCCCCAGCAGACCCTTCCCCCCAACACTCCCAGCAGTCCCGATCCACCAAACCCTCCCCAAACCAGCCCCCAGTGGCCCCTTCCTCCAAATCATCCCCTCAGCAGCCCCTTCCCCGCACACCAAACCCTCCCCCAGTGCCCCAGGCCTGGTCCCAGGCTCTTCTCCCACCACAATCCCCAGGCAGCTTGCAAGTAGCCTTTACCTGCCCCATCCCAGTGGCGGCGGTGGTGGTGGTCATGGTGGCGTGACTTGGTGGGCTGGCGGATTCTTGCAGCATGAGCGTGCTCTTCACCCGCTGAACTCCTTCTGACCGCTTCCTTCCTGGCCCCTCCCAACAGGGCCTCCCTGAGAAGAGTCCCTGTTGGGAGCGAGGGTCCAGGAAGTGGCCAGGAGTAGGTGAAGAGAGCCCCTGCTCTCTCTCTCTCTCTCTCCAGTCTGGGGGGTGGGAGGAGCAACCTGAGGGGGGGGGGAGCAGAGAGATGAGGCTCCCAGGCAGCATCCTGCCCCTCTCCATGACTGGTCTCTCTCTCTCCAGTAGGGGGGGCAGCAGGAAGTTCTCACGCTGCTCCCCCCCCCAGCGGCAGCCACTGTGGGGTCCAAGTCCAGCTCTGGGCACGGGGCTGGAGGAGGCTGAGCCCTGAGCTCCTGGGTGACTCCATTTGCCTGCACCGCCCCCCCCCCTCCACCCCGGCTAGCAGCTTCTTGCACCTGGCCATTCTTAACTACTTCTTCTGGCCGCTTTTTGGACGGCCCCTCCCAACAGGGCTTTCCAGAGCGGAGTGGCCAGATGATGTTATCCAACTGCGTTGCTCTTGGAGGCCCTGTTGGGAGGGGCCAGGAAGCAACCAGAAGGAGCAGCTGAAGAGCATGCTACTGCGTGCAAGAAGCTGTCGCAGTGCCGCTGCTAGATTCATCTCAGGCTGGGAGGGGTGGGGAGGCAACTGGTGGCCCCACACCCACCCAACTCAGCCTGGGGAGGGGGGAAGCCAAGCCGGCACACTGCTCTGATGGGCTGGCCGGCAGCTGCCCCTGGACTAGCTCAGCTCAACTCCACAAGCACCAGCACTGGCCCCTGCTTGACCTGGACCAGCCCCAGGAACCAGCAGCCACCAGGATTTTTCCCTGTACTTCCTATGGCCAATCTGCCTCTTCTCTCTCTCTCTCTCTCTCACATGCACACGCACTGCATAAGCCTTCTTTCCATAGGAGAACAGGCTAACAAGAGGAAGGGAACACAAAAGCTATTGTTCTGCTGACATCAGTGGTCATGATGTGTACTTACTCCTGAGTCTTGACTCTTGACTTACAGCTGAAAACAGTCGCAGCAGCACTGCACGTAAGAAACTAAGTTTTAGAATATGGAATTGTTCTTAGCTTGTAACTCTATATTATTGTAATGTTATACATTATTGTGGCTTGTACAATTATTGTACATTATTCTTAATGCCCTGTTGCTTTGGGTATATCCCCCCACCCCACCCCAATACATACAAAACTATTTTATTCTTTTTTTTTTTTTTTTTTTTTAACCCACCCACTCTCACCAATGGTGACTCGGGGTGGCTTAAAAAGGCATAAAACATCTATTATTTTTTACTTGGATTTCTTAGCTGCCCCCTCCTGCCACAGCAGCTTGGGGTGGCTTACAACACAATAAAATACAATAAAACACACACAATTAAAAAATCCAATATAAAAATATAATTTAAAAACCACAGAACCTAGGCAGAGCCACAACCGCCCCCCTCCCCTCAACCCCTACTCGTCACCTGTCCCTCTTGCCAAATGCCTGGCAGAACAGCCAGGTCTTATGCTGTCTTTGGAAAGAGGGGAGGTCCAGAGTCAGACAGACCTCCGCCTGGAGAGAGTTCCACAGCCGCGGTGGAGCCACCGAGAACACCCCTCTCATCGTCGCCACCCGGGATACCCAGAGGACTCTGAGGGAGGCATCCCCGGCCGACCGCAGGGGCCTGTTGAGGACCTGGGGAGTGAGACAGTCTCGCAGGTATGCAGGGCCGAGGTCATTTAGGGCATTATAAAGCAAAACCAACACTTTGAATCGAGCCTGACAGCGTACACTATAGGCAGCCAGTGCAGAGAACTAAGCACTGGTGTAATGTGCTCTTGGCGACCCGTTCCTGTCAGGAGCCAGACCACCGCATTCTGCATCAGCTGCAGTCTCTAGACGGTCACCAAAGGTAGCCCCACATAGAGCACATTGTAATAGTCCAGTTTTGAGGTGACAAAGGCATGGATGATGGTGGCCAGGTCAGTGTCGGGGACATACAGCTGAAGCCATCGCACCAGATGTAACTGGCGAAATGCTCCTTTCATCATGACCTCCACCTGGACATCCAGGCAGAGCTGTGAATCAAGGAGCACCCCCAGACTACGGACCTGAGGAGCCAATGGAGGGCAGACCCCATCAATGATGGGTGCCACCACACCCTCAGTCATACTCACCATCCCCTCGGTCTTGTCAGGATTCAGCTTAAGACTATTCGCCCTCATCAAGTCCCCTACAACCACCAGACACCAGGTAAGCATTTAGACTGCTAGGTCTGGGTCAGTTGAAAAGGACAGGTAAAGGTGGGTGTCATGAGCATACTGGTAGCACTGCACACCAAACCCTTGATTGACCTTGCCCAATGGCTGCATATACACATAGAACAGGAGAGGGGACAGAATAGAACATTGCAGGACTCCACACGCGAGGTCCCGGGGAGAAGATGAACAGTCCCCCAGCACCACACGCTGAGTTCTCCTGGCCAAGAAAGAGCGGAACCAGATGCCCCTGAAGCTGCTGAGCCATGTCCTGTTCCACAACCTTCACTAAAAAGGAAAGGTTTGAGACAGGCGAATAACTGGCCAGGGAGTCAACGTCAAATGATGGGTTTTTTAACCAGAGGCCGCACCACTGCCTCCTTGAGGAGGTCCGGCACCCTGCGTTGACCACCTCAGCCATCAACGGCCCCAATGTCTCCTGACTGGCCTTAACCAGTCAGGCAGGCAGGGATCTAATTCACAAAAGGTGGCCCTGACTGCCCCCAAGACATCTGCCGCATCAGCAGGCGATATCCACTGGAACTGATCCCACAAGATAGGCAAGGCCATTCCATTACCTCTGGTTCACCCATTGCCAGAAATGCGGTATCAAAGTCATGGTGACTATTATTATCATCATAATATAAATACAACATAAAAATATAAAATTATAACTCCATATAAGAACAATATCGCCAATCTGTAATTAAAACACTTACCACCCACCCCTATTAACCTATCCCTCCCTCCTCTACCCCCCCCATACAAATGCCTGACAGAAGGGCCAGTCTTACAGCTTTGCCAGAAAGCAAGAAGATCCGGGCTGAGGTGAATCTCCACCAGGAGGGCATTCCAAAGTGATGGTGTGACCACAGAGAATGCCTTCATGTCCATCCAGACCCACCAATAATGAGGGACCTCCATGAGAAGGCTCCTGGATGACTGTAGGGACCACCCCAGAACCCAGGAGGTGAGGCATTCCCTCAGGTAAGCAGGTACCAGGCCATGTAGGGCTTTAAAGATCAAAACCAGTACCTTGAGTCGGATTCGGAAGACAATAGGCAGCCAGTGCATTGCTCGGAACACCAGTTAGATGTGTTCCCTGTGACCCGCCCCCGTAAGCAGCTGGATCATCGCGTTTTGCACCAGCTGCAGCTTCCGAACCATCACCATGGGTAGCGCCACATAGAGCGCATTGCAGTAGTCCAGCCTCGAGGTGATGAGTGCATAGATGCTGTCTCTTATACACATCTAGATGTGTATAAGAGACAGGCCTAGGAGCATCCACCGAGAACGCCCTTCCCATCGGAAACCCAGAGGACTCTGAGGGAGGCATCCCCGGCCGACCGCAGGGGCCTGTTGAGGACCTGGGGAGTGAGACAGTCTCGCAGGTATGCAGGGCCGAGGTCATTTAGGGCATTATAAAGCAAAACCAACACTTTGAATCGAGCCTGACAGCGTACACTATAGGCAGCCAGTGCAGAGAACTAAGCACTGGTGTAATGTGCTCTTGGCGACCCGTTCCTGTCAGGAGCCAGACCACCGCATTCTGCATCAGCTGCAGTCTCTAGACGGTCACCAAAGGTAGCCCCACATAGAGCACATTGTAATAGTCCAGTTTTGAGGTGACAAAGGCATGGATGATGGTGGCCAGGTCAGTGTCGGGGACATACAGCTGAAGCCATCGCACCAGATGTAACTGGCGAAATGCTCCTTTCATCATGACCTCCACCTGGACATCCAGGCAGAGCTGTGAATCAAGGAGCACCCCCAGACTACGGACCTGAGGAGCCAATGGAGGGCAGACCCCATCAATGATGGGTGCCACCACACCCTCAGTCATACTCACCATCCCCTCGGTCTTGTCAGGATTCAGCTTAAGACTATTCGCCCTCATCAAGTCCCCTACAACCACCAGACACCAGGTAAGCATTTAGACTGCTAGGTCTGGGTCAGTTGAAAAGGACAGGTAAAGGTGGGTGTCATGAGCATACTGGTAGCACTGCACACCAAACCCTTGATTGACCTTGCCCAATGGCTGCATATACACATAGAACAGGAGAGGGGACAGAATAGAACATTGCAGGACTCCACACGCGAGGTCCCGGGGAGAAGATGAACAGTCCCCCAGCACCACACGCTGAGTTCTCCTGGCCAAGAAAGAGCGGAACCAGATGCCCCTGAAGCTGCTGAGCCATGTCCTGTTCCACAACCTTCACTAAAAAGGAAAGGTTTGAGACAGGCGAATAACTGGCCAGGGAGTCAACGTCAAATGATGGGTTTTTTAACCAGAGGCCGCACCACTGCCTCCTTGAGGAGGTCCGGCACCCTGCGTTGACCACCTCAGCCATCAACGGCCCCAATGTCTCCTGACTGGCCTTAACCAGTCAGGCAGGCAGGGATCTAATTCACAAAAGGTGGCCCTGACTGCCCCCAAGACATCTGCCGCATCAGCAGGCGATATCCACTGGAACTGATCCCACAAGATAGGCAAGGCCATTCCATNCCGAACTTCCGAACCGCATTTGCCCATCCCTACCAACAAGACACAAGGGCCTGGGTTGGTTGAAAATGAAAGATACAGCTGGGTATCATCAGCACGTTGATGGCAACAAACTCCCCAGCTGCGTACTAGAATCTCAGCAAGACACCCCAAAACCTCACTCCATACCTTTCTGTGCTGCAAATTAAAACATTCAGCTTTCCCGTTAAAGATGTGTTTTTTTCTTCAGACAACCTTCCCCCCACACTCTCTTCCCACAGAATCCTCACTGTAGCATTGAGTACTGGAAGCTTTTTATCTGGGGCTGAAGAGTTGTGGAGGAAAAGGCGGCATTCATATCCCCATGGTCTCAAGCTTGAAGAGGACACATCCCCATTTACCCATGCTTTGCTGCACTCTGTGCTCTCGGAACCAAGATATAAACCCTTCCATAATATATATATATATATATATATATATTCCCATGCTCTGATAGTTGGCACACATTCTGATTATGTTCTAAAAAAGAAGACAAAGCCTAAAAGAAAGAGGGTTCCCCATTCAAGTGGAAGGGTATGTGCAGCACCTACACAGCATGTCTTTCAAGCTGTTTACTGTTGGCGCTACCCCTCAGTGCTAGCACGAGCTCCATTCCCTTCGCTGGGAATCATGCTGATGCTAAACAGCATGAGGATTGCTCTGCTTGCCAAGTAGTAGCCCGTCTTCCTCTAGTTCTGCTGCCTGGCTGTACTTAGAGGTTGCTACTAGTCTGAGAAAGTTGAGCTGTGTCTTCAGAGATGGCAGAAGTTCATGTTTTTAGATGCAGAAATTCTTGGTTCACTTTCTGTGATCAATATACTTCCTTGAGGAGTAGCATCAGTTTACACATGAGCTGAGACGTCTATGCAGGTGAAGTTTGTGTTTTAAAGCCCATTGAGGTTAATTGGAGATTTGCAGTTTATTTCCATTGTGGAAAGATCAGACTCCTAGTGAGCCTGATTTATTTATTTATTAGGGATGGGCGAACGTGGTTCAGGAATTCGGAGTTCGGACTGAACTCAGTCTGTTCGGTTGACCGAACCGAACTTGAATTTCAAACCAAACTGAACCAAACCAAATTTCTGAACTCCGTTCTGTTCGTCCATCTCTAGTGGCAACACACACCAAAAAAACTGGTTTTGAATTTGACCGAACTCGGTCTGTTCGGTCGACTGAACCGAACTCGAATTTCAAACCGAACTGAACCGAACTGAATTGCCGAACTCAAATTTCAAACTGAACCGAACTGAACCGAATTTCCGAACTCCGTTCTGTTCACCCATCCCTATTATTTATTTACTTACATTTGTCATCCCGCCCTTCCCTAAAAAAGGCTTAGGGTGGCTTACAAGTGAAATATAAATACAACATACAAAACCTATTTAAAAACATATGAAGGACAGGTGGTCTCTCAAATTTGTGTGGCCCAGAGAGCTCCTCTTTATGGGAGCTGGAGGGAGGATGGACAGCCAAGATGTAGCAGATAGATGCGGAGGCACACTCCCAGTCCCAGAAGCAAACCCCCCCCCCAAAGTGTCTTTTTAGCCCAGCCTCATAGTTGAGTGATAAACTACTCTGAATTTGCATATATGCATATTTTTTGCAAATTATTTCCTGTCTTGTCCTGCATTTTGAGATTCATGGTCCCTCATTTCAGAGTCTAGGGGCTGAGAGGTATGAAGGTTACCACCTCTTGTGGTTTGACCCTGAAACTCCCATAGGCCAAAATGGGAGGCCACATGGCCAGTGAGTGCAAACAACTAATAAATGGGCAGGTGGGTACCCACCTGGTGTGGGTTAACATCTAATCTGTTTACACCCTAAGATGTGTAGAAGAACAAAGTACAGCCATAGCAATTTTTAAAAATTCTTTTTAAAAATCTCCTGGGGTGGTGGTTGTTGGCACTGGGGACTCCAGAGATCTGGCTTTGTAATGGACTTCAATTACAGATAACACAGTGAAATCCTACTCTGCCGGATGTGCATGTTTGCTGGCAAAGTTCCACATTTGCGCCATTCCTATGTGACGGAAGCTGCGTGTCATTTGACTCCCGGACTTCCCCACGACGCTGAAGGGTGTACATTCTGTAACATCTGAAAGCATCCCATTTTTATTGAAAAAGTCCTAGAACTCTTTAGGGATATCAGTTGGAAGGGCAAGGATTATATTAAGAAATTTACTAGATTTACTCTCCCTAATTGTGAGGTATGCAACTTTCCCCAGGAAGCACTTGAATTCCTCTAAAAGAGGGACATAGTTCTCTTTGTATAAGTTTGTAAGGTTTTTGGTAATGGTGACACCTAGATATTTAAGGCTGTGGATCTCCAGTTTAAAGGGACTGAGTAAGGAAAGATCCGGGGTGTGGGATTTTATGTTGATTGAATAGCAGCATGTGTGACTTTTCTACATTTCTGACACTTGACTAAATTTTTCTAGAATGTTGAACAGCTGAGGAGTGAATTTTTTGAGGTCCAACAAAACAACACTGCCCTACTTCTGACAACAATGCTTTCCTCCCACTCCAGCCATTTATCCTGTGTGGATTCTTTGGCAGATGAGATGCGGTGACAATTTTCTCATGGGTAAGAATTAGCAATAACAGAGAATTAGCAATAACAGAGAGGCTGGTCAGACTTTTTTGTTATTTTAAAAAAGAAAATGAATCACATTAGCCCCTTACAAGGGCCAAGTTTGAACCCCTGGGTAGCTGATTTTTTTCATGAGAAATGTATAGAAATCATACCTCTACATTGCCCCAAATGTAGGGTTTTTTGTGTTTTTTTTGTTTTTTTAAATTCCAAAGACTGACCCTTTTCTCCTAAGTGCTGGAAACCCCTATTCTTCTCCTTGAAAGGAGAAGAGTCATTAATGAGTCAGAGAAGAACACCAGAGAATCCGTTATTTCTCCTATGGGAGGATATCAGGAAATAGGGCCCTCCAAGTCTGACTCTCCTCCCAGGTATCGCCTCCTGTGCACTTGAGAAGCTTGCACCACTTCCCTAGTGTAAGCACCGGTCCATGGTAAAGGCAGCTATAGCTATTTACCCTAAAAGCTCAGGAATTATGGAAAAGGGGTTAATGAGTTAGGTGAGGGTGGAGTCATGCAAGGAGTGCTGTAGCTGTCATGCCCATGTAACCTATACAGCTCTGCATTTGCAGCACTACAGTGCTGGTTATCTGAACTCTTGTGGAGTGACTGGCAGCCCTCCAGCCTAGCTTTCAAAAGACCATGTGAGTAACCACTTTTCTGGTTTCCCCTCTGTCTCCTGCAACCCTTACCCTCCTAGTGTCTGCCCTTCCCCTCTGCCTCCTGCAGCCCTTACCTCACTCACGTGCAGCCCTGGTTCCTCCTAGTGCTTGTCTCTCCCCTTGCCTCCTGTGCCCCCTTTTATCTTACTCCTGTGTAGTCCCTGACGTTCCTCTGGCTTGGGCCCCCGTCTCTGATTCCTAGAGGCTTCTCTCTAGCCTTGACTCAGGCCCTTCTTGATCCCCCCTACTGTCTCATCTCTCTGGAACTTCTCCTTCTACCCCAATCATTGGCCACAGCCTCCGATCTAGCCACCTACAATCCCGAGGGGGGAAGGATTGCTCCTCTCTTTCCCCCCCTTTTCTCTTTCTCTGTTTGACTTCAGATGCAGGACTGACAGAGGGGTTACTTTGAACTAGCCTGCGGCCAAACTATTTGGGTGGTCTAGCTCTTTAAGGCTGGAGAATTCAACAAATTGTACCACTGATGACTTACACATTGTTCTCTCTCTCTCTCATCTCCCTTTATAATCTGGGACTTTACAGCACTTTTCTAGGACTGAAGAACAGCGGACAAAAGAGGTCTGAAATAAGGGGTCTCCCAGAAAATCTGGACCGCTTGAGAAGTATGGCAATGCTAATTGGGTTGCGGACCTGTTATCTCCAAATCACAACTTCTTACTTGTTCTGTTTCCAGGACAGCACAGCTACATCCTGGTCCTTGTATCAGTTAATTAAAACTTAGCCGCCAGTTCTTAAAGAACTACCTTCCCCCCCCCCTTCTGTTGTCTTTTTAACTGTGAAATGCATGAACCCATAGACTCCTAAATTAAAGGGGGAAAGTGCAAGTGGGAAACTTATATTGACGATATGGATCAACATAGACTTCTTTAACCAAACATGTTTTTATTTCAAATGATAATAGTAATTTTAAAAATGCAGATTGGAGGAGCCTGAGCAGATTAGTTAAAGAGCATTTTAGGATTATAAAAGCACTTCTAGCTGCATCAACCAGATTCCATTTCAAACACTGTTGTTTGGATTAATTAACCGAGTTCAGGACACTGCACATATTAAAATTGCTAGTTGCACCGCCCATTCTCCCCCTGTGCCCACTTGTAATTTGTTATTAAAATCTTGGCCAATTAGAAAAACACAATGCATTAAATAAAACAGCACCCGCAACCAATCCAAAGTAATTAGCTTTAAATTTATTCAGATGCTTTAATGTCAGCAATAAAATGTCAAGGTGTGAAATGTTCCAAACATTTCTCACATACAGAGAATGTAGTTTGTGCTTGTGTGTGTGTGTGTGCGTGTAGTCTATATATTAAAAGGCTAGTATTAATTGTTTTGACAGAAATGTTGCAAATCAAGCATTATAGCAAAAAGATCATTATAGCAGGATATAATTGATTTAAAGCACGGTTCTAGTTAAGAAACTCAGATATAATAGGCTGCGGGCTTTAATATAAGAGTAATTCTGTCTTTCTAATAGAGAAATGTAATTACTTTAATAAGACTGTACATTTTTATATAAAAAGAAGTAGCTTTTAAATTACTTTCTCCCACTCTGACAAAGATTAAAATCTCTTTCCTAAGTACAGTGCAAATACATTTCTTGGTATATTAATGCTCTAATTGTTCTTCTGTAAAAATCTGAAATGGCAGCACAACTTAATTCTGCATGACCATAATGTATATTTAACTAGAACGTGATACTCTTAAATATTGATAAAGGTCAATTTTATAATATGTGAAGAAGCTAGAACCCCGTTCGTCCGTCCGTTCGTTCGTCCGTCCGTCATGCCCTCAGAATGGGCAGCTTCTGTGCCGTGCACTGGATACAGAGTTGGGTGGGTGTCATACCTGTTTGGGGCTTGGAAGAGAGCTGCAAGTGAACTTTGGGGAATGGCTGAGATGGAAGGGCAGTTTGGGAGAAACTCTGCAGTGCTGGACTTTGGTGCTAATAGGTACCGTTGGCTGCCTCCCACCCACTCTTCAACCTGAACATCTGTAAATACCTGGATTTCTATAATGCACTGTAAAACTCCATTCTCTCCTGATGGCTACCCTAAAACTTCCCGCTGCTAGGGGACGATTGAACAGTACATCCATCCATCCATCCATGTCAGTACTGATTCTGTAGGCAGCTGACATATCCAGAAAAAGGTATAACAAGGACTCCAAGTGAGAGGAAAGATGGGGTCCCTGGGGTCCTGCCCTAACTGGACACCCCCCTATTCTATCTCTTGCCTAGAGCTGAAACAAGTACCTACAAAAATGGGTATACCTGTTGAAATTGCGTTACCCAACCCAACCTAGTAACATCGGTACTAATCCGTAAAACAGTAACTTGGTAACAGCAATACCCAGTATTTTCAGGTAATTGGGTGCTCAACTCAATACTTGGGTACCGATCAGGCACCCAATAGACTACTAGAAAATGCGCTAGCTGTTTCAGCTCTGTTTCTCCCCACTTGTCCGTTGACCTCTTAATCTCTTACACCCCATCCCTTTGTCTCCCTTGCCCTCTACCCTTTTTTATCTCACTCTCCCTCATTGCCCCACCCCTGTTTTTGCCTGCTCTTTCTCTCTCTTTCCCCCTTGGCTCTGCCATCCCTATGCACCTGCCTACCCTTCCTCCTTCTTTGCCAGTGGTGGGAGTGGTGCTGCTACCATGGCCACTTCTGCTTTAGATGGAGACAGTAGGTCACAATGAATGAATGGCCGCAATGTAAAAAAACCCACAAAAAACCCAAACACTTTCCCTCCCCGAGTCCAGGCTGCGCGGGTGGAAGGGGGGGGGGACACCCCCCAACAACCATGCCCAGCCTTGATTTTAAAAAAATAATAATTTTCCCCATAGTCCCTAGTGCGGGCTCCGGGCTGCTGCCGGCAACCCAGAGCCAGCACCGGAAGCAGGTAAGTACCGGTACTGTACTGATCCCTGGGGTGGGGGGTGGTTTAACGCACCCCCACTCCAGGGATCACCCTACCTCCCCACCCAGGGATTACCTACCTTGAGCTCCTGGTGGCGGCGGTCCAGTGGCTTCAGCGCTGACTGTGGCTGCTGCCTTCAGCACGCTACTAGGCCTTCCGGGGAACTTCCAGCACTAGGGGACTTAGGGGAAATTTTTATTTAAAAAAAAATCCAGGCTGGGCAGGGGGGTGGGGGGTGTCCCCCCTTCCACCTGCACAGTCTGGGAGTGGGAGGGGGGAGGTTTTTGTTTTTTTCCATTGATTTCAATGGGGACAGTTCCCCATTGAAATCAATGTAAAAGATCCAGTAAACCAGTATTAATCCGGTATTAATCCGGTAAACCGTTTTTTTAAAAATCCGGGAACCGGTAAAACCGGTACCCGGTATTTGCCCTGATGTCCCACCCCTACTGTCTAGATGCACCTGGAGCTGGGTTGCCACCACCCGCTCAATAACCTTCCCTAAAAAGGGAAGGTTAGAGACAGGATGGTAGCTGGCGAGGGCGTCCACATCCAACGATGGTTTCTTCAGCAGGGATGCACCACAGCCTCCTTGAAACTAGGCGACAACCTCCCCTTCTGTAAGGACATATTGATCACCCTCGCCAGCACTGTCCCCAATGTCTCCCTGGAGGCTTTCACCAGCCAGAACGGGCACGGATCGAGTTCACAACTGGTGGCTCGCACAGACCCCAGGACATCCGCCACATCGACTGGCATCACTTCCTGAAACTCCCCCCACAAAGTTGGACCAGACGGGGCCTCCACCCCCTCGCGCTCTCCGAACACTGCCCCTAATCCAGCATCAAAGTCCCTCTGAATCTGAGCGACCTTGTCTGCAAAGAAGGTGACAAACTGCTCACAGCGGGCCTGGGACACGTCCCCGTCATGGCGAAGGGAGGCCGGACTGACCAGCCCCCGCACTACCCGAAACAGCTCTGCTGGGCGTGACTTTGCAGACGCTATGAGGACAGCAAGGAACTCCCTCTTTGCTGTCCTCACAGCCTCAACATAGGACCGCAAATGGGTCCTATGGAGAAGTCGGTCAGAGTCAGATCGAGTCCAATGCCAGCATCGCTCCAGCCTCCTGCCTATTTACTTCAGTAAACCAAGGGGCCCTGCGGTGACAAGACAGAGGCAGAGGGCGTCTCGGAACCACCCTTTCAATGGCCTCCTCCAGCAATGTGTTCCAAAACTGGACTAGTTCATCGACAGAGCGACCATCCAGGTTCAGGGATAACTCCCCCAGGGCTTCCTGGAACCGCTGGGGTTCCATCAGCCTCCGGGGGCGGACCATCCTAACTGGCCCATTCCCTTTCTGGAGGGGGTGCGCTGAGAGACTGGCCTGAAGG
>QEPC01008233.1:1902921-1920220 GCA_003113815.1 Sphenodon punctatus | reverse complement strand
CCCCCCCCCCCCGAGTCCCCCATGGCCCCCAAGTGCCTCGCCCTTTGGCCATGGTCCTTCGGCCGCAGCCTGCGACTCACGGCCTGCGACGACGCTGCTGGCAGCGGGGCTAAATAGCCCCAGCTGCTTCCGGGTAGGGGAGAGGCCAGGTCAGCCCACACGACCGACCTCTGTGCTTCTCCCCACCCCCCAAGCTCACGATGCTGTTCTCCCCCCCACCCCCACAGGTCCCTGGGGGAGTGAATGGAGCAGCGGGACAGCCAGGCAGCAACAGCAGCGGGTCCCTGTCAGCAGCCACAGAATGGTCCAAGGCACTGCAGGTAGGTGGAATCCCCTGACAACGACACTGGCAGCTGGGCTAAATACTCAGGTTTTTGTTAATCGTCAGAGGGGAAGCTAAAGTGTTTTTTAAGCTTCAATCAAGAGATGCAGCCCTGATAAATCTGGGTAAAGGAACTAGTCACTAGAGATGTAGTGACGCTCTGAAAGCCTATTTGATTGTACTTAGAACAGAAGAAACGGTCAATCATTATCCAGTTCCCACATCAGTCTCAGTGTCTTTTTCTATGTGATGTTCATAGCAATTTTGCTACAGAACAAAATAATCCTCTTCCGAACAGTCTGAAGATTGTGGGGTCGTCGTGGGACTTTGATTTCATTGCACACAGTATTTCACTCCATGAGTCTAAATGTTTAGAGAATTAATAATTCAAATGAACCTATAGGACAAAGGGTAGAAACAAATGTGACAGCGGTGCAGTAGTGGCCTGACGCAGCCCGGGGAGAAACCCACCGTGGACGTGGCCAGGAGCTGAACAAAGAGGCCCACTGTCCTGCTGCCTGTATGACCAAGGGAGCACAGGGAGAACCATGAACATGTGGCTGGCCCACGCTGTGCCCAGTGCCCTGCCCCCTGCCCTCTGCGTTGATGAGCAGCCAATGGCAGCCAGCCATGGTGGCTGGGTATGGTGGCCCTGACCCGGGCCAGTATGCCAGTCCAGAAACAGACGTGATAGCCCACATTGGCCCGGTCGGGCAGGCCTTAGCCCAGGCTGTGACCTTGAATGTTTTCCGAGGTCCCACAACACAGGCTAGCTGCTGACATGGCCCGGGGCAATCCGGGGCCAACATCTGATGGCTGAGGTCCAGGAGGGTCACAGCATGGTATTGTTATGTTTGCTTTTACCCAAAGTCCTCATAGGGATTAGAAGGTGACCAGGTGATGCTGGTGCCTTGACTGCCTCTATACTTTATTGTTAAAATGAAATGACATTTAAGGTGGGAAATTAGAGCTGGGTTAAAACTTTCCATTGGGGAGAAAAACAAACTTAAAAATAAATAAATCATTTTTGAAGTTGCAGGTTGGTTTTTTTTCAATTTCAGTGGCATATCTAAATACTTCATGAGATGCTAACATTTCATTTTGATACTGATATTTTTGATGATTTATTTCAACTTGTTGACATTTGGCACTGATGAAGTCAAAACAATTTTTGATTTTGAAAGCAATGCAAAATGTTGTACAAATACGACATTGCTCCTTTTGAGTGACATTAAGGAGAGTTATGGAGATGTCCTTAAAGTCTAACAATAGCATCAACTCTTTGAAGCATGTCTTATAGTCATGAGACCACCATCTGCACTGAATGCACCATGCACCACCACCACCTTACTTCTAAGTGGTACCACAGTATAATAATAGAGAGCAGACCATAACAATAGCCAATGAAATCTTTTTCTATATCACTGGAGTGCTATTCCCTCCAGATAATGGCTCATGGAGGAGTGCTGTCATGATACCAAAAATGGATACTTGCTGTCACAGCATTATAATGTCATTTATAAAACCCAGGTGGTAGTTCTAGGGATATTATTATAGAGCATCTGGCATGTAGATTTAGAGATGTTGGAGTTATTCTTGCTTTCAACCTAACTAGTTCAGGAAGAAACCACTGCACCTTTCAAAATGGGAGACAAAAGACCCAAGTTAGGGCTTGTCTAAAACAAACACAACCTTTTCTCTAATGTTGATATGTCCTGGGATAACATTAAGGGTGGACTCACATGTATGCTGATTAAATCCAATGTCATCTGAATTCCCAATCCTCATTTAAAGCTTGGCTAGAACTTCCATTGACTCCCTCACACATAACACTAATCTGGGGTACATTATACATGTTCCAAGACACCACGAACATCGGATTTAATCAGCATACTTGTGAGTCCACCCTACGATGAACGTTCTCCCTTCTCCTAGAACCTTTGTCTCTTTGGTTTTGTAGAATCTGAAATATTCTAAAAATTGTTTTCACCTGTCCGTGCATGCAGTTGCAAAAAATATGTCCTAAGTGCTTATCTGCCCAGTTTTTGTGACTCACATTGACTGTCTAATTCACATACATGTTCATAGACATACAATCTTTAGGGCAGGGATTCTCAAATTCAGGATTATATTTAAGTCTCAAAACACAAGCAACAATTTTGGGAACCACTGTTTTAGACACTTATCTGAAATGAACCTCAAAGTTAGAGCTGGATGATAGATTTTTTTCATGAAAAATAATTTTGCTGAATTACTCAGTGTACTGCAGTTTTCTTCCCATCTGGTCTGATGGTTTGTCTTGTCTTCCTGTTACAGCCTGCCTGAGCTGGGACCTCTTCAATCTCCATCTTTGACAAATATGCATGGATATTGATTTACTTCATAGCGACTTCTGTCATTAGACTCACTGGAGCTAATTTTGTGCCCCATGCTCACAGCTGCGCACACACACACACACACACACACACACACGTATGCAACCATGTGGTTTGTGCGCGCTCCATTGACCCCATGTGGGGTGTGCGCATGGCTTGCATGTGTGTACATTAATGCACGCTGTGGTCCACAAGGCATGGGATCGACTCTACTGCACTAGCTCTCAATCAAAATGAATAAGCCAGTGTAGTGGATAAAGTGCTGGATTTGGACCTGGGAGACCAGCATTCAAATCGCACCCAGCCAATGAACTCACCGGGTGGCCTTGGGCAAGTCACAACCTCTTATCCTCAGTTACCCATCTGTAAAATGGGAATATGTGTGTGTTTGTCTTTGTCTGTGTGTTTCCCCTCATCCTTGTCCATCTTAGATTGTATGCCTGATGGGCAGGAACGTGTCTCCAAAAATCTGTGACTGTAAGGCACTACGTACACCTAAGAGTGCTATAGAAATTATAAGTAGTAGTAGTAATTTGATACCAACCTACATTTCTAAGACATTGCATTGTTACACTTTTACATTTTATGCGTTGGAATCTACAGGAATAATCATTTATCAAATGTACAGAAACTCCTCCTAGGCATACACATAATGCAAAGTAAACCTATCATCACAGGACTATACCTGCTTATCAGCAGAACAATCACAGATGAGTAAAAGACAATAGAGCCGAAAGAAGCCCTCTCTGGTTTTGCACCCTCTAATTCAATACACAAGGAGATGGAGATAGCAACTCTGTTATCAGACAAATGAAAACTTGCTATTCAATTTGCACTTTTTAAGATACTCAGTTCAAACAAAATTAGAATTATTAATTAAGGGCATTGAATAAATTTGAATATATTACTGGTTTTAAAGTCTTTTAATATCTTTCATGGCCTTATTTTAGGGAATTTCATGGCTCTGTGGCAATCCTGTCTGGCGAGTTACCTTGGTAGAGGAAGAGGTGGCAGAGGAATTGGAAAAAGAGGATGTTCAGTTAATTAAAAGGGTATTAGTTCTTGCTCCTAATTAAAATCAAACTAAAAAAGAAATTTGACAGGTGTTTAGCTAGAAGGAAAATATGAGTCACTTTTTAAGCTTTGGGGTAAATGTATGGTTTACATCTATAGCCTGCCCTTCCCCGAAGGCTCAGGGCAGCTTACAAAAAATATAAAATACAATTTAAAAACATTTAAAATACAATCCTTCCAAAACCCAACCCATTCCCACCCTCCCAACAACCTCCCACCTAATTCCTATCCCTATCCCCACCTGTCAAATGCTTGAACAACAAGAAAGGTTTTACACCACCCTCCGAAAGATGCTCAGACCTAGACTCAGACTGACCACCAGGGGGAAGGAGTTTCACAACATTGGAGAGATGAGGGGGTAAAAAACCTCGAAATGCATTTTGAGGGTATTTTGTTATACTTTTTATTTTATTGGCCAGTCTTTCGGACATGGAGTTTTATCCCAAATAGTTTCAATTCTGTTCTCTCCATAGTGCGAGTCACTTGGGATTTTTTTTTCTTTACACTTTCTCACTTTTTCATTCTGATTTGATTTTGTTATTGGGTGTTTTTAGATGGACGTGGAGACAGCCCAGTCCCGGAGCTGCACCAGGGACGCACCCCTGTGTCCGCCCACTTCCAGCCCTGTCTGGGTACGCTTTAGATGGACCCAGCGGGTTCCTCTGCCCACGGCCCGCCCGTGTGGCCCCCCACACCATATAGTTGCAGCCAATTGCCTAACGCTCTAGACTGGCGGCCAAAACTCTATGGTGTTGCCAGGGCAACAGCCGGCCAGGAGTGGAGCTTCAGTGTGGGTCTGCCAACTGCTGAGCAGGTCCACTCTGGTCTGGTGCCTGGGGTTTGGCCAACCCTCTCTACTGGTGGTGCTCTGGGATGTTCCGGAGAGCTGCCAGCGGGGATGCCCCAGAGCAGGCACAGCCTGCTGTGTTTCAACATCTGGCAGGCTGTCTTCACTCAGACTAGCCAACCTGGGGGTGAAGCAGGCTGATAGGGTGACCCCCGGAGCTGCCACACGTCTGTTTACACCCATTTTGGTGGTAGCTTACCTCATGTCAGAATGTGAGAATGGATGCATGGTTCACATCATGCTGTTTCACAGCATGGACTTGTGGGAGAGAATCTCCGCCTCATCATTCTACCTTATGGAATAGTGGTTCTCAGAGTGTTTAAACCGTCTCTTCTCCCCTTTCTCTTGTCTGTGGTAGTTGACACACCACCACTCTCTTCCCTTTGTCATTTCATTCATTCTGCTGCTTATTAATCCCACCAAAGCCCAGTCAGAGTAGAGCTAGGGACTTGGTAGCTGTATTCCCCCCTCCCCTCCCTGCTTTGCAGAATACTTTCTGCCCCCCACTAGTGGGATTGCCCAGTTTGAGAACCATTCTATCTGTGGTTCCCAATCTGTGGTGTGCAGACCATTGGTGATCTACAAGGCCATGGTAAGTAATTCACAATTGGTATGTGGAACCATAATAAAGAATAATGTTTACAATTAAACACAGGGGACTAAAGGGACTGTTGAAACTCCTTCATCAGCACCCTCAGCTGCCTGCTTTGTTCTGCCATGCTAGCTGCACCTACAGTAAAGTGGGCTTCAGTTCACACCAGTTCCATTGTCATCTCAGGAGTAGAGAAGAAAGGGATGACTGTATTATGGCTTCAGCTTCCTACAGTGATGAATGACTGAGGTGCTGACAGGGACTGAAGTTGCCTGTCTTGTGAATCCACTAGGGATGTGAGAATGCGGTTCAGATGTTCGGAGTTCAGACCGACTTGGTCTGTTTGGACGACCGAACCAAACTTCCGAACCGAACCTGAATGGACTGAACCAAACTCGATCTGAACTCAAAAATGACCGAATAGTTCGACTGCGTTTGGGTGATTTCGGATGAGTTCGGACGGGAAAAATGTGACTGGAAGGCCCAGGGAGGGGGAGGCAGCTGAGGAGCAGACTTCCTGGCACCAGGGGTGGAGAGGTTTGGAGTAGCAGCCAGCCTGCCCAATCACCATTCCTTTTCTCCTCAGACCACTGGCTTCGCAGTTTGCGATTGGACATGGGGGACGGGGGCTAAGCTGCACAGAGCCAATGGGGCTTACGGTGAGGCAGGCACAGCAAGTGACAAAAGTCATTGTCCTCCCCCCTTCCAACACCTTCTGAGCTAGCCACTGTTCCTGACAGCAGGCGTTTTCAGAAGTCTCCCTCTCCTAGCAGTTTGTGTTCCTAATCCATTGCTATCCTCCTCCTATTTCACCCATCCCACACATTTACCTCCCTTGTATCATTTATTTAGATTAGATTAGATAGATTTAGGTGTTGTTTTTATTTTTCACCCATCTCTGTGTTCTTTCTCCCTACCCTCCTGTCACCCCCGCGGGGTGCCGGTGGCTTCAGCCCACCCGGATGACCCTGCTGCGGCGGCCATGGACCCGGGGGGCCCCCGCCCCCGGCTTCGCCATATCTCACGCTGCCCCTGCCGACGTCTTTGATGGAGCGCCAGCCTATGGCCACACCTCCCTCACCATCACAGAACGTGGGGATTCCCCTGCCCCTATCACTCGGAGCATTTGTGAGCACGCACAGGGGTGGGGCCTTGAGAATAAAGCCCAGCGTCACGCTGACAGCAGTGCTGTTGATTCAGAGAGACCAGCTCCCCCTTCAACTGAGCGAGTGGTAGTAAGAGACTTGGAGCGATTGAGTAAACAAGCAGTTAGTCCCGTACACCTGGACCTTCCCCTGTGACCTACACCTGGACCTTCCCCTGTGACCTTCCCCTGGACTACGTGGTGTGATTTGGTGAGTGTGGGCGAGTGTGACTGGGCATGTGTATTCCCTTCCCCCTTCCCTACCTGGGCTCCTCCTTTCCCGTGTGAACGCCCCCTTGTCCTGGTGTGTCGGGGCCCTTCTCCAGACCCCTTCACGTGCCTTTCCCTCATGGTGTACCATCTCCCTCTCAAGCCTTGAGTGTGTGGGTGAGTGGCCCCTGGGGATGCCTTCGTTTCCCTGCTTCCGTGTGCCCTATGATGATAGAGGTCTGTTCTCTTTGACTAGAGGTAAAGACCACCATTCTATCCTGACGGGCTTTCTCTCCCAGTTAGCGTTGCACAGGGCAGGGGTAGCCTTGGGCACGTGTGTGTGTGTGTTGTGCGAGTTCCCTTCCCCCTTCCCAGTTACACCTCCATTGAATCCTCCCCTCCTCCCTTTATATATTCCGTCCCTGATTCCCTTCCCCTGTTTTTGGATTTATTTAGAGTAGGATTAGATTGATTTAGGTTTCATTTCAGTTTTGTACCCCTCCCTGTGTTGTTTGGTGTGAGCTATCCCCCCTGCCCCCAATCCCTGTGTAATATATATAGATAGATATTAGATAGTTACTATAGATATAGATAGTTGTAGGAGTTAGGTTCGTTATAGAGATAGTGTGTAGTGATTCAGTTTTATAGTGTGTTTGTAGGACTAGGCCTTTGTAGTTATTAGATATTCCATTTAATTCCTTAGGTTTTAATAGCAGCTAGATTTAGTGTAGATATATATCATATTAGATAAAAAAATTGAATATATATATATATATATATATATATGCACACAAAGCGTGTGTGTGTATTTGTGTATTTATATATATATATATATATATATATATATATATATATATATATATATATATATATATATATATATATATATATATAAATACACACACACACTTTGTGTGCATTCTTTGGGTTGGAAGACATTGAGAAGGGAAGTTCCCGAACTGAATGGCCAAACATCCAAACTGTGTTCTGTTCGCACATCCCTAGAATCCACAGTCACTCTGTGATATGGTTTGCAAGATGAGTCATTAGTCTTAAAATCTTTGGGAGCCTCCTGAAATAAGGTGTATGAGGTTTACGCAGGAACCTCACACTATTACACAACAGAAAACACGGCAATCATACATTATCTCTGGTTTCCACAAGAAGAAGGGTTTCTGGGCTTTCCTTGCTGATTTTTTTTCTTTTCGTTTTTTGGTGGGTGCTGCTTTTCCCATTCATCAGCTGTTTGCCAGAAGAAACCTCATCTGCTATGCAAGCTCCAGCCATGGCCAGCAGGGGAGCATCTGGGATTTACAGTGCAGGTGGGCTAGGAGAGGAGAGGTCTTCTGCTTCCTACAAATAGCTGAGCAGCAGAGAGCAGCGTAGACATCCCTACTGCCTCCACTGAATGTTAGCCCCCAGCTGTGTTTGGACTTGCTGTTGGCTGAGAAGGGGAGAAAGATTCCGCAGCTCTCCAGGACCATTAATCAGTTCTTCTGTAGGGAGTTGCAGAGTTATCTCCATTTGCCTGCAGCACAACCTCCAAGGGGCTCATGGTGTGGCTTCAGCTGTGAGAAGACAGGAAAGGCTCTGTTGCTCCCCACGAAACACAGCTGATTGGCAGGAAGCAGCTACACTGTCCTTGCAGCATGAGTCCTAACAAGGGCAAGCAGGGGAAAGGAAGTAGAATTAAGAGTTTCAAGTGCCAGCCTGCTGTTGCAATTTTTAGCTGCTTCTCTTTCTAAAATATTTTAGAAAGTATCTTTCTAAAGTATTTTCATGTAGTGCTGAAACAAAAACAGCTGTTCTTGAATTGATGGGAAAGCCCATCATGTTGGGAACATTGCCGAATGTTCATTAAAATTTTCGACTCTGAGATGTTTGTATGATTCCATTGCTTTGGGGATTACAGGTGGCAAATGTTTGCAAGTTCCTTAATTATTTGGCACTTTCAATGTTTTGGGGTACTTATCAACATATTGTTGGTAGTTACCATCATTTTTCTATACTTTCCAGTAATTCCTGACATTTTACCATCAAGTTTCTGGTAATATGTCAATTTTGGGTATTCACTGTCATTTTCCAGTATTTTCATGTCCTAGTGATGTTGCCCAACTCCATGCCCCCCCTTTTTTTTCCCCTTTACCCAACCGGAGAGTGGAGGGGGCAGGGGGGAGGAGAATCGTGTACCAAAGTAGGAAAAAACACTGAAATTACCTACTAATGGGCCTTCCCAAATGAGAACAAACAAATGGGGGCAAAAACCAGGTAAGATTCTGCACTGCGGAACTGGGCAGTGGGACAGGTGCTTAATATTGTCCCTTGTTCTTGGCCCGGAGGCTGCAGCTGGTGCAGAATGCGGCGGCCCGTCTTCTGACGGGGACGGGTCGCTGGGAGCACATTACACCGGTGCTCCGAGCTCTGCACTGGCTGCCGATAGTGTGCCGGGCCAAGTTCAAGGTCCTAGTGATGATCTATAAAGCCCTATACGGCCTTGGCCCCTCATACCTTAGGGACCGCCTCGCCCTTCGCGCCCCGGAACGGCTCCTGCGGTCTGCTGGGGGTGCCCTCCTGGAGGTCCCCCGTGTTAAGCGGGGGGCCACGATGGAGCGAGCATTCTCGGTGGTAGGGCCGCGGCTGTGGAACTCCCTTCCGGAGGAAGCTCGCCTGGCCCCAAGCCTTTTGACATTTCGGCGGAACTGTAAGACCTGGCTGTTTGCCCAGGCCTTTGGGAGGGAGGGTGGGGGGGGGTGATTTTAATCCCCTGCCCATTTATCTATTTATTATTGTTTCCTAACCCTGTTTTTGATGTTTTTATATTTATATTTTAACTGTTTTAATTGTTTTAATTGTTTTATTGTTGTTGTGCGCCGCCCCGAGCTGCATTGCAGGAGGGGGCGGGATATAAATTTGATAAATAAATAAATAAATAAATAAATATCTGCTCCCCGCACCACCCCTCTAGCAATGGGGCAGGTGGTTCTGGATCAGAGGACCCCTGATCATGTGTTTGATGCTGGTGAATGTGAGGTTGGTAGCAAATAAAGCAACAACGGTCCAGGAATTGATCCTGGACCATGCAGCCGACCTCGTGTGCATCATGGAAACCTGGCTGGACATGGAGTCGGGGCCTATTTTGGCTGACCTTGTTCCAGCTGGGTATTCCGTGCAGCAACAACCCTAGTCAGAGGGACGGGGGGCGGGGAGGGGGCAGTGTAGCCATGATTTTTAGGGAGGATTGGGCTGTTTGGAGGTATCTGGTGCAATCCATAATTGGGGTTGAGGGTCTCCATCTGGTGTTTGATGTGGCAGGGGACAGTTTGGGAGTGCTGCTTGTATACCGTGCGCCCACCTGTACGGCGGCCTCCCTGCATGCTCTAGTGGATCTGATGTCGGGAGTGGTGTTGCGATTCCCGAAGATGATAGTCTTGGTGAACTTCAACATCCACATTGACGCCGATCTTGGGGGTGCAGAGCGTAAATTCATGGCCGCCATGGCAAACATGGGCCTGTCCCAGGGGGTCAGCGGCCTGACACACCAGGGGGGACATACCTTGGATCTTGTGTTTTGCACTGGCCTTGAGACAGGGGGTCCATTGGTGGGGGAGATATCATCTGTGCCCTTGTCATGGACAGACCATTACCTCCTGCAGGCCCCTCTCCTGGTGAACGTTTGCCCCTGGAGGGGCATGGATTCTATTTGAATGGTCCTCTCCCATAGACAGATGGAACCTGAGTGGTTCTGGGAGACTTTGGGGGATATACCCTCTGATCTGGATGACTGTCCCATCGATGACCTTGTCGAGCTGTGGAACGTCTTGCTGATGGAGGCCATTGATCGGATAACTCTGAGGCGTCTGCTTCCCAGGTGGCAGCACCGCAGGTCTCCCTGGTTTTCGGAGGGGCTGTGGGTGCTGAAGCAGGAGGGAAGGCAGTTGGAGTGATGGTGGCGTTCACGTGCTGAAGCCGACAGGTTGCAGCACAGACTGAGTTTATGAGCCTATGCCATTACTATGCGAACAGCAAAGAAAGAGTTCTTTGCTGCCCTTATAGTGTCTGCTAAATCCCGTCCAGTGGAGGTGGTGAGGGCGCTGGTCAGTCTGGCCTCCCTCCACCTTGGAGCGGAGTCATCTAGTGCCCGTTGTGACTTGTTTGTGGTTATTTTGCAGATAAAATCCCTTGGATTCACCATGGTTTTGATGCTGCAGTAGGGCAATTGGAGGTTATGGAGGCCCCGCCTTGTCCTTGTTTGTGGGATCAGTTTCAGCTGATGACCCCTGCCGATGTGGAGGATGTTCTTGGGGCTGTCAGGGCCACCTGTTGTGATCTGGACCCTTGCCCGTCCTGGCTGGTTAAGACCTGCTGGGAGATGATGGGGCTGTTGCTGGCGAGGGTGGTCAATGCCTCACTTAGGGAGGGCAGGATGCCAGGCTGCCTTAAAGAGACGGTAGTGCAACAACTGCTCAAGAAACCATTGCTTGACGTTGACTCCCTTGCCAGTTATCCATATCCATATCCATATCCATATTTATTTATACCCCGCACTCTCTCCGAAGACTCAAGGCGGCTTACAACACACAAAAAATAATACATTCATGGGCGATCCACGCAGGGGGCCCAAGTCACTATGAAATAATCATTTACATAATATGCAGTCTCAATATCACAAACAAATATAACAACAATTCTCAACCCACCCCCTTATGACTCCCCAATGTCCCATTCTATGATCTCCCCCACAACAACGGGGGAGATCCCACACAACATCCCCTGCTGCCACCAGAGAATGCCTAACCACCTCCACCCCTCTCTCACCGGGGGGAGGTGGTCCCACCAACTCCACATCAGTGGTCATACTATACTCCTCACACTCATCCCCTCCCTCTTTCACTAACGCCCATCCAGGCACACCCCCAATAGGCAATCTCCCTCCACTTCCTTCCCTTACCATCAATCCCCCCTCCGAGCCCCTATTTATATTCCCAAAAGGGACAATAGGGGCAACCTGAGACACTGCCACCTCCTGCTTCCCCTTCTCCCCCTCCAACTTTCCACTTTCCCCCTCCATCAGCCTTTCCCCCCCTCTTCCCCCTCCAGACCCCAAAGGGCCATGCCCTTTGGCTGCGGACCTTCGGCTCGCAACTGACGGCGCAGCCGCCGGTGCGAGATTTAAATCCCCCGGCACTTCCGGCCGCCGACGCCGCGGGGGGGGGGAGGGAGGGGAAGCCAAGCCTGTCAATGTTCCCTCACGTATCTTCCCTCCACAGATATTCCACAACCCCCAGCAGCAGCTACCAGCACGGCAGGAGAGCACGATGGAAGAGCGGCTCCAGGAATGCACCCAGCAGAATGGTAAGTGAATGAATTATCGGCCGGTCTCTAACCTTCCCCTTTTAGGGAAGGTTATTAAGCGAGTGGTGGCCCGGAAGTTGAAGGAGCATCTGGATCGTGTCATTTTTCTTGATCCCTCGTAGTCGGGGTTTTGCCCGGGATATGGCACTGAGACTGCGCTTGTGGTGTTGGTTGACGATCTTTGCCGTGAATTAGACCAGGTCTGCTGATTCTATTAGATCTGTCGGTGGTGTTTGATACCGTTGATCATGAGATGTTGGTGACATGCCTGCGGGACCGTGCAGGGGTGGGCGGTACGGTTCTTGACTGGTTCTGCTCCTTCCTGGCCGGAAGAACTCAGCGAGTGGTACACAGTGATTATTCTTCATCACACCAAGACCTCTTGTGTGGAGTCCTGCAGGGTTCTGTTTTGTCCTCTCTCCTGTTCAACATGTATATGCAGCTGCTTGGCGAGGTAGTCAGGAGGTTTGGCGTGCGGTGTCATCAATATGCTGATGACACCCAGCTCTATCTCTCATTTTCATCAGACCCAGGCCCTGCATTCTCAGTGCTTAACGGGTGCCTTGAACCTAAGCTGTGGGGGGCTGGATGAGGGCAAACTGACTGAAGCTGAATCTTGACAAGATGGAGGTGATGGTGGTGGTTAAGACAATGGGGGTAACAGCCCCTATCATTGATGGGGTCTACCCTCTGCTGGTTCCCCAGGTACGGAGTCTGGGGGTGCTCCTTGACTCGCAACTCCGCTTGGATGCTCAGGTGGAGGCTGTGGCAAGGAGTGCCTTCCACCAATTACATCCGGTTCATCGGCTTTGGCTGTATGTTTCAGACTCTGACCTGGCCACCATCATCCACTCTTTCATCACCTCTAGGCTTGACTACTGTAAAGCGCTCCATGTGGGGCTACCTTTGGTGATGGTACGGAGACTGCAGCTGGTGCAGAACGTGGTGGCCCATCTCCTGGTGGGATTGGGCTGCAGGGAACATATTACACCAGTACTTCGGTCTCTGCACTGGCTGCCTGTAGTCTTCCAGGCCCGATTCAAGATGTTGGTGTTTACCTATAAAGCCCTAAATGGCCTCGACCCAACCTATTTACGGGATCGCCTCACCCCCCAGGTTCTGGATTGGCCCCTGCGGTCATTGGGAGGTGCTCTCCTGGAGGTCCCCCGAGTCTGCCAGGGGGCCACGATATAGAGGGCCTTCTTGATGGCAGCCCCACAGCTGTGGAACTCCCTGCCATTGGAGGCCCATTTGGCCCCGAATCTACCCTCATTTCAATGCTGTTCCAAGACGTGGCTGTTTTGCCGGACTTTTGGGGGGTGGAGGATGGGTAGGGTGGAGGGAATGGGTTAGGGTGGGGGGTGGTTGTGAATTTTTTTTACCTCACTTTGTTGTATATTTTAAAAGTTGTTTTTAATGTTATTAATGTTTGATATTGTGCACTGCCCAGAGCTGCCTGTGGCAGGATGGGCGAGTTAAAAATGCTTTAAAATTTTAAAAAAATTGCTGGGGAGGCAGCAAATAGGCAGTTTTAGATGAAAACAGCATTGGCCACCAATCATTGTTTCAGCTCTGTCTACATGTACGACAGCTTGATTGGCACTGGACCACAAGTATTAGAGTCCCAGCTACTGAATGTACGCTCTCTGCAGTGAAGCTCTTACAGCTTTCTAAAGTTTGCATTGAGTTCAGAAGGATTTCAAATTGGGGATTTTGATACTGCCTATCTCTGTTGGGAGCAAATTGCTGGCATTGTCAAGCTGCTGGCACCAGAGGACTAGAAAATCGTAAAGAGATTATAGAGGGCATAGGGGTGGCCAGTGGAAGGCTTTGCTTCAGCTAAACTCATCTATGATCACTGCAGTGAGTAGCTGGAACACAAAATGGGACTCATTAAAGGATACTTGAGGCGAAGGTAGGCTAATGATAGTGGGTAAGCTTGTAGCTATGTATTTGAAGAGAATGCCTATGAACTCTGCCAAGTAACTCGGTCTCTCCTTCTAAACGTCAAGGAAATAAATGCTCTGTATGTCTGAGTGGGTTCTGCTGCAAGAACATATACTTTATCCTCAACATGGTGTTCCTAATTTCAGTATTACCACTGATGCCATTATATGCTCTGTCCAGGTCACCTTCCAAAAGTAATTTTAGTTCTGTAAGAAACAAAAAGCCTGTGATGTTTTCATGTTGGCTAATATGAGGAAAAATATATATATTTCCACAGCCTTCCCATTATTATTTCTGGAGGAACACAATAAAGTTGGCTTTCTTCTTAGCATGCAATAACAGAATTAATTGGTAAGTGCAAAGCTCACAATCCTTTTTCTGCTGTATGTTGCCCTCTGGTATCATTATGAAAAGGAGTTAAGATCCAAGCCAAGATCAGATTCATTGAATGAAAGAACAGATTCAAAACATCAAAAACCAGTATTATTTTTTTTAGTGACTTGCAGCTTTAAAATTGAATGTTAATTAACTATGGAAAAGGTGTGGTTAGCATTTTAGTCCCTACTTGATTAATTCTCTACTACATAAGAGCATTATAATTTAAGAACAGCAAGACTGGAACAGACTAATAATCTGTTTAGTCCAATATTCGGAGGGTGGCCCCCTGGCTTAAGTTGGTGAAGCCAGTGTGGGGGTTGGAGTCATACTTGGATAGCCTTATGAATTGTGATCTCCGAAGAAGCTATATGCTTTTGCGGTTCCAACAGGTGCAGACCGCCGTGGTCGAAGGATGATGGAAGGGGGTTGTTTACGCTAAATGCCTATGCACGTGCCCTCATGGAGAGGTTGAAACTGTGGAGCATTTTTTGTTAACCTGCTCCTATTACAACGATTTCAGGGCAGTATGGCTCCAACCACTAATTGGCGGGGCAGTATATCTAGAGCCAGGCCAGGGGTACAAAGGACTCCTCTCCCTAACAAGTTTGGAAGATGTCGTGGCATAGGCAACCTTGGTCTGGTTGGCTTCCAAGAAACGGAGGGTGGTTAAAGTGGAGTTATGAGGAATCTTGTGGGATTTGCCACGGGGCTTAGCCAAACAAGTATGTTTACGCCAGAAATATGTGTACTTTTGTAAAGTGATTTATTATGTATTTTGCATTTGTATTTTTATTTTATTGGGATGGCTATGGCGAAAGCTGATGCCTAAATAAATAAATAAATAGTCCAATATTCTGTCTGACAAACACCAGTAGCAGAGGGCAAAGGAGGGCTCATCCTTTAGCCACAAAGCTTATGCAAGCATTATCTAATACATAAGCACTTGTTTTACCAGGCTGATATTTAGGGAGGGTGAGTGCATTCTGATAAATTGTAAGTTGGCCTCATTTTGTGTGTGTGTGGCTGTGGAACTGAACTGGAACAAAATGTGCACCCATAATGACTTCAGGAAGAACGTTGTGATTTTAGATTTCTCCAAGTTCTTTACGTGTAAAGCATGTGGTGGGGAGAAAGGAATCTTTTCCCTTCTCTGAGCCACTTGAAAAGTTATTACAAGCTCTATGGTTCAGATAAGAATAGGGGGAGTATGGAGGAGGGATTTCCTAATGGGTGTACTCAGGCTGGAAGAAGGAAGGTTAGGTTCTAGATCATGAACGTAGATTATGGATCTATCCTCTATCCTTGAGTGTATGTCTTCATCTCCAATCCCTTCTACTGAGCTTACCCTTGGAGTGCTTGAAGATAGGGCTTGGATAGGCCAGATTCAAGAATTGGAAGAGATCGAAGAGAAAAACAGCTGCCAGCTGGATTTGGTCCATGGGATGGAGGTTTTTCATTACGTCTGTAAAACTCAGCAGGCATTCAGAGAGATGAGCATGGTATAAGAACATGAACAGAACAGAAAAAATTCCCCAACCTTCCATCAGTTGACCTTACACACACACTTTGGTGAAAGCCATAACTATTATAATGTTGTGCTTTTTGCCGAACTTCTCAAAAATGTAGTTTTAGCAATGTTGCCTGATATTTTTATTTGGAATAACCTGGCTTAAAATACTAGCAATGTGCCTAATGCTGGACAGTTGTGATAAGAGAGACGTCCCGGGGGAGCATACAATCTAGAATGGACAAAGGAAGATGAGACAAGGGGAGTGGGTGCATAGAGAGACAGAGGCCATTTTTAAACGAGACACTTCACGCATGAACACTGAGTGTCCACGTGTGGGAGCATCTCGATTGAATGTGGATGTGCATGGGCGCGTGCTCCTGCGCCCCACACACCTCCACCCATCTACACCCATCCCCCATTCACAGAGTAACTAGTGAAAAGGCGGGTTCCTCTGTGTGTGGAGGGTGCAGATGGGTGTTCACTTTTCTGCACCCTCTCCCTATGCACAGTCCACACAGTGGTGCTTCACCTGTCGCACAAGGATCCGTCCCGTTTCCCCCCCACCCCATACCGCCCTTTTAAAAACAGCCAGAGATACACTCATAAAGTTGGAGATGCACTCACTTGCCTTAGTTACCTTTTAGTTTTAAAAGCATAATATAGACCATCAGAAAGGGAAATAAGGCACAGAAAATTTGCTGCTTTGACAGTTGTGATCCTTCTGTCTCATTACACTTCTGCCTGACGATGATTTTTTAAAATTACATCACAATATTTATGATTCATTGCAATGAGCAGAATATTTAAAAGCAGCATGTGGCAAACTCTCCCCTTGCTTTGTGGTGCAGTGTCAGGGGAAAATAAGTCTGTACATAAACGATCCTGTTTGCTGAACTAACAAATCTAATCCTTCTGTCAAATTGGAGCTTATTGGCTTATCACCCAAAACTCATTTTATGTATTTAAGAAAACATTTTATAGGCCAATGTCCTACAAAGATTTGACAGACTGAAGATGGGTCTTTCCCCAAGTGTCACAAGGGTAAAAAAACAAACAAAAAAACATGAGGTTACTGTATCATGGAATGGGAACCCCATGACATGTTTTACAGCCTGCTCTGGAATTTTCTATGAAATAACAGGCACCTCCCCAGGCTTGCAGTCACTCTAATAGTGCAGTCATCAAGCCATCCAAGTGAGTACTACTCAGGGGCGGATTGGCCATTGAATGCACCGGGAGGATTCCCGGTCGTTACGCTGTCTTTTTAAAAATTATTCTTAACAACAACAACAAAAAATTGTTGGTCCTGACCCCTGTCGGGTTGGGCTGGGTTGGAGGGGGGGGGGCTTACCTGACTCTCCCTCCTAGTAGCGCTGCAGCAGCAGCGGGACAGCGATCGTCTGGGAGATAAGGCTGTTTGTTTACAAACAGCTCCTGCCCATGTGCTGATCAGAAGGTTGCTACCTTGTAAAGAAGGTTCTTCGAGATGGCTCTCAACATTCTCACAACTGGGTTGTGCGCGCAGGAGCCAGTGACTCACGGGGGGGG
>QEPC01008233.1:1877330-1898711 GCA_003113815.1 Sphenodon punctatus | reverse complement strand
ACAGAGTGATTTTTTTGGTTGGGGGCCACTGAGCACTGAAATGGAGTGATTTGGGGAGCCAGAGCACTGAAATGAGGGCCAGTACCCACCCAGTGGCAGTCTCCCCCCTGCCATCCCCCCATAACCTCCCGCTCACCCCTGCCAGGCTGCTGAGGATCTGAGTCTGGGGACTCAGCTCCGATAGGCCCCAAATCTAGTGCACTGTGCCCGCCCCAAGCCATGCCCCCAAGCCACGCCCCCTTGGCCCGTTTTCGGCGTGCCAGCGGCTTTGCCGCCGGCACAGGGCCACTAACACTATATTTTCCCAGGCCATTTTGATTTCCCAATCCGCCCCTGGTACTACTTGCGCCAGGGGTAAAAGTTGGTACTAAATGGCTTGAAGATTGTGTTGAAAGTTGTAGGCTAGTGACAGCTGCAATTTAAGCAATGTTTACAACTCCATTTTAGCTGGTCACAGACTCAAGGAATAAAACTGTCACAAGAAGGAGCCTTTAGAGTCCAAACAAGAACTTAAGAAAGGAGGAAGTTTAGAATGTTATTGTCCAACCTAAACATAAATGAAATATTACAGATTATTATGACTTCTATGACTGGATTTAGATTGTAAGCCACAGGCAGGGACCGCCTCTATTTCTATGTTCTGTACAGCGCCAGGCACATGGCTGGCGCTATATAAATGTTTATAATAATAATAATAATAATTAATTAATAACCCATGGGAATTCCAATGGCAGATGGGTAGCAGGGATGGCCCCAGGAGTGGATAGTACCATCTACAGTGAGAAGCAGCTTTAGCAAGGAGAAGAAGAAATGGCTCCACACAACATGACTGTTCACTGCCTGCTGCTGCTGCTGCTGCTATTACAAAGGAGGTAGTGGCAGAGGTGCAAGCCTATCCCCCAACCAATCAGGCAAGAGGAGATGCTGCTGTTGCTCGCCAGGCAGCACTCCCCTAAAATTCATCGATTCTTTCCACTGCTAGCCAGTACTTTCCTCCAGGAGGGGGCAGGAGGCAGTAAGGAAGCCCAGGGCTTAGCTCCCAACCTCCCTCCCTCCCTTAGCTGGTCCCTCCCAGCAACCACTTCCCTGCTAGGTAAACTCACTGCCACCTGAATCATAGAATCTTAGAGTTGGAAGGGACCTCGAGGGTAATGTAGTCCAACCCCCTGCTCAGTGCAGGCAATCCACAGTAAAATCTGAGGCAATGCAAGGCCCTGGGTAACAGGCAGCCCCGACTGCCCTACCTAAAGTCTGCCCTGTGTGCTTCAAGAACGGTAATCAGTTATTCCTTCTTGTTCCTAGCACTCCAGAACTTTATAAATATTAGTTTAGATGGATTTTACATGAAAATCTTCCCCACACCCCAATGTGTGCACTATACAACCTTAGGATGTTTACACGAGACTATAGCCTACACCACAAGGGTGTTCAGCCCATGTTCACTGCCTGTTTATTAGGTGGCCATGAAATGCACACTCTCGTGCGCCATGGAGCCTCCACAGAGCCTCCATTCATGGCGTAGTACTGGCATCACGGACCCATCATGCGGGCCAATATTTTCCAACATGTCCGCCCCCGTCTATTAAGATGTGCACAACCTCCATGCAGGTAAATTGCCTCGAGTGGTCTCAGCAGTCAGTGCAGCGAGCATGCTCGCTGCTCTCTCTCTCCCCCTTGGGCTTCTACTGTTTAGTTTCATGTTGGAAGAAATCGGAGCACTCAAAAAGGCACCCCAAAAGGCAGAAATCCCCCCCCCCGAAACAGGCAGAAACCCCACCCCAAACAGGAAGCAGAGGAAAACCTACTGGACCCAGAATTTCCTGCAACTGAGAGTCATGAGAGAAGGATGGTGGTGGGTGGAGCATGGCACCCGCCTGTGTTTTGGGTTTACTGCACAAAAACCTCTATGTTGGGGCTGCCCTGACCAAACACAGGACACCTGTGGGCTGTCGTCTGTTTATGCACCCTATGCCTCTAAAATGCTTTTGTATTTACTGGTACCTTAGACTTATGACAAGTGTGATCCTGTGGCTGTTTGTTGTCCCATGCTCTTCTAAAGGAACTCATGTCAGCACTACAGCTAAAACAGGTGGTGACTTACCTAGGGGTAGCCACTAGGGGTGTGTGTTTTTGTTTTCATTTGACTTTGTAACTAAACAAAGGTGCCTTGTTTTGTTTTACTTACAAAATCAAATGAAAACGAAGTTGAAAGTTCATTTTTGTTTGCCTCCAGGTCTCTTAACAGCCGGCCATGAGGCTGAAATTGGCAGCTAAGCAGCACGTGGCAACTCTCTGGGGAAAGCAGAGGAGAGAGGGGGAAAGAAGGCCGGAGACATGGAAGATCAACATCTCTGTTTAGTCAATTGGTATTGGAAGCACATTGGGGAGAACTGTGACAGACAAAGCAAAATCTCTGGGATAGGTCTTTTGTCAGTGTTACCAGCAACTTTGCTCTAGCCAATCAGGGGGCTGGGGAGGGCACTGGGGAAAGGCTTTACAACTTCAAGGCTTCAAATTGAACCTTCTAGTCTAGGAGGGGACAAAGAAGGGGAGCTTATTAGAATTACCAGAGAAAGGGGCTGATCTGAAGCCCTGAGCAGGCTCCTGGGTGCTGCTTGAGCTTGCCTGCTCCCCACCAGTTGCTGAGCTAAAGGAGCAGGCTTATTTAAGAGTCAAGCAAACAGCGCCTGGGAGCTGCCTGCATAGGGCTTTGGATCAGCTCCTTTCTCTGGTAATTCTGCACACTCCTCTTCTTCTTCCCCATCTCTCTTAAATAAGCCTCCGCAGCTGGTGGAGGGTGGCAGCTGAGGTCTCTCGTCCCAATGAAAGGGTTGTACTGAAGCTGGGGTGGGGCCAAGCAGCCCAGGGAGGTTGCAGATCCAAAGTGCCTCAGAGGCAGCTCCTGGGTGCTGCTTGCCTTGTTATCCTACGTAACAGTTAACAGTCATGACTTGTGGATGGGAAAGTGTCAGAGAGCCAAATTAAGACCACTATTTAAATAAATACAGGACATGCAAGTGAAGTGATGTCTATGGAAAAGCACAGAAAAACAAATGTAATAACAAAAACAAAGTCAAAAGCTAAATTAAAACTAATACATAAGTTGAAATTGAAAATGAAACCAGTCCCTTCGTCGCACCCCTAGTAGCCACCCATGCATTTGACACACATTTGGGTACCGGCATACTTGGGTGGGTAACCCTGGGTAGTAAGGACCCCATTTTCCCTGCTTACCTGGGACCCAGAGGAGGGAGCACAGGGGCAGCAATGACGATATTTGGGCCACTTGAGGCTTAGCACAGCCAGCTAGGTGTGCATGGCGGCTGTGCAGCCACTCTAGTACTGAATCAAGAAATCACAGCAAAAGCTGCTCCAATCAGAAAGAGACCATTCTGTGCTCACGCAATGAGGAAACTTGCTGGCTTTTCAATAGTTTCGTTAGTTCCCATTTGGTAATTGACATTGTTTGGTACTTCTGGTAATTCTTCTGAGGCAGGAGCAGGCACACACCATGTAACTTTCCTTACAAGCTGCATATGTTTGCGTGTGTACAACTGGAAGTTCACTACATAACTTTAATCATTTTCCTTATTGGTCCTTGTTTTGACTCCATGGAAACTGAGTTTTGATTGGTCTATTTCAAGAGCTAGCCCTTGGTTTTTTTTTTTGCATCCTGATGCCAGAACTGTCAAAAAATGCTGGAAACGGACAAAAGTACCAGAAACTGACTCACCGAAAATTACCAAAAAGAAAAATACTGAAAAATACCTAAAAATAGTGGACAGTCACACACCCCGATCATTTGTTTCCCCCTCAGTTTTTTATCTTTTATTCTATTTTTTTGTAGACATACAGCCGTCCAAAAAGGACTTTGGGATTATACAAATTAGAGACATTCCCACTCTGTCAGATATAAACAGAAATAATAACAATACAATATGAAAGAACTATAAACTTACAGTACAGGTGTTCCAGGACAAACAGAGTCAAATTAGCTGTATTTCCGGTGGTCTCTTCTGCTTCTCCTTTGATCGCATTCAAATAGGGATTCCATGTACTTGTGAAGGATTGCAGGTCCTTAGAATCTTCCAAAATTTTGTCCGTAGAATACATAAACCATACCCTGTTTAACTAATCTTGTTCTATGGGACCGTTTGAGTCTTTCCATTTACTTATTTATTTATTAGAAATATTTATATCCCGCCTCTCTCATTCAAAGGAGACTTGGGGCGACTCGTAATCACATTAAAAACAACAATATATAAAATATAATAATATAAATTCAAAAATAAACACAAAAATATAAATTCATCATAATCTGCATAAAATCACATTAATCCGTGCAACAAAACACACCCCGCAACCCATCCCACCCTCCCCCTCCTCCCCGCCAAACTCCTGATGGGAGAGTCTGGCCTTACAGCTTCATCGGAAGGCAAGGAGGTTCGGGCTGAGGCAGATCTCTGCCGGGAGGGCATTCCAAAGTGGCAGTGCAACCGCCGAGAATTCCCTCCTGTCTGTCCAGACCCGACAAAAACATGGGATCTCCAGGAGGATGCTCCCAGACGACTGCAGGGGCTGCCCAGGGGCCATGTGGTTGAGGCGATCCTTCAGGTAAGCACAGGGCCCAGACCATTTAGGGCCTTAAAGGTTAAAAACAGCACCTTGAATTGGGCATCCAGTGAAATGCTCAGAGCACTGGTGTAATGTGCTCTCTGTGGCCTGTCCCAGTAAGGAGATGGGTTGCTGCGTTCTGCACTAGTTGCAGCTTCTGAACTGTCACCAAGGGCAGCCCCCATGTAGAGTGTATTGCAATAGTCTAGTCTTGATGTGACAAATGCATGATGAGGGTGGCTAGGTCAGAGCCTGAGTCATATGTGCGGAGCCTTCTCCCCAGATGTAATTGGCAAAAAGTGTCCCTGGCTACAGCCAACACCTGGGAATCTACGCACAGCTGTGAATCCAGGAGCACCCCCAGGCTCCACACAGATGGGACTAATCTCCTCCCAATAAAAGGAGTTTTCCCCTCCCCCAGATCCCTGGTCCCACCCACCAACATTACCTCCATCTTATCGGAATTGAGTTTCAATTGACTTGACCTCATCCAATCCCCCACAGTGACCAGACACCGGGAGAGCAAGGAGACGGCAGGGCCAGGGTCAGATGAAAAAGATATGTACAGCTGGGTATCATCTGCATATTGATGACAACGCACTCCCCAACTGTGCACGACCTCCCAGAGCGGCTTCATATACATGTTGAACAAGACAGGGAACAGAATGTGGGACCCCGCATAAGAGAGCCCCAGGGGACAATGTACCAGCCTAGGACCAGCCGCTGTGATCTGCTGGCAAGGTAAGAACGAAACCATTGTAAAATGGTTTCGTCCACCCCGGTCAGGTCCCGCAGCTGTGTCACCAACAGCTCATGATTCATGGTATCCAGTAGAACTAGTAGGCTCATATGACCCCTATCCAGCTCTACTAAAATGTCGTTGACCAAGGCCACCAGCACTGTCTCTGTGCCATATCCTGGACGAAAGCCTGACTCTGTGGGATGAAGAAAACCAGTGCGGTCCAAATTTACCTGCAGCTGCTGGGCCACTACCCAGTCAATGACCTTCCCTAAAAAGGTACGGTTAGAGACAGGCCAGTAACTCACCAGAGCATCCACATGAGAGATGGTTTGCTTAAGGAGGGGCCGAGCCACAGCCTCCTTGAAGCAGTTCAGCACCCTCCCTTCCTGAAGGGAGATGTTAATTATGCTGGCCAGCCTCAATGTCTCCATGGAGGCCTTAACCAACCAGGATGGGCACGGATCTAGTTTGCAAGTTGTGGCCCGAACAGACCCCAGGACGTTGGCCACCTTGGCAGATGCCACCGATTGATATTCCTCCAACAAAACCTGATCAGACAGGGCATTCCTAACCTCGGACTCTGCCACTGCATCTGAAATGGCGGAGTCAAAGTCATACTCAATGTGAGTGATTTTGTCTGCCAAGTATGTTAACAACATGTCACAGCGGGTCTTGGACAAATCTGGCTCCAGGTGGAGATAGGGTGGACCTACCAACCCCCTCACCACCCAGAACAGCTCTGCTAGACACATCGGAGCGGATGCTATGAGGACCATTTCTTTGCTTCCCGCACAGTCACGTCATAGGTCTTCAAAAACGCTCTATGCAGCAACTGGTCATCTTGAGAGTGTAGCCACCATTGCTCCAACCACCTCCCTTTGTGCTTAAGCCATTTCAGGTCCTCTGTGAACCACAGGCACCTGCAATGACGAAACACCAGGAGCGGACATCTGGGAGCCACCTGATCAATGACTTCAGCCAGCCAGTTGTTCCAGAAGGCCACAAGGTCATTGATGGAGTGACCATCAAGGTCAGCAGGTATCTCCCCCAGAGCATGCTGAAACCCCTCTGGTTCCATAAGTCTCTGGGGATGGATCATCTTAACTGGTCCTGCACCCCTATGGTTGGGCAGGAGTTCTGGGATGGAGACTCGCAGGAGGTAATGGTCCAACCACGGCAAGGGAGAACTTCCCACTCCCCCAATCATTGGACCCACCCACCCACCTCAAGGTCAGTGCAGAACATCAAGTCAAGTCATGGCAGCCATGAATTTCTGCTCCACCCCAAGAAATCTAGTCTCAGTATGGATATTGAAGTCCCTGAAGACAATAGGCTTAGGAGACCTCAAGACCAGGTCTAAGACCAGAGTGGCTAGAGCAGTCACAGATGCTGCCATGCAGTGGGGTGCTTGGTACGCTAGCAGAATCCTAATCCTGTCCCTGGCCGGACCCTCTGGTGAAATGTAGTGGTTATAATATATATTCCAGGTTTTATAAACTGTACACATGCCAGTCTGTAGTAGTCCATTAATGGAAATTTAGGGAATGGCCCTAACAAGGTTATCCCTGCTTTGAAAGGGAGCACTAAATTAGTGGCCTTATTAATGTATCCTCAAATCATCTTCCAGAGAACTTGGGTTTTTGAGCAACTACACCAACAGTGAAAATAAGAACCCACCTCACCACATTGTCACTAGCAAAGATCATTTTAGGACAGATTCATTTTTACAAGCTTCTGTGGAGTTAAATGGTACCTCAAAATAAGCTTAATTACCAATTCATGCACATCTAGAGATTTAGCACATCCTTGCATATGGTACCAGATTTACTCCATTTCCTCTTTAGAGAACTGATTTTGGATATCTTCTTCCCATGCCGCTAAAATACCCTGCATCTGGTGGGGTCCATTTTTTATTTTATTTCTCTCTATATACTAGACAATGGACATGATACCTTTTGGCAGGACTGGTTCAAACAAAATTCTCTCTATTGGGGAAGACAGTCTGGTATAGAATTTTTTTTCACTCTGGTTATCAAATATGCTCTTTAGTTGGGCAAAACTCAAAAAACTCACCTGCCAAATTCTCTAATTTCTCTTTAGTTAGTAGTTTATCACTTTTAAAGTGCTGACCCACCCTTTTGAAGTTTTTCATTTTTAGTTTCTCCAAAAACTTCAGTAAGAATTTATCTTATTTTGTTTTAATTTGAATTAAAGGGGAGTAAGGTGAAGCTCCCCATTAACTTTCTATTTTTAAATATTTTTTGGGGACAGGTAAGCCAAGAGGACCAAATAGGGAGAGCAAAAGGATGGACCTTCCATTTTATCATGTTGGGCCTCTCTGTGGTGAGCAAAATTTCCTGGATGTCTTTCAAACCCAATAAATATTTCTCTAAATGCACCTAGACTGACTGATATTTTCATACCAGTTTTTAATTTCTTTGAGGGCTGCTGCCTTATGGTAAAGTTTAAAATATGGCAAGTGAAGACCTCCATACTCTTTACTCACTGTAAGAAGACATAAAATATAAAATACAGAAATAAATTAATAAAACATATTCACAATAATCACCATCATATACATTCCTCAGATGGTTCCTCCTTTTAAATTTAGGGAAGAAGGCCTGTCAATTATTAAGTAATCCTTTACTCAGTACGTGTACCCTTAGTAAGAGGAAAAGATGGTGAAAGTTCACCATTGACCATCATTTGCAACACTGGGTATTTTCAGACGTTACGAGATCACAGTGAACCACGGTCAATCCTGCGGCGGGGTCAAAGCGCCCTGAACGTCTGTTTCACGGCCGCCAGATGTTCACCACGGTCAATATCCACATGGGGTCAAAATCAACCATGCTTCCAGAGCTCCCCCCCCGGACCATCTCCGAAAGCGTGGTCAAAGAGATTCCCAGTGGGAAACAAACAAAAGTAACGTCTGGATGGCAATCACCGGCCGGAATCAAACAAAATGATTCCCAGCCGGGGACAAAGCACGCAACATTGCTGCCAGGCAACGAGCAACAACACAGGCTGGGTAGGGAGATTTAAAGGGCACACAGCAGCAGCTGAAGCGAGCCGCCCCGGCGCCTTCCGGGTGCTTTGACCATGGCCCGACCCGGGATCGGCGTCACGTCTGTTGCGCCGCCCCGGACCATGATATGGCGGCCCGATTCCCCACCATGGTCCCGCTCCCGTCATGTCTGTTCGGGGCTTTTATTGACTGCGGGGGGCAGTTGATCGGTTCACCACCGCTGGGAATCCAGATATTCCCATGAATTTCAGAATGCAATCAAACAAGCCGGCTCAGCCCTGTCAAAGACTTTGTCTGCATCCTCTGATGTAATCATTGCATCCAGTTTATCTTTATTGATTTTGTGTATTAGATTTACTGCAGCGTGAACGCTGTGTGAACCAAAACAGTGTGGAATAAATTCTGTTTGGTCAGGATGAATTATATTTCCCAATTAGATTACTGAGCCAATTTGCCAAAGTTTTTGTGAAAATTTTAGAGTCAATGTTCAGTAAGGATATGGTCCTAAAACTTCCAGACTCAATAGTGTTTCTATCTTTTTTCATGCATAAGGAGATTTGTGCCTGGTCAAATGAAGGGAGGAAACTCCCTAATATTTGGGAATTCATTAAATAAAGTGACATTTAAAAATAAAGGGGCATTTAAAAAGCTAAATTGATCACTATTTAATTTAGGTAGGACCAATTTGCTCAGAAAATTATTAATGTTTGTTTTATTGGGGTTAGTCAAGGAATATATTTCTTTAAAATATTCCTGAAAGGTTGTCATAATTTCTTCATTTACTAGTGTCTCCCGACCATCTTTCATTTTAATTTTGGTTATCATAACTTTTTGCCTCTTTGTTTTTATTTTTTTTACTAGCCATGTTAGTACTTTATCCATTTTTTTTTGGTCATAGTAGAAATTTCTTATCTTTTTCATTTGTTGCACCGTATAATCAATTTCAAGGGAAGAAGAGATCTCAACCCTTATTCTATCTACCTGCAAATGCAATTTCTTATTCGGTTTCTGTTTATTAAAAAATTCTACTTTAGCCAGCTGGGCATATACATTTTTAAACTCCTCAGCCCTTTCTTTTTTATGAGAAGCAATAGCTGCAATAAATTCTCCTCGCCATACTGCATTGGCAGCGTCGCAGACTGCAAGAGGTGACACCTCACCTGAGGAATTATATTCAAAATATTCCTTAGTTGAGTGTTCCAATCTTTCTGTTATAATTATATCCTGTAGATAGCTAGTATTTAATTTCCAGTAACCCTTTGTTTCTTCGTTTGCAAGGATCTACTGTATTTAAGAATTACTGCATCATGATCAGAAAAAGCAGTCACTTTTATATGTAACCTTTTTTTTTTTTTTTTTACAGTGGAACACCAGTTCCTTGTTAACCAAAATGAAGTCTATTCTGGAGTACCTATCATGTCTGGCAGAGAAACAAGAGTAATCACTCAGGTTTCCATTTAGATGACTCCAGATATCCATTAAATTTACCTTTTCCAATATTTCCCTTAATTTCTGATTCCATTTTCTCAAAGGTACAGAACTTGGTTTATCTAAGGCAGAAAGGGGCACATTAAAGTCACCCAAGACAAAGAGCTGACCCTCTACATCTTGTTGAATTCTTGGCAGGATCTGTTTAAAAAACTCCAAAGTATTTTCATTAGGAGCATATATTCCCATCCAAGTACATATTTAATTCCTTATCTAGAAGGCCTTTTACAAGTATAAACCTACCATCATTATCTTTCTTGTTGGATTGGAAGACCTAAATTGGTAGCAAACAAAAGAGCTACCCCCGCCCCTTTTCTCTTGGCACATGAGAAAAATTGCTTATCCCGACCCAGTCCTTATTATTTTAGCCTCCATGAATCTTTATCTAATAAATTGGTCTTTTGTAAACAAACAATGGGCATTTTTACACACACCTTAAAGTTCCAGATTTTTCAATCTTCTGGGTTTACAAGTCCACAAGTAAGTTCCGGATGCATTTTTCACACACACATTGCCCTGAGGCAGCCTAAAGTAGCCGCAGCTGTAGGCGTGGTAGGCTGCCATGGAAACCAAGTGACCCCCAACTGCCTGGAGCAAAGCAGTTTACCAAGAGAACTTTTTACACACAAAAGTTCTGGGAGAAGTTCTACACAGAAGTTCAAAGATCCGGATGTTTAAGATCTGGGTGAGTGATTTAGACACACAGAAAGTTCAGGATGTAACAGCAAACGTGGAGGAGAAATGTGTGCATAAAAACACCCTATATCTGCCTTATTTACCTTCGAAGTTTTAAATAGTCTTTTTCTTTTCAGTGGACAATTTAAGCCCTGGAAATTCCAGGTCAATGAAGTGATTTTATCCACCATGTCTGCTCAATACAATTAAGTTGGTTATATGAAAGCATGTTATCTTTACTGACTGACCTCTCTTAGATATGTGTACTGCAAAACAGAACAGGCCTAACACCAGGCCAACACAATCAAAACCAACAAAACAGATTGTAAACATTTTCAACCACATCTTGAGACTGTATATAAAAATAACCACACGTCAAACTAGGGGTTCACTCGTCCCTTTTCTTAAATCATATCGGGCTCAGGTTAGGAATTACAATCCTTCTGTTGCAGTTTTATTCAATACAGTCCAATGGCAGTGTTAATCTCTGCCCAGAGCCTAAGGTTTTTACCACAAGGGCATTGCCTGCCCACTGTAACTCTTTGAGTTCAATTATAAGCTTTGAGACTACTTAGGAGTCCTTCTTATTTCAGGCCCTCTCTGGATTGGTTTCAGCTTCCATATCTTTCAATTCTGGAACAGTTTTCAAGTCAATTTCCAACTGTTCTGGATCAGTGTAAAATTGCCTTTGTCCCCTGCATATGAAAGTGAATTTCGCTGGCAACCATAATTGCTGCAGTTTCCATGGAATAATCAGAAACTGTTCTCAACTCACAGTGAAGATACTGGAGCTTCTGACTCAATCTCTTTCTTTAGTATCAGTTCCTTTACAGAACAGTCTCTAAATTTTACTATAATTGCATGAGGTCTGTTTCCATCGCTGAGTCTAGCTCTCAAGTCTTTAGGTAATTTCAGACATGACGAGATCACAGTCAATCACCCTGAATCACAGTGGATTCAGGGTGGTGGCTGTGATCCCATGCACGTCTATTTGAGCCCCGCCAGATGTTCACCAAAGTGAACTCCTGGTGGGGTTCAAAGCTAACCACAGTTCTGAGGATGGTGCTGGCCCCATCTGCAGAACTGTGGTTAGTCTGACCACGATCCGGGACAGGGCTGGGAATGGCCTTGGGTAACGACTGTTACCCAGCCCCGTCCCAGAATCAGGTCCCAACCACAGGACGAGATCGGGCGCAGCAGCCTGATTGGCCACTGTGCCCACCTGTCTCCCTGTGGGCAGCCGGCCGAGGGAGCGCGGAGGGTGGGGCCGAGCGGCTGCACATCGTACTGCTCAGCCCCACCCACTCCAAGATTCCGCACAGTGATCCAGCACATCTGATGGATGGCCGGTCTGATCACGGACTGGGATCCGAGACGGATACCAGTTTTGCCCGCCACGTCTGAAATTACCCTTTATTTTTATTTTATTTATTTTATTTATATAACATTTTTATCCCGCCCCTCCTGCCCTTTCAGGGCAGCCCAGGGCAGCAAACAATAATATTAAAACAATTTAAAACAGTTAAAAATTCATAAAATGCGGGGGGGGGGCGAACCACAAAAAAACCCCTCCCCCTATCCTACCCCTCCCCCTCACCAAAGGCCTAGCGGAACAGCCAGGTTTTACATAAATGTCAAAATGACAGAAGAGTGGGGGCCAACCGAGCCTCCTCTGGGAGCGAATTCCACAGCACAGGGGTGGCCACCCACCTCGCCGGGGGAACCTCCAAAAAGGCTCCCACGGACGATCTCAAGGGTCGCACGGGCACATGGGGAGTGAGGCGGTCCCGCAGATAAGGCTGCTGCCTTATGGTAAAGTTTAAAATATGGCAAGTGAAGACCTCCATACTCTTTACTCACTGTAAGAAGACATAAAATATAAAATACAACATAAAATATAAAATACAGAAATAAATTAATAAAACATATTCCACAATAATCACCATCATATACATTCCTCAGATGGTTCCTCCTTTTAAATTTAGGGAAGAAGGCCTGTCAATTATTAAGTAATCGGAGATAAGCAGCCATGAAGGGCTTTAAAGGTTAGAACTAGCACCTTGAACCTTCCCTGGTGCTTTATAGGCTGCCAGTGCAGAGCCCGGAGCACAGGTGTCATGTGCTCCCTGTGGCCCGCCCCCATAAGGAGACGCGCCATGGCATTCTGCACCAGCTGCAGCCTCCGGACCAGCTTCTCAGGCAGCCCCACGTAGAGCGCATTGCAGTAATCTAGCCTCAAGGTGATGAAGGCATGGATGACAGTGACGAGGTCAGAGTCTGAGAGATACAGAGTTTATGGACTCTGTCTATTGCTATATCTTGAAGAGTGTCTTCCTCAGGGAACAGAGCAGTGATTAAGGATTTTACACATTCACTTGGGCTAGGGAGTTCCAATCCATCTTCTAGACCATCCTTAAATTCTCTCCAGATCCTCACTTTTATCTTGAAGAAATTTCAGAATTTTAGCAATGTCTTCTTTCTCTCCCTCTGCCTGGAGACACTTGTCCTCCACTGCACCTAATCTCTCTTCAGTCATATCCACTCTTTTGGAGACAGAATCAACTCTTTTATTCATTTTATCAAAGGAGTTTTAAAGTTTTTTGATGATTTCAGAGAGCATATTTTCTCTCTCCCTCACTGCCACCAGCGCCTCTTTTATTTCTTTTAAAATAGCTTCCAGCCCCGTAGGCATTTTAGCCCTTGCCTTGGCAGACTTGTGTCTGCCATTTTGTTTAAGGCAGGAACGTGCGGCTGAATTAAGGCCAGAAGAAAGTGGGGGGCACAAAATCTTTCTAAATTACTTTTTGGAATCTTCGGCATTTTGAGGGTTTAGGGTATTTTTACACGTGACAGTGATAAGCACCACCATGCTTTGATTTTGCCCATGGTGAGAGCTCTCACCATGGGCAGGATCTGGTCCTGCCACTGGACAAACATGCCAGCAACCGGGGCTGGGGAGGGGGTGGGGAGAGGGCTGAGGGATGTGCAGACATGGTCCGCATGGCCCCTCCTTCCGTGCTGCTCAGTGCAGCCCCGCCCCCTCCCTGATGGGCGGGTGTGGTGCCCTATGAGACCACTGCACCTGCCCGGAAATGCTCCAGCCACTGGCCAGAGTTAGATAGAGTGGCCCATCAGACATGACAGCCCGCTCTACCACGGTCAAGGGTTGCCTTCCCTGGACCATGGCACAGCTAACTCCAGGATATGCGCTGGCAGGGAGCCCAGCGCACAACCTGGAGTTACCCAGCCATGGTCAAGGGAGTACTCTGCTCCCACCCACAGCAAACATCTGGCAGGCAGGAGCAGATGTGACACCATCATGGGTTGCCGTGCCGGGGTAAGTGTGACCACCCATGGTAGCGTCATGTTTGAAAATACCTATACTCACTTCTTCATAACCTTAGAAGAGTCTTTGTTTTGAGTCTAGCACACCAAGGAGCAGGCAAATTTGTACAGGGTTGGAGGAAAGGTCTTCCCCTGTATCTTTTCAGGTCCCACGCATGCTCAGTCTCCACAGGCACCAGTCTTCACAACAGCGGAAATATGAATTCAATCTATAGGAGATATTGACAAACAGTTGCTAGTGCTCCTGAAAGGTAGGTATTTCCTGATGGTTCAGGAACAGTCCTTCTCACCTCAGTCTATGCCACTCACCTCTGCAGGCTCCGAGGCAACCAAACAATTACTTGTTTGAGAGCTTTTAGATTGTAAGCTCTCGGGTAGGGACCGTGTCTATCTTATTCTCTGTAAAGTGCCAGGTACATCGCTGGCACTGTATAAATGCTTATAATAATAATAATAATAATAATTAATAATTAATAACTTTGCACTAGCCAAATTTGATGAATATGTCTGCTTGTTCAGGTACCCATTTCAGCTCTGGGCATCACAAAGGGCTTTGACTGGGGCCAATGGATGTAACATTCCCATTAATATGTTTCCTTATGGTGACATTGTTGAAGTGCCAATGGGAGTTAGAAGCTCAACTCCCATTGGAAGTCATTAGGATTTGAATGCCTAATGCCATTGGGTACTGTTGAAAATCCCACCTTTGAACTTAAGCCCAAACTTATTTACAACTTTGCTAATATTTAATTGAGCCCACTCTTCCCTTCACATGGATTCACCTGTGAATTCGGCCCCACACTCTAATGCAATCCAAAGAATATTCAGGTGATGGGTTGCAATAATTAGACTTCACTAACTCACCATAGTCTGGATCAATCAAACACAATCCCATGTGTTTATAATAAATAATAAAGCAATATTCTTTAATTCTGATAGAGTGACAATTTCAATGACTGACAATGCCATTATATTTCATTATGTAGGATGGAGGTGTTTGAGTCCTAGGGTGAAAACAGACATGAGCCTAACCACCCTTTAACCACCCTTGGTGGTTATTTATGCATGTTGCAGGGCTGTATTGGAGCCCTTATGCAGCCCTTAAACATGCATAAATGACCACCAAGGGTGGTTAAAGGGTGGTTAGGCTCATGTCTGTTTTCACCCCTAAAGGGCTGTTTCTTGTCAAAAACAAAGTTTCCTAGTTATGAGGCTGAACTGTGGTAATGTGAATCTAGCAAGGAGTAATCATTTTCATCTTGTGATCTATTTTTTTTTTTTTAATGGTGCTGCAGTGCTTTAGATGTAAACTAATGTGACTAGTCATGCAAATAGCTCCATTTGTATGCTGGTAGAGATTAGTTACCAGTTAGAAGATGTGGGGGGTGGCATGGCAGGACTGCCACAGGGGGTAGGAAGAGAGCTTGCCAGTGTGGGGGATGCAGACAATGACAGGCAGGGGCATCTAACCTTCTGTTTCTCTTCCAGGAGCCTATACGCATGTGCTCAGGACAGCTGGCTCGGACTGCAATAGTGTTGGGCTGCCTGCCGGACGGCCGCCTACCACCACCCCCATCACCATACTGGTAAGTTCTCCCCCACACCTTTCTCTAGATATCTGCATGGATATAATTCATATGGACTTGCAGTATTCAAGCCGCCTCTAGAGTCTGCAGTCAGAATTTTCAGTTAAATTGGATAAATCTCTGAACTGTATCCTCTTCAATTGGTTTAAGTAGAGTTATTTATAACATGAGAACTTCCACATTATTGTAGTGTTTACAGATGGTCCTAGCCAGTATGCAAGTGAGTACCCAAGGTAAGTAATAGGTCTAGAGAAAACCATCCCGGGTTTTACATAGGGTCAGGAAATAAGGGGCAGTTTGGAGATAGTACTTAGACTGTGAGCACATTCCCACATACAGCAGACCAGCGCTTTTTTCTTTTCCCCGCATATTACCTTGAAGTGTGAAAGACTCCATGCGCTTCTTTAACCATCCTTGCGTTTGTTATTTAAGTGCATTGACAAGTGGTCAAAATCTACCTTTACAAGAGTGGGTTTAAAATGACCCGCATAAATCCTCCTGTCAGAATGTCGGTGTCCGCATGTCAGTTACACAGTGCCTCGCTTCACGGCTCTCGGCTCCACTCTGCTCCCCTCTCTGGGAGCCTAGAGCTGGCGAGGCACTGTGTAACTGACTAGGCTAGTCAGTTACATGTCAGTTACACAGTGCCTCCTTCCCGGCTCCCAAAGAGGGGAGAGGAGCTGAGCCAGAGCCGTGTAACTGACATGATACTGACTAGCCTAGTCAGTTACATGTCAGTTACACAGCGCCTCTCAGCCCTCGGCTCCCTCCTCTCCCCTCTCTGGGAGGAGGAGAGTGGGCGAGCGAGGCGCTGTGTAATGATACTGACTAGGCTAGTCAGTAGTAACATGGGAATGTGAAAGGCGTATTCTTCAAAATGGCTTGAATGCGCAAATTAAATACTTGTGTGAATAAATGTAAGTGCATTTTGAAATTGACTGCATTTAGAAATACCAGCATTTTTGTGTATGTGTGAATGCACTCTGTGTTGTGCTGTGGTCCTATAGAATAAAATTGCCTGTCTGACCTATGAAGACTACAATGTTTGTGTCATTCATTTCTAAAGCTGTCTTCACACTGGGAAACAACAGTTATTAGAATACAACTTAAAAGCATCTGTGTGTGCAGTAACCCTGAAGCTATTTATTTGCTCTCTGCTCCCATTATTTGTGTGGCATGTTGACATGCATTGTGACCCTTGGCTGAAATGTAAATCTAACATGAAAATTATTTGGTGGGATGCTGGACAGTATGTAGTGCACCCAACTCCATTAATATATTGTTAAATGGGAGGCTTAGACGTGCTTTCAGTAACCACTGACATTTTATCTGCAATAAGGATGAGGAATTTCACTTACTACAAAGCACAGCATTAAAAAGGCTCCTTATCTATGGGACCAGAATAGGGATATTAGTAACAGTGTCTGCTTCTTTTAAAAACCCTATTAGTGTCAGGTAATATGTTTCTCCAATGGTGCTTTACACTCAGTAACCTACAAAAATACCAAGAATGAACTTTTCTAGGGAATATTTTGTAGCATCACACTAAGAGCTGTCTGCAACTAAAGAAAATGTAACCTTTGATTATCAACCAAATATACATTGCCTTTGTTGCTAACATTGCTTTCACAACAGTAGAGAGAACATGCTTGCTGTGTTGGACCCTAAATATGAGATAGACAGTAGATGAAGTAATGTAAGATTATATCGTTTATTGGACCAGCTTCTGTTGGTGTGTGTGTGTGTGCAAGCTTTGGGGCTAATCAGAACCTTTCCTCAAAGGAGACTAAAGGAGAGTCAGTGGGTCCACAGCACAACACAGAGCACATACACAAAAATGCTGGTATTTCTAAATGGACATGCAGGCCATGGCTTCCTGGCCCGAGGCAGGAAACAGGGTTTGGGATGGGCACTGAACACTCATGCCCAGGGCCAGAGAGCCAGCGTCGCATTAGTTTTTACCCAGTATTGAAAGTGAGCTGAATGCAGGCTAGCTTTGATTAACCTAGGATAACAATCATTTGGAAGGTGACTGTTGCGGGGGGCGGGGGGGGGGTTTAGCAGTTCAGACTGTTTAAGTACAGTGAAGAGAAAACACAGCAGGTATAGGTGTAAACAGCAGACTCTCAGTTGTTTGGGTGTTTTTCCGCAGTAACTCGTGAAGCTCAAATCTTTATTTAGTCCATTGTTTTTGGTATCAGGTAGAATTGTGAATGTTAGTTCCTGGGCTCATTCTTTAAAGCAGGGATGGAAAATCTCCCCCTCCCCTCACAACAGCTGGATCCCCACCCATGTAGTGATCTGCAGGCCAGAGCATCCTGAGGGGAAAGAAATGTGGTCTCCTACATAGGTGATGTGGTCCCCTATAGGGGGCATGGCCACTGGCCCAGAAGCACTCTGCAGCCATCCAGCTGCTGCTGGGTCACATTTAATGGGGACGCAGGAAAACGTCCAGTGGCCATTTGGTCCTAGTCTGTAACTTCAACACTTTTTAAATACTTTACTTGAAAGGGAGGCTGTTCTCCGCATAAGAAGGCACGTTGAACCGGAGACTATTTTCCTCTGAATAGGCAGAAGTGAGAGACTATTTTCTCTGCATATTCATTAGTAGCAGCTGAAATAAATGAAAAGATAAGCCAGGAGAGGTGTTTGGGAAGAATGTAGAGCAGAGGTTCCCAAGCTACGGGTTGGGACTCCATGTGGGATTGCACCATCTGCAGGTGGAACCATGTTCCCAACTGATACGATATACTTCGTATACCTTTGTTGTACCTGGGGTTCTGGTCTTCTAGTTCAGTGTCAGTGTGGCAAACAGGCAAAAAAATTCAGAACTACTGATATAAGGACATGGACACTCCTAGGAAAAGAGGCAGATGCAATTGATGGATACACTTTGAAAAGGAGATGAGATTCCATTTTCATTTTGGAGAACAAAGGATGCCAGTGCAGATAGTCAACGAGGGTCAGCAAGATGATCATGGTGACAAGAAAGGATATTGCCAGATGTAATGATAAAACCATGGCAAATCCATTCCATGTTGAAATGGCTGATTCAATAGATGCTTGCACTACTACAATCCATACCGCTGTGCGTTCAGGTGGCTACCAGATAGTCTCCTCCCAGATTATATCATGTTTCTATGGTGGATCAAGGTGCTGTAGACCAGAAGTGGGTCGAATAGGCATAACAGTGCCTATATCATAGTGACAGATGCATATTGACTATGAGTAACATGATTTCCTGTAATTCTGTCCATGCTAAGTGCATATTGGGTAGCTTGTTGTCACAAACAGGCATAAAGCCCAATATGCATTTAATGATGAAAATGAGTGGGGTAGCGTTACACTTCCCAATGCCCAAAGGTGATAATGACAAACAGCACTTTGGATTGACGGACGTGGGGGAGGCTGGTGGTGAGTAGGAGGTTGTAGAAGTCGAAATACCTCAGCTAACATACATTAGGCACATAACACAAATTCCAGTTAAGGTAGGTGAAGAGAGGTGGGAGTTTAGTACCTTTCTTAATTGATTTACCTAACAAGACAGCCTGTGTTTGTGGTAATATACCACGCTGTAATTGCATTTATTTCACTGTCAGTTTCATAGCTGTGGATTTCATTTAAGGACTTGCATGCTCATCAGATCAGAATGTGTTTTTAAAAGAGAGAAAATGGTTTGATGTATAGACCTCTTAAAGTGATGAATTAGTGATCTGAGCATAAGATCCCAGTTATATTGTGTTATCCTCTTTCAGCAGTACACAGGCCCTTTCCGCTCTTCTCCCATGCATTAGGCACATAAACCATGCTAGGACCTCTCCCTCCCTGTTTTATAAACTGGTGCAGTACATGAATACTTGCGGTTTTCTTCAGGGAAGCGATATTGCGATAGACCCTGATAGGAAGCACATGACAATTTGACAATGCATGATTTCATTTGTATATTCCAAGGTGGGGAATTTTTATTTATTTATTTTTTGTCTGAGGACCATATCGACAATTTAAATGTGGTCAGTAATGGGACCATAGGTTCAAAAGATGATTAGATAGTTTCTTAGAGGATATGTCCATGAATGACTATTAATCTTGGTCAGGGGATGAGACCTCTAACTGTCAGGAGCTGGGTGTTGAGCCCAGGACTGGGGCATGGAGATTAGGTTCAGGATGAGGTCCAGAGAGCTGTGGAGGAGAGTTCGCGCAGTATCGGATGCGGTCATAGACACAGGATTGGAATCCAGGGTCCAGGAGAGTTGGTGCAGGGTCAGGGTCCCAGGAGTCCAGATCAGGCGGGGATTATCACACAGATCAAAGGGAGGCATGAACGAGCGGATGGATGTAATGGATGGGCAAGATGTGGATGAGGCAGAGCTGGATAGGTGCTGGTTCAAGCCTGGGACCATGATATCATCCCCTCCTCAAAGGATGGCCACTGGGCGCAACAAGGTCCAGAAACTCTGGGCTGACTTTTTTCTGTGGATCTATGGCAAAGAAGATACGAACAAAAAACCAGGCGAAGTGGGCAAAACAATGAGGCAAAAGAGCAGTCTTTGCAATATTGTGGCGGATTATATTCCCAGGGGGCAAGGACTGGGGTATGGAAGGTAGATGCAGAATACGGTCGAGGGAGACAAGGAGAGTTCATGCAGGATAGGGTCCAGAAGTACACACAGGATCGGAGTCCAGGAGAGTTGGGATTCCAAATCAGGCAGGGACCAATGGGAGGCAGGCATGGGTGGGTCACCCCACCCATGTCTCACCCACCCAGTCCATTCCCATCTCCAGGTTGACCAGCACCTTATTCACTACACCAGCTCTCTAGGCTGAGAGGTTGTGACTTGCCCAAGGCCACCCAGTGAGTTCATTCATGACGAGGCCAGGATTTGAAACCTGGTTTCCCAGATCCAAGTTTAGCACCTTATCCACTACACCACACTGGCACCTCCACACTGACCCATCCCCCCTATCCACTACACCACACTGGCACCTCCACACTGACCCATCCGCCCTATCCACTACACCACACTAAACACATCAGCCAACAGATGAATGGACTGGGTGGGTGAGACATGGATGAGGCAGGACTGGATGGATGAGGCAGCGCTGGATGGGCACTGGCTTGAGTACAGGGACCTGACATGGGGAGAGAATAGCAGGAAATGCTTCACTCAGTTGGGACCTGTTGTGCACTTCTCTAGAGCAATGATAGCCACTATCGGAAATTGGAGGTTGGCCTAGATTGACCATTGGTATGACACTCTATAGCACCTCTTATATTCTCATGTTCTTTTGATGATCCACAGAGATTCCCAAGAATAAACGTGAACTTGATAATGAACTCTTCCAAGTAGCAGAAACACAGACTGAACAATTTGCAAGTAACAATTGTCTACTCACCCTTCCCCCCTCCCAGCACATTTTCATTTTATGGCTGTGTCTGAGGTCAGAAGCGTCCCAGAAAAGTGGAGCCAAGACTTTGATTTATGGGCGCTCTCTCACAGTGTTATGTCTCCTTACTACTCGAATATTTGCTCTGTGAGTTTGAAGCTCTTCAGTATTTCATAGAGATTTGCAAGTACCAAAAACCTGGCATCAAGATAATTTTGTAGGTCCACCAACTTCAGTGGATTAAGACTGAAGGAATTAGGAGAATCTGTCCAATGAGCAATGAAAGTGTCTGATTTGTTTATTTATTTATTTATTTATTTATAAAACTTCTACCCCGCCCCTCCTGCACGCAGCTCGGGGCGGCTTCCAACAATCTTTAAAACAATGTAAAAACAATTTAAAACAACCATAAACATTATACATAATTAATATACAGGGCAAAACAAAACACTAAAAATCCAAAAGTAGGTGGGGGAATTAAAACCCACCCTACTCACCCTCCCTCCCAAAGGCCTGGG
>QEPC01008233.1:1857653-1876658 GCA_003113815.1 Sphenodon punctatus | reverse complement strand
CTCTCCCCACCAACATCACCTCCGTCTTGTCGGGGTTAAGCTTCAGTCTGCTCAGCCGCATCCACTCCGCCACGGCCTCCAAACATTGGGAAAGCAACGAGATAGCAGGGTCTGGGTCAGTAGAAAAAGAGAGGTACAGCTGAGTATCATCAGCATACTGGTGACATCGCACCCCGAACCTTCTCACGACCTCCCCCAAGGGCTGCATATAGATGTTAAACAACAGCGGAGACAAGATCGAACCCTGCGGAACACCACATGGTAAAGCGCGGGGGCACGATGTTTCCTCCCCCAACACTACCTGTTGGCTCCTCCCTGAGAGGAATGAGCGGAACCATTCAAGAACGGTCCCGCCCAGACCCCCCAGGTCATGCAGTCGCCTCAGCAGCAGCCCATGGTCCACGGTGTCAAAAGCAGCCGAGAGATCTAGCAGGATGAGAAATGTTGAACATCCTGCGTTCATCTCCCGGTGGAGGTCGTCTACCAAGGCCACCAACGCCATCTCGGTGCCATAGCCGGGGCGGAACCCAGATTGAAAAGGGTCTAGGAAGCCGATACTATCCAGATGCACCTGGACCTGGAGCGCCACCGCCCGCTCAATAACCTTCCCTAAAAAGGGAAGGTTAGAGACAGAGCGGTAGCTGGCAAGCCCATCCACGTCCAAAGATGGTTTCCTCAACAGAGGGTGCACCACAGCCTCTTTAAGGCAGGGCGGCAGCCTCCCCTGTCGAAAAGACGTGTTCACTACCCTTGCCAGCGTGGTGTAGTGATAGGGCGGCTGTGCCAGTGTGGCAGTCCAGTGTGGTGTAGTGGATAAAGTGCTAGACTTGGATTTGGGAAATCCTGGCCTAGTCATGAACTCACTGGGTGACCTTGGGTAAGTCCCAATCTCTCGGCCTCAGTCAGTTCCCCACCTGTAAAATGGAAATATATTTGTGTGTCGTTCCCTTCACCTGTGTCCATCTTAGATTGTCAGTCCACTGGGCAGGGACCTGTTTCTGAAAATCTGTGACTGTAAAGCGCGGTGTATGCCTAGAAATGATAAGCAGTAGTGTTTAGTGACTGGAAGGCAGGAATGTATTTTTAAATAACTAATGCCAACTTTTGATATTGCTACTCATATTAGGTAGTACCTAACTCCCAAGATACGTACCTTCATTTCAGTTGAGTAATGAAGAACTAAAGTACGGATCAATTACATGAACTAGCCATAATTAATTAGATTTTAATCCATTGTGATATTAAAATGTGAATCTTTATTACACACATTCACTCATAACTTACAATATTATCTCATTCCTACTGTGCAGTGTTGTAGCTCATTACTTTTTTTGTAAAATAATTTATTACTTTTTCATACTATTGTTAGACTTTATTATCATATTATTGTTATACTTTTTTTGTACTATTGTAGTGATTCCCAAACTGCAGACGGGGGCACACTAGGTATCCTAGAGTGGCAGTGGGGTGAGTAAGAAGGAGCACAGCTGCCAGACTCTAGCTTCACAGGAGGAGACAGAGTGGGAGTGGGAGTGTGTGTGTGTGTGTGTGTGTACTTCATCCACTGAACTATTAGAAGTTTTTTTTAAATAGAATTTATTTATTTATTTATTTATTTTATTAATTTATATCTCGCCCCTCCTGAAAACAGCTTGGGACTGCTCTGGTTTACAATAATAGTTAAGGCTCTTGCAAATTCAATCATGCTAAAAAAAAGCATGGACATTGCAACTTAAGGCTCCTGCCTTAACTTGCAAGCCATGTGAGCAGTAAAGATGTTGTACAGTCTCACATATTGTGCTTGATTCCAACTTAGGCTCCATGCCCCCCCACACGTCACATTGTTGGTATTTCAGGCCCAATCCTCTTCCTCTGCAGATTGGGAGCATCACTGAAGCGGGGGTATGGAGGGGGATGAGGGGGCAGCGGCAGAGCTGCGGGGGAGCTCAGGGCTGGGAGAGCATGGGCTGCAGATGAGGATTAGGGCTGATGCGGCAGCAGCTGTTACCGCATCATGATTCCATTTCGCCATTTCAGAATTGCCCGCGCCACACTGCGGCTTTTCTAAGGACATCCCGCTAATTCCACCGGCATTCTGCAAATTGTGGAATTGCGGAAACTGTCGGAAAACCACTGTTCCACTATTTTGTGGCGCTGGCGGAATGGCGGAAGTAGCGAAAATGTCATGTTTCCGCTATTTTATGAAGCCTGTGGAAGTAGCGGAATGAAATTAGTGGAACTGCGGAAGTAGCGGAATGAAAGCCCCTGCCACGCCGTACCAGTAATTGCGGAAACAGCTACTGCTGTGACATTCTGTTACAGCCCTAGTGAGGATTGAGGGGCAGTGGGAGAGCTGGAAGGCAGCTAGGGTGTTGCACCAGCATGAGCACCCTGCAACACGCTAGCTCCCCAGGCTGCAGCACTCCAGCTCCTCTGCTCATGCTGCTACAACACCCTAGCTGCCCAGCCATTCTGCCCATGCTGCTGCAAAGCCTAGCTGCCCCTTAGCTCTCCCACTGCCCCTCAGTCCCACCAGTAGGTCCTGCAGCTCTGCCTGGCAGCGGGGTGTGAGAAAAGATCTGCTCTTGTCCTGGATCAACGCTTTGAAATGGTGGCTGGTCTGAGTGCTTTCTAAGAGAGTTCCTGGGGGTGGGGGTCAGGGAGAGATCCCAGGGAGTTCATGTTTATTCTTGGGAATCTCTGTGGATCATCAAAAGAGCATGGGAATATAAGAGGTGCTATAGAGTGTCATACCAATGGTCAATCTAGACCAGCCTCCAATTTCCGATAGTGGCCTTCATTGCTCTAGAGAAGTGCACAACAGGTCCCAACTGAGTGAAGCATTTCCTGCTATTCTCTCCTCATGTCAGGTCTCTGGACTCGAGCCAGTGCCCATCCAGCTCTGCCTCACCCGTATAGTTCTGTCTCACCCACCCAGTTCGTTCATCTGTTCACCCATGCCTGCCTGATTCCATTGGTCCCTGCCCGATTTGGAATCCTGGTACCCTGACCCTACCTCAATTCTCCTGGACCCCGATCCTGTGCCTACTTCTGGACCCTATCCTGCACTAACTCTCCTCATCTCCCTCGTACCCAAGCCCTTGCCCCCTGGGAATATGATCCACCACAATATCTGTCTCTCTTGCCTCGTTGTTTTGCCCACTTTGCCTGGTTTTTTGTTCATATCTTCTTTGCCACAGATCCACAGAAAATTAAAAACCCTAACCCACTGCCCCACCAGGGAACCCACTTGGGAAGCACCTGGCCCAGCCCCCCTCTCCCATTGCAAAGTGCTGAGTCGATCAGCCCCTTAGGAAGCCCTGCAAGCCACTCTGGGTGACTTGTAATTTAAATCCCCATGTGGCGGGGGGAGAGGGAGCCGGGAGCCATTTGCTGATGGACTGCTGCCCGTCCACTCTACCTCCCTACCAACCAAACCAACCCCTCCCCCACCTCCCTGCTGGCCAAACCATCTCCCCTCCCTCCCTCCCCCTGTTGTCAGGGTATGGAGAAGGAGGAGCTTACAGAGCTAAGTAGTAGCCTTAGTTAGAACCAACTATGGGTAAGTGTTTTCTCTCAGGTTGGAACACAGCAAGCCTTAATCCAATCCTCATCATTGGGAAAAGTATGTAGCTCCCTAGACTGCAGAATAACAGATAGCAGGAGCTGGAGAGCAATTCACAAACACATAGACACAGCAAGGTATTTGTCGACGCCCCCGGCCCCAATAAAACTCAGAGACAGTATATGGTTTTAAACAGGCCGGTGATTATTTTCACATCATGAGGCCGGTGGGTAATTGCACTAAGCAATCAGGGTCCAGTATGCTAGCTAACTGTAACTCTATTAACTCAGGCTCAGTCCTGGATGTGCCTTCCAATGTCTGAGCCCCTTAACTTCAACTCACACCTTCGACAGGTAACTAGCCATGGCCGAAGGGGGCTACCCGCTCTGGGCAAGAGTAAGGATTTAACGTATCCGCCAGGCTGATGACTGTGCCAGTCCTTGCTAACCCAGCTAAGACACCCCTCCCAGGGACGCGACCCCAGTGCATGCTGTGCCAACCATTGCCTGGGTATCACTTCCCCATCTCTTAAGGAGATGACTCAAAAATTTCCTATAACTGTACCTATTTATCCTACTCTCACATACTGGACCCCTGCCACAAAGGGGGAGTCACTCCCAAACTCCCCCGACACCCACCGCCTAACAACCCAACAGGAACTGCAAATGTCCCGTCAACGCACTCAAATATATCTCATTTCCTATTGGGGACAAATGCACCCCATCAGCCCTGTATAGTTCCGGATGTGTGTGGACTATCTCTGGTATTTTGACTGTTGTACCCCCTATTCCTCTTAACGATTTCTTAATTTCCCTATTTATGTTTCTTCTAGTTTTATCTACTCTACTGGGGCTCCTGGCACCAAGCCACTTTAACCTTGGAACTAAACTGGTCCATAATAAATGCACTTGTGGAAACCACTGTAAAACCAATAACAAATCATTCTTAATTCCGATTAACAAATTCACCCCTTTTCTAGCCGGTATGTCGTTTTCTCCTAGATGAATAACTAATATGTGTGGGGTTGCCCTATCCCTCATTCATTGTAATGTAAGCAGCAACTGGTGCCAGCGCATTCCACTCCTCCCGTTCCACACGATTCGGGCTTTTTCGGAGAAACCTAATTGAACACCAACGGGAGAGTTTGCCGCTGCCTTGTTACACCACCTGGGTTGTGGCCCAGGATCCATACCTCTCTTCTGCTAGCCACGGTGGTATTCCAACCTGGTGGAAATAAAGCACACTCAATATGGTGAGGGCCTCACATACTTCTTATATGCCTTCGACCTCCATCTCCCAACTGCTTTAATTTCCTCCTCACCTAACCCAGCAGCTGCTGCTGTTGTGGTGGCTCCAATCCGAAATGAATGGGTCTCAAAGTGGCTGGGAGGGAGCCCCATGTGCCCCAAGGCCTTCTGGAACACTGAGACAAACTGGTAACAAGTCAGAGGGGCCCCTTCTCTGTGCACAAACAACTTCCCAAGAACGCGCGGACGAATACTCATGTATCTCTCCATCTGCACCACCAGGCAAATGGTCTGATCCCCAATTTTATGTAATTGCACCAGGTGCCCCCTCCTCCTCTGATCGGTCTTAGAATACCGGAGCCATAACCTCAGAAATGTGCTGGGCCAATCGAGGTCATCTATCCCCAGTACCCGATCCGTGTTATCTCTTCTGGATAAGGCAGATATCTCACTGATCCTAAATGCTCCAAAAAGTGCAATAACATACACCGTTGCAAACAGTTGCGCTTTCAAATCGTCCATACATATTGAAGGGAGAACCCCGACAAGGTGCTGCATCATAGTGGTGGTAATGGGGACCCTGACCTCCTCTGGTGTGGATGCTCTCCTGGCCCAGCTCTCCAGCATATGCTTCATATAAAAACCTCTGTCCGGGGCCGGATAGCCCATAAGCCTACTCACAAAGGACAGGGCTGCTATCTTACCAGCTATAGTGCCGGATGCCAACCCCCTGCTCTTCAAGTCAATGTCGAACTGTAATACTTCACCTTCCATTATGGGAAAACCCTGCCCCCACCCCTTGTGATCCCTAAAACACTGGAACTTCCGGAAAGCCCTACTGTATGCTGCCTGCGTTCTTGGCACAAGGGATCCCTACATGATAGTCTGTAACTCTAGAACCCAAGATTCTAAACCCTGGGTGGTAGGAGGTCTGGCATATCTCTGGCCTCCAGTGCCAATTCTCGAAAACAGTCCATCTGGAACCAGGAAAGGGCATCGACTACGCCATTGTCTACGCCAGGGACGTGTTGCGCCGTGAAAAGGATATTTTCTTTCAAACAGGTGGCTACCATTGTCCTAACCATGATGAACGGGAGGACAAGGAGTTTACAATATGCACCACTGCCAGATTGTCACACCAGAACTTTACAACATAGTTGGCAAATTGCCCTGCAAATTGCCCTGCAAATTGTCCCGGCACTCAAAATCGCTATGACTATTGGGAACAATTCCAAGAATGTGAGGTCCCTGGTATCTCCCGCCTGATGCCACTGAACGGGCCATCGCACTGCGCACCAGCATGTCCTAAAATAAATTCCAAAACCGACCCCTCCAGCCGAGTCGGACTGTACCTGTAAGTCGGTCCGAAGTAACAGGCGTTCCCACCAAAAACTCACTCCATTGAATCCCTCCAAAAATTCCAACCATGTTGCCAAGTCCTGCCGCATCTCCTTGGTCACCCTTATATGATAGTAGGGCGATAAATCTCCACCCAATTTACCATATAAGCAGGACAGGAAAGCTCTCCCAGGGGCCACCAACCGACAAGCAAAATTAAGACTTCCCACCAATGACTGCAAAGCCCTAACCGTTATCTTATGAGCCTCCATACTTTCTTTGATCTTCTGCCTGAGGGATACCAACTTCTCCTCTGGAAGTCTCAACATCATGTACTGAGTGTCTAACTCAATCCCGAGGTAAGTTAACCTGGTTTCAGGCCCCTCGGTCTTTTCCAGGGTGAGCGGGATGCCCAAGTCTTGAGCTAGTTCCTGAAACTTCTGCAGCGCAGCTGCACAATCACCTGACCTTGGTCGACAGAGTATCAAAAAATCATCCAGATATTTTGTTATGTCGCCCGAGCGAAGTTTCTGCTTAAACACCCACTCCACTAATACGCTAAAATGCTCAAATGCTGAGCATGATATCGAGCACCCCATTGGCATGGCCCGATCATAATAATATCGGTCCTCAAAGAACATTCCCAATAAATGGAAGCTTCTAGGGTGCACTGGTAACAAACGAAATGCTGACTTCGCATCACACTTTGCCAGCAGTGCACCCCGCCCTAATGCTCTGGCTTTTTCTACTGCAACGTCAAATGATGAGTACTTAATGGATGTTAATTCCTTGGGAATAGCGTCATTAACAGAGCTCCCTCTTGGGTGGGACAAATGATGGATCATTCTAAACTCCCCGGCCACTCTCTTTGGTACCACCCTCAGTGGAAACACTATCATATTATTCAACGGGGGGTCAACAAACGGTCCCACTACTCTGTCTAGTTCCACCTCCTTTGCTATCTTTGTTCGAACCACCTCCTCCAACCCACATACTGATTTCAAGTTCCGGGAAAAAGGAGTTGACTGAACAGGGCTAGCGGGGATCCTAAAACCTTCCATAAAACCCCACACCACATACTGCACTTCTTCTCTGTCAGGGTGTTCGGCTAACGACCTTTGCAAACGGTCAATTCTGATTGGCGTCGGTCCCCTTTCCAGTGCCTGTACCACCTGAAGAACCCTGCTTCCCTCTAACATTTCCTCCCCCTTGTCCATATCTGCCTTTCCCATTTTTTTGTTTGGTTCAAAAACAGCTGATAGCAGGGTGATTACCCTAGCACCCAGAACAGGCGTGACGAAAATGGCACGACATTCTGTTACATCTACTGACCTTATTATATTCTCAATAGGGGCCAGGGGTTCCTTGGGACCCCCTTTTTCCTTCCCCTCGGTATGGCTCCGTTAGCTGGGACCACCCTGCCCCGCACCAAGGTATGCCCGCTATCGGACTGAGGTGCGCTGTTGGCATAAAAATTATTCTCGAGCCATATGTCGGGCGCGTGTACATCCCAATGCAACCCTGGGGTAGTGGCTGTTCTATGACAAAAGGCCTTGCCATATCGCAACCATGGTCCCTGGGGTCTGGTCCCATATGCCCTCCTCACTATATCGGCATATTTATGCAGTTCCAACCTCCTATTCGGATACGCCTGCATCATAACCCCCATGTATACAGCGTATGCCGCCATCCAATTTGCCCAGTTACTATCAGCTTTTGGTCGCTTAAACTTTTCTTTGTCCTTAGCATCCTCTTCCTCAGTGAGGTCAACTATCGGGTCACTGAATAATAGGGCAAACAGGTCTACATACTCACTCCTTACTATCTTATCCTTTGTGGCCTGGAGGAGATGCTGGCCAAACGGGGTCGCTATGTCTACACTTGCTCCCCCAGGTGGTGGGGGTAGGCGTTCCTCAGATGGAGGGGGTAGTCTGGGGACGACCAACTCCCGCTACGGCCCCTTTTTCTAATGGGGGGGGGGAAATCAATGGTGTAATCGTCACCCATGCTCCGTTCATCCAAGCCAACTGGGCTTGTTCTTGCCCTGCCATAAAGGCTCCTCCAGTATGCTGCCCTTCCAAATTGGTCCTACTTGCCCCCACAGTGATCACCGGATCTGCATCTTGCACTATCCCATCTATACTGGGGTGCACCCCTGCTACTGATACCCCAGGTTCGACCAGCTGGGCTTGGCCTCCTGACTGGGCCACCTGCCCGCCACTGTTATCCGCATTACCTGCCATTGAAGGTGCCCCTTGGTGCACCCAGGAATGAGGCCTCTCATGTCGCTTGCTGCCCTCTCTCCTCTAGATCCATGCAACTCGCTTTCCAGGGCTAGGATCCATCTCCACAGCTCCCCGTCATCGTCCCTTTCTGGCCGACTCTGTTCTATGTGTGTCCCGCGCTCTGGGGTTCCGTGTTCCCTAAAATATTGAACAGAGACCCCCGACCCCGTGCCTCCATCCAACAAGGCCCCCGCTTCATGAAGGGGGAGGGTAATTGTCCTCAATTCTAACTCCCGTGTATCCCCTCCGTTGGATGGTATCCCCCATTGCCATTTCCTGGGCTGCTATCCCTCCCATTGCCCCATTGGGGCCGCTCCAGGAAGGGATTCCTCTATCCCCATACAGGGCTTGAATGAATGGGCCTGTTGGGGGCTTAGCCCTAGGTATCTCTGCTACTTGCCCTACTAGGCCTGGATCCCTCCTTTGCCCCCTTATCACCTGACTCTGGGGGCCTACCATCACTCCCATAGCCTTCGGGGGTACAATCCCTTGCCAACTTGGGCCTGGTAGGCCCTCCGCCCCTCCCCCTGGTACCTGACTGGGGTGTGTGTGATGATCCTGCCACCCCTGGTGGTGTGTCCTACTGGGGGCATGGAAGGGGTTATTCCTCCATCCACTATCCCTTCCTCCCTGCTCGTGGTAGAAGCCCACGGTGGACGGCCTGGTCTCCGCTCGCCCTCTAGGTCCAACCCCATGCTACTCTCCATGCGCTCACTGCGGGGCTCGCCGCCAGCACCCTGCTCCCCAGGGCTCCTTTATGCCTTCATGAGTTCTTCACACGCCGCCAGGTGCGCAAACATTTCCTCTCTGGGGGGATCCCCCCATCATCCCTTTCGACCGCTCCCATTCCCACCATTACTCCCCTGGGCCCCGCCGGCATCGGGGACCTCTCCTCAAAGTGGGCCGACTCCACTCTACTTTTTGCACCACTTTTCTTCACGGCCACCTTTTTCCTGACTCCAGCCGATCGTCCCACATCAGTCCGGTCAGCAGCAAATTGTTCCTGTTGCTGACTCTTCTGCCGCCAAGCCCCAGAATGCTGCACCTCTGTAGCTCACAGGAAGCCAGCCCCTTCTAAAAGGGGCTGACCCCCCTGCCCACGTGACGCGCTTTTCATGCCACCAGGGGAAGGTTGCCTAGCAACCTCCTCAACATCACATGGGGCTGCCTTCTAACAGGCCATACCCCACAGTGGTGTTCTTCCTTCCATGGGGGCGGGGGGGCACTACAAATCCCCGTTCGCCGCCAATTTATGCGAACGGGACAATTCCAAGTCTTAGAGGGAGTGCCGGTTACTTGTGAGTCAGACACAGAATAGGTATGGGAAATACAGGAAGAGCCCAGGAATATTGCAAGGATAGGGTGGGGAAAGGGACTAGAGAATGCTCACTTAATACAGAAAACAACGGGGTTAAACCTACGCTGGTAGCTTCAAAAGCATGAAACAAGGAGACAAGAGAGGGGATGGGGAGGTAGACACATTCACAGGAGAGAAGCTGGCTTACACCAACCAACAGAGCTACAAGAGGAGCATAATCTAAGTACGTAGCAAACATGAACAGTACAACACAAGGTACTTAACTGACAACACATAGAACTTCCACAACAGGAGAGCAAGAAAGCACAGAATGAGGCCAGTCAATCTACACACTGATCAAATCAGCCTTGATCACTGGCACTGACCTTCTGTTTGTCCTGGCACTACCAAATATCCAGACAATCTAAGGCCACCTTTAGATGAGTGGGGCGCACTTGCATGATGCGCTCACGTAACTTTTAAAAGTACCGCAGGTGGTGATTAAATGAGACTTCTCATGCATTATCTCGGCTCACACATTCTTTTAATACTGTGGATTAAATACCTCTACTATCGAGGTATTTAAGTAATATACCTCAATAGTAGAGTAGATTAAATACCTCTACTATCAAGATATTTAATCCGCGGTATTAAAAGAATGTGTGAGTGGCGATAACACCCAAGAAGTCTCGTTTAATTATCACCTGCGGTACTTTTAAAAGCCACATGAGTGCATCGCACAAGCGCGTCCTGCTCTTCTAAAAGCAGCGCAATATTTACATATTCGTTTTTTCGTGTGCGTCATTTCGGCCACTTTGGTTGTTTTGGTTCAATCATTTTGGTATTTCAGTATTTGTTCCTTCCTTTGGTATTATTTAGCACTGTTGTGCATAAAACAGTTGTGCAACACAGCTATTGCACTATTGTTGTTAGCACAATAGCACTGTTGTGCAACTGTCTGATGTGCAACCCCACTAAATAGTACTTAAAACAGCAACACCTGACATTTTCTGTGTGCATTACACGACACCAGTGGTTCTCAAACTTTTTTCCACCCAACCCTCCCTTCTACTTGTCTATGGCAGTTGAGCTCCCTCCCCATACCACAGACAGATACATTCGCCTTGCCCTCTCTCTCTTCCCCTCTTCACACCATTATTTTGAAGAATCTCCTTAGCTCAGTCAGACTGTGGATTTGGCAAAAGCCTTTTCATGTCCCACCAAAGCACATTCTGTGCTCTCTGGGGGCCTACTCCCAGTGTGAGAACCCACTACACTTCTAAGAGCACAGTACCTCCCCCACACCTTTGAACACAAGCCACTCTCCTACATAACCCCCTTCAACTGGTTTTGTTGTTGCTTGTTTCATTCACCCCATGTCAGAGACATAATGTTGCCTGCCTGTCTCAGACTCTGTGACAACTTAAAATGACTGTCATACATCATAAAGACTCCCCTTTGTTATGAATGCTCTGTGCTTGGTTGTAATTAGAACACCAAATTACTTAAGAAAACAGGAGTTAGGTAGTTCTCAGGCATGTAATTATCTACCCACCATGAGACTCTGAACATCCCCATTGCTCGGCTTCTAATAGCCCATTGTTAAACCTTTCCAAAAAGTAACTGATCAAAAAACTCTTTAGTCAGTTATTTATTGCCAATGCCTAGTGACTACAGTTTGGGTCATGAAGTGCTTGTGCAAAGCAACACTGTGTCTACCTTAATCAGAATATTACAACACCATCTTGCACGCCCATAGCATCTTTCACTCAAGGGCTCTCAAACATTCACCCAAGTTCCTGACATATCTGTGAGCTAGCCAAGTCCTGTAATCTCCATTTTACAGATAAAAAAACAGAGGCATAGGGAAGTATGCATGATTTGCTCAGTTGAGGAAATGATGAGAAGTTTTTGTGCTTTGCAGCAGAATAACCCTAAATAGTTACAGTGCTTCCTTACTCCAACACTTTGTGTTATAGTAGGTCCCTCCTAGTGAATCTGGTACCTCCCTCCCTCTTGCATTACTGCACTGTATGCAGGCAGCCACGTTCACTGTGTGTTTCCCATTATCAGCAATGGTGAAAACTCAGTGAACATGGGTCCCTGATTGTATGTAAAACTTTATGTACTCTTTGCTATAATGAGCAAAAGTTTTAATCCCAAGAGGTCTGTTAAAGTGAGTGTGTATGGTATTACATGCCGAGTACCACAACAAAATACAGAGATAGAGACAAAGTAGTTTTGATGTAGTATCTTTTATTGGACCAAATTCTGTTGCTCATAGGACTGAGATGAAAGCAAGTGTTCCAGTTCTGTAGGGAAATACTGACCTTTCGGGAGCACTTATGAGTATTTTGTTGATACTTTGTCAGTCTCTGGTGATTCCGCCCTTCCACCATTGTCGATATCAGCACCTATGACTTTTTGTCACTTTTCGACACTGAGCTGGCATTTTTGCATCTCCACAGACCCCGGGGGTGCATGTGGGGAGCACATGGTTTGGGATCAGCTATGTAGCAGCTCTGTTCAACTCGTGAAAAATAACAACAAATGATGAAAACAGTGGGAAAGCTTGTACATTTCCGTGTCGTGCGAATGACCTGTTTCAGATGGAAACAGCATTTACCACAATTTGTCGTTTCAGGCCGAGTGCTCAAAGTATGCAAACTTTTGAGTTGGACAAGATTCTTCTACAGGTGTTCAAAAGTCAGAACTACAGACTAAGCAATGGAACCTAGGTTAAATACTTTTTCTCCATCTGTCACATTTGGGGTCAACATGGCAACCTCTCTCTCTAGAGAACAACAGAATACAATCATATTGTTTTAAATCTATTATTGATAAATAGCTGCTGATTATCCATGAAGAGTTATGCATTCCCTGTTCCTGTTTAGTCTATATGAAATTGCATTTTCAAGGTTCATAATGAGATCCATCTTAAATCACAGCCGTTGACAGGAAGAGGGCTGGCCATTTAGACTGTTGCTAACCAACTGCTTAGAGAAAAGATAACTGAGAAGGCTATAATAGAGGTTTACAAAATCATGAGTGATGCAAAGCAAATAAATGGGGGGCGGGGGGGGGGGCTGTTGTTTCCTGGTTCTCATTATGCTAGAACTAAAGGATACCCTATGAAATTAACTGGCAGCAGAATTAAGACACATAGAAGGGAGGTGTCTTTTTTATTTTTTTTCACTCCAAGTACAGTTGACCTGTGGAACTCATTTCCAGAGATTGTTGTAAAGGCCAAAAGCATAAGTGGGGTAAAACCCCCTAACTAACAAAGATTGACTAATTTCTTGTCCGATGGTTCCATCAATGGCTGGTTAGTCAAGTTGGTGAAGGAATGAAACCTCTGACTGTCGGGGGGATTAGAGTGAGTAACAAGAATGGATGACTTCTTTATGACTTATTTGGGCAGTTTTCTGAAGCAACTGAAGCTGGCTAATGTTGGAGACAGAATGCTGGGTGGGCTAGATGGCCCATTGGTCTGACCCAGTATGACACGGTTTTTATGAGGATAATGTGGAGCTTATTTTGGAAGACACAGAACAGTTGGATGCCTAGTTCCCACTAACTTTCCATAGACACTTAGCACCTAATTTCCCTATGTTAGCCATCTCCTTCCTTCCACCTGCGTTTGAGAAATTGGAAACCTTTTGCCTAAGAAAAGGACAATGAGCTCATCAAAAATTGCTGGATGTATGTAGAATCAGAAGCCCTAGCACAGCAATACATCACTCTCAGACAATGGCCTTGGTCCTACTGTTTTCATTCTCCTGTTGAAATTGATCTCCTTTAGGTACTGAAAAGAGTCCACCAGTATCATGCTAATTGTCTATTCTTTATCAGCGTAAGAAAATGCAACACAATATGCCGTCCATCAGCACATCCCTTATTCTGGCAGCTTAGACAAAGCTCAGAAAGTACTTTCCACTTTCCAGAGCCCATTGTACCCAGGAGAGACTGGCTTTGCTATACATATAGCTGGAAACTCATTACAAATGAAAGGCCTCCACATGAGAGCATATCTGAAAAGGGCTGTTTCAGATAAGCGTGCAAGAGTTATAAGCACACAAAAGTTCATCAGTAGCTTTCTGAGCCTCATTGGTATGTAAATTAGCCTAGAGATATATAATGCGATTATTATACCTTCTTGTCAGTGGTGCAGCATGTAGTGCTGCTTGGCGAGGATGGGGAATGATGTGGCCTGGAGGCTAATATGCAGAGTTATGAAGCTAGAAGACCTGGGGTCAGAGACGACTTAATTTGTCCCCCATCCCCAAGAAAAGAGGCGGGGGGGGGGAGGGGCAGAGGTTCTGGCTACCTCAGAAGTTCTTTTGGAAGTCCCTCCCCTTAACAATGCTGTATGCTTAGGGTGGCCATACCTCTCCTTTAAAAGAGAATGCTTATGAAAAATACATGGTGCAGGGCTGTACTGGAACCAATGCAGCCCTGCAACATGCATTTTTCATAAGTGTCCTCTTTTAGAGGGGAGGTATGGCCACCCTATGTATGCTTGACCAAGTGAATGGGGCATGGCTCCCTTTAGCCCCCTCATCCCATGAGACCGACGGAAGGAGATCTCTCATACAAACTCTCTTACACAAAGGTAACACTGGTAAAACAACCTTTTCTTGGAGATTTCAGTGAATCTAATGCTGTTTCTTAATTCTTATCAAAATCAGGAAATACAGACAAGTGTGAAGATTCAAAATGCAAAGCAGGTAAAAGAAAGTTTTGAAAACGGATAACAGCACACTGGGGCGTACTTCAGAAACCAAGGGAAATCCCCATAGGCTCATCCCTGAGAAGGTTAGAACCATATGTTTCTGCACATTCGCTCTTTATCTTCTTAGTTACACCAGAGAAGAAAGAAAAATGGGGAAAAAAGAAAGCCCTCTAGCTCTGTTACAGCTTTCATCCTTCCAGGCCTCTCCCTTAATAATGCAAAGTAAACTCATTATCTAATTAAGTTAACAGGTGTCAGTCACTCAAACATAAAGAGCGGCCAGATAGAGCAGAGCGGGGGAATTCTTTTCCTTAAGTGTTGGCACTTACAGTTTTAAGCCAAATTATATTAAAGCAACCAACTGAGTTTGTAAAACACTGTAGCTCTGATCAGTACTTGAAGCATTCACCTGTAAGGTAATTAGGCGTTTGCCTTTCATTACTGTATTTGGCATGTTTCCTGATGAGTTCTCTCTGTGGCCCCTTATGTCTTGAAAGTCTCCAGTAAGATGTCTATTGTTTACAAAGATGCTGACAAGCACTTTGTTAGAAGAGAGAAAAAGCAAGCATCCTATGTTCCTTGACCGTTATTTGCTCCAGACTGCAGAAGTATAGCTAAGGCCAAAGTTAGGAAGTTTTATGTCAATAACACTTAATATTGTTCATGATTATAATATGATACTTGTGTTTTCTTTCTTTCTTTCTTTCTTTCTTTCTTTCTTTCAAGTGCCAGATCCTGGAGCCATGGGATTATTTGACTATCTCTGTTTATATTTTGTTAAGGAAATACGTAACCCTCCTGTTTGCATACTCCAAATCAATGGTTCCCCAAATCTTTGCTTGTGGGCCTCCATTTTGAGACACAAATACAATCCTGTGAACCCAGACAGCAACAAAGGGTGTTTTCAAATGAGATGCTACCCTGCATGGCCACCAAGGAGCCACGGAGCCCACTGCCCATCTGACGGTGGATCAGCTGGATGCGAGCTCCCATAAACCACGGAGCATGGCCATGCATGGAGGGAGCACTGCCAGCAAATCTGGAGTGCTCTGTGTGGGCCCAGCCAAATGTGTGATGGACAGATTGGCCACTTCTGTGGCTGGATAACCATGCTGGGTGCCGCCAATTAAAAACGCTCCCTGCTCACTCCACCTGCACAACCCAACTTGGTGTCCCGAATTATACTTTGGAAACTTCTCTCATAAATGGCTAAATTAAGAAAAGTCTGCAGGATCGAGGTTACCCTCGAGGGAAAATAAAAAGGGCCACATGTCTGGCCTTGTGCGAACAAAATCAATAGAACGCAGATAGTATCCAAGCTCCCAGTGTCCCCCAAACCTGCCTTTCACAGTGTCTCACAAAAAAATCTGAATATCAATTTATGACTTGAAAAAGCAAGTTTATAAAAAAATATTTTCAGGCTGTTTGAGTTTACATACTGTCCCTTACACTGGAGTGCAAAAGGACTTACCAAAGGAAGGAATAATCAAATAAATGTTGAATGTCCATCCATAACCCTTCAGATCTGTGTGAGCATTCACCAGCATGGGCTCATAAGTTGGGTGGTCTTCTTACCACCAGCATCCTTATTTTAGCTACCTAGGTGTAGTATAGCCAATACAGTTACAATGTTTTACTGGAAAGCTGACCTTATGGAGTGAAACAAAAGGTTTCCATTGTCGCTCAAGTAATGACCCTTCCTTGAATTCTGGTCTGAGAAAGACCTAGCAGCCTCCTGAGGTGGAAGGCAAGGCTTCTCCTCTGTGTAATGAAGTTTGAGGGCTCTCTTATCTCCTCCTTTGTTCATACATGGGCAGGCTGGTTCTCCTCTCTGCCTGATGGATTCACCTTTTAACTAAGAATTGCTTGGTTTGGGGTTTCTCTTTTTGCTACATGTCTGTAGCAGGAACAGCTGATGATTCAGCCATTGAAACTCCAGTGCAATGAATGAAGACACAGGATTAAATAAGAAAGCATGAGAGCCAGGACCAGCCATGGTTGAGAGACTCATGTAAACTGATCAAGAGCTTTTTCAAGACTTTTTTGGTTTCAGTTTCTCTGCTGCCAGCTATGTGTTGCTATTTTTTTTGGTTTGATATATGGGGAAATGGCAAGAGAACATATCCCAATAATCGTATTGAAGTAATGCCCAGAAAGCATAATCAGGGCCATGCCACCATTGTGCTAAAAGCTGCACACACACTGAGCTAAACAATCCCTTTTGCATATGATAAAAATTAACTGGTAGAACCAACAAACAAAAGCAAAAGGCAAGGAGGACAATGTAAAGGTGATGTAAGCATAATGATTAAAATAAAAAGCAGATGGAAGGGTAGAACAGAGCAAGGCTTGGTAAAGCAGAGTTAACAATGGAGAGGTGGAGGGGATCAGCAACGAAGACAATGTTGAAGAGTAAGGTCTGATAGTGGGGGAGAAAAAGGAGGAAGTGAGCGGTATTTAAGGAGACAGGGTTGTGGCTAGGCAGGGAATTAATCAGGAATAAATGGAAGAGGTAGTCTAGCATTATAGTTTATTTATTTATTTATTTATTTATTTATTTCAGAAATTTTTACTCTGCCCATCCTGCCACAGGCAGCTCTGGGTGACTTACAATCAACAACAAAAACACTTAAAATTCTCAAAGCAAGGAGGAATTAAAACATCCCTAACCACCGCCACCCTAACCCATTCCCCCCACCCTCCCCATCCTCCCCATCAAAAGCCAGGTGGAACAGTCACGTTTTACAACAGCGTCGAAAAGAGGGGAGATCCCTGGGGCCTAACGGGCCTCCACCGGCAGGGAGTTCCACAGCCGTGGAGTAGCCACCGAGAAGGCCCTCCCCAATGTGGCCCCCCGGCAGACTTGGGGGACCTCGAGGAGAGCACCCCCCCCAATGACCACAGGGGCCAATCCAGGACCCTGTGTGTGTGTGTGTGTGTGAGGCGGCCGTGCAAATAGGTCAGGCCAAGGCCATTTAGGGCTTTATAGGCAAGCACCAACACCTTGAATTGGGCCCCAGAAGACTATAGGCAGCCAGTGCAGAGACCAAAGAACTGATGTAATATGTTCCCGGTGGCCCAATCCTCCCAGGAGACAGGCCGCCACATTCTGCACCAGCTTAAAGATGAAGGGGGGAGGCAGGAAGATGAGGCCTAAGAATCAGATGGAAATTGATCTATTCAAAGTTCTGTAAAATATGGGGTTTCCCCCTGCCTGTATAAGGTGCTCAGCAGCACAAAAAAATGTCAATTTTTACTGTCTTGATGGAAAGCTCCTGCATATCCACGGTCAGCGCAATCCACAGATGAGTAGACTACATCAGGAAAGAAGGAAAAAGGGGATAGTTATAATCTTTCTTTTCTGGGACATGACATACAGAGAAGAGAGAGAAATGTTGTTCACCTGGGGGCTAGATGGCCCATAGGTCAGTCCCAGTATGGTAGCTCTTATGTATTATTATTATTATTATTATTATTTGGTTGGTTGGGTTTTTTTGTATTTTCATTTGTATATCACATTCAGTGTTCAAAGCACTTTATAATCTTTATTTATTTCACACCCATAACATCTCTTTGAGGTAGGTCATAATTATTCCCATTTTGCAGATGGAAAACTGAAATGGAGAGACTATTTATTTATTTATTTATTTATAAAATCCTTTACTACCCCACCCCTCCTGCTCAAAACAGCCCGGGGCGGCGTACAGTGTTAAAACATATACAATCAATAAAACCATAAAATACAATAAAAAGGAAGGCACAAAAGCAAAACTGCCCCCCTCCCCCCATCCCACCCTACACCCTATCTCCCTCACCAAAAGCCAGGCAGAACAGCCAGGTTTTACACATACGATGGAAGGCGGGGAGATCCGGGGCCACTCGCGTCTTCACGGGGAGGGAGTTTCACAGCCTAGGTGTGGCCACCAAGAATGCCCTCTTCATAGTGGCCCCCCGGGCCACACGGGGGACCTCAAGAAGGGTGCCCCCAGCAGACCGCAGAGGCCACTCCAGAGCGTGGAGAGCCTTTACATGGACGGTACCCATGACTCTCCTCCGCCTCACACCCAGGAGGCCCATCTGTGTAAAGGTAGGCTGCCAGATATACAGGCAGAGCAAAAACTGCCTGCTCTGCTCCAGCCCTGCTAATGGTGCTCTGGAACATCCCAGAGCACCGCCAGTAGATTGGGCTGCCCAAATGTGGGGCACAAGCTAGTGGCGGAGCAGAGGTCTGTCTACTCAGCAAACAGCCACTACAGCTCTGCTCCCTGCTGAGGGTTGCCCCTGGGAGCACCATAGAGCTGCAGGTGGCAGTCAGGCTGATCCATCCACGGCTCTGTGGTGTGTGGGGGTGAGCTGCAGCAGTCACCGGGTCCATTTAAAATGGACCCAGGCACAGCTGCAAATGGACAGATGTGAGGGTGCACCCCCGAACTTGCTCTGGGGTTGATCATCCCCGCATCCATCTAAAGAAATGCAATGGCTTGCCCAAGAACACCCAATGAGCTCATGGATAAGATGGGATTTGAACTTTGGTCTCCCCA
>QEPC01008233.1:1832568-1847045 GCA_003113815.1 Sphenodon punctatus | reverse complement strand
GCCAAACAGACGTTCGAGACACATTGACCACAGGTGGGTATTCACCGTGGTTCACTGTGATCTCGTAACGTCTGAAAATACCCTTTCTTTCTTTCTTTCTTTCCCCCAGACCATTCTTTTCCAAATTCATTCTGAGATCCTGACGCAAAGTCTCTTGGACTTTAGATCATTGGGACTGAGGTTTGTTCTGGGTTAATCAAAGACATCATCATTGCTACTTGATAGAGCAAGTTTTTTGCATTAAGGAGCACAGGAAGTGGTTAGGATTTCACCCTAACCCCTTAATGTGGGTTTGGGCCACTATTTGCTCTGAAAACTGTTGTGTGAATGAGCTCTTAGTACGTGCGCACCAACTGCATGGTACGTGCACTGCACACATTCTGCATTTGATGCGCAAACTGCACTTGGTGCGTGTACCTTGGATTGGGCCCTTTATCTTACTTTGGAAGGAATAAGATGCTCTTTTTTACTAGCAAATATGGGCCAAACAAAGTAATGAGAAAATTCCCTTTGGTTCCTCTACCCTGATAATGCCGTTATTGGAAAAAATATTTTACTACAAGCAGTCTCAAATTCTTATATTTTAATTGATTTCCCATAAGCTCAGTTTTCTGAGTAAGAGCAATGTTATCTCTAATTAAGACAGATGAAAACTGCTTAACATTAACCAGTTCCTTATTTAAAACTTTGTTTTCCTTTCATTGCCAGAAGACAAAGAGCATTGTCAGTCAAAACCTTTTCTTCCAATCTGAAAATAATATGGCACACAATGTAAGCCTCCAGTTTAGTACTGGTTTTCTAATATTCTAATAGCCTATAAAACTCTTCTGATAAAGGAACAGGTTATGGATGTCTCTTCAGATATGTAGCACCATGTTCTAAGGGATGAGAACTGTATGATTCTGAGAAAAAAAGTGCCAAACTACTGGATGCTACCTTGAAATATTAGTGGCAGAGCACAAATAACCATCCAGCAGCTTTTGGGAGTTTGACAATTTATTTTAAATGGTTGGGCAATTCAGACTGAGTATAAAGTCTGAGCCTTTATATCATTTCTACAATATCTGGCAATGATAAATCTTGTAGTACTGGTTATTCTACTCATCAATATAGATGTCCAGTTGTCTTTAATTTTGCCAGATTTTGCTGTAACCACGTTCACAGTCTGATGACACATTATGTGTGCAAGTATGGCCTTTCTGAATTTGCCAAATGTCTCCTTATTCTTGACTTATAAGATAATGAGAGCAACAGCTCTCAATGCGTTTTCTCTATCTGGGTTTAAATGGTTTGGATTTCTAGTCGGCCCTTTTCCGTGGTACTAAATATATCACATAAAATAAAAGCTAAAATCAACTGTAGAAAAATATAAAATGTTATTAAAACCCTAACCTAGGATCTTGGGGTCAGACTGACCCTACCGAGCACCAAAAACATTAAAATATGTTAATTAGTAGCTCTTCAAGTTTGAGCTTTTAGGACATTGTCAAAGACACCTCTGGACATAACATACTAAAATTTCAGCCTGATACCTCTTACCATTTGTCTCCTATGACCAAAAAAGTGCCATTTTGCAAACGGATCCCAGGTTTCCATAGAATTTTCCTATTGGGGTCAATGCATTTTAATAGGGGTCGAATGGATCCCAGCTTAAATAAACCAAAATAAGCAGTTTTCAAGGACCATTCAGATAGCAAGGGGACATGGAACTCAAGGCCACTTCAGACTGGCAGCAGCAATGAAAATTAACCCCTTCACTGCTATTATCTTGGGCCTTTGTATCATGGTTGAAAAAACCCATGAAAATATGCTAAGTATTGGGTCTACAACTTTGAGCTTGCAGCACATTGTCACTGGTACCTCTGGTCATAACATACTCAAATTTCAGTCAGATATCTCTTAATGTTTGTCTCCAGTGACCAAAAAAGGTGCCAGGGTGCAAACGCACACAAGGTGTCAATGGAGTTTTCCTATTTGGTTTTACACAAACCTTTTCTGTTTCATTTCTCATTTGTTCAGGTAATGTTAGGTTTCATTTCTTCAGCCTAGGTTCAAGTTTCCCTTCTGGGGTCAGTTTGTAGAGACACGAATCCTAGGCAAACAAAGAAATGCAAACAACCCCTGAAGCATCCTAGGCAACAACAAAAGAAATGCAAATAGCAGGCTATAAAGGTACTATGAAGGTGCTGAGTGTACTCCACTGTCCTTAGTAAATCTTGACTATAAGCCACAGCGAGTAATTTGCAGGAGAGAATTTTACCTTGGGTGAAAACAATCCCCATAAAACAGACTCTTTCATGTGTGCGTGTGTGTGTGTGCTCCCAGGGCTTAGTTTGAAGGCTTTGGGAAACAGACTATGTTTTGGGGATAAAATAGACCCCATCTATAATGGGTTTTCCTATAGGGGTCCAATGTACCCCAAGTCCTGGCGCGTGCAATTTTTTAAAAGACACAAGGTAGCAACTCCCCAGACCTTATCCCCACCTGCTAAATGTCTGGCCAAATAAATAGGTCTTACATTGCCTCCGGAAGATGGTCAGGCTTGGGCTTTGGAAAACCACCAGGGGAAGGGAACTCCAGAGCTATGGAACAGCCACTGGGAAGAATGCCTCTCTCTATGCACCATTTATATCATGTCTCTTCTCATTTATCTCCTTTCTAAGGTAAACAACCCCAATCTTTTCATTCCATGCATTTAATCATTTTCATTGTCCTTCTCCAAACCTTATCCAATTCAGCAATAATATTTTTTGAGGTGAGATGACCAGTACTGCACACAGTCTTCTTGGCACGACCAGATACTGATGGACACCAGTGGTTTCCATACATTAACTTGGGAACAATGGGGTCATTGTCAAGCCTCATAATTTTTCACACACCACCAAAAACCTGCCAGGGGTGGTTGTGGCTCATTGCAAATTGATGGCTTCAGTTCCCACTGACATTGTTACCATTTTTCAGAAAAATAATGTGGAGTGAGATGGGTGATGAGTATAATGTACATATGCTAGCCATGGGAAATCCAGCTGAGGCTGTAACCTTGGCTGGTTCTACAGACTAGCTACGGACCAATTACCAAGGCCTTGCAGACAATTTGTGATTCATGGAGCATAATTTGGGAACCACTGATCTGTAAATAACATACTTCGTTTTATCTTCTGTTCTGCTCTTTGTGTATCCTACCATCTTGCTTGCTTTTCTTGATTGTAGCTATATATTGAGCAGATGTCATTATTGAGCAGTACACAATGTTGCCTAGATCTCTTTCCTGAATAAATATTTTAAATTGAGAACCCTGCAGGGAGTATGGATGTCATGAGCAATCACTGCAGTTGTGGAGCCAAATATCCTTGTTCTATTGCCCCCTGTTGATATTGTTAGATCTTTGGACAGTTTTTGATACAGTTGAACATAGGGTGTTGTTGATGCAGCTGTGGGACCTGGTGGATGTGTACGTGATCACTCTTGAGTGATTCCACTCATTCCTGACTGGGAGGATCCAGAAGGTGGTGATGGGTGGTATCTCATTGTCCCCTTAGGGGGGAACCCTTGTGGGGTCCCGCAGGGTTCCATCTTGTCTCCACTTTTGTTCAATGTGCATTTGAGGTCCCTGGGTGACATTGTTTGGAGATTTGGAGTGAAGTGCCATTAGTGTGCTGCTGATACCCAACTCTGTCTCTCTTTTTCATCTGACACAGGCCCTACAGTCTCAGTCCTTACCTGGTGCCTGGCTGCCATTGGGGACTGGATGCGGGTGAGCCCATTGAAGCTGAATCAAGACAATACCAAGATGATGATGGTTGGTCAGCCATGTGACCTGGGGGACATAGGGACCCCTGTTATTGATGGGGCCTGGCCTCCATGGTCACTCTGGTTTGCAGTCTTGGGGTGCTCTTGGATCGCTAGGTTGCAGCGGTGGCCAGGAGCAATTTTCACCAACTTCATCTGGTGAGAAGGCGGAGACCTTTTTATCAGACACAGACTGGGCCACCATCATAGGAGTCATGCCTTTGTAATGTCAAGGCTAGACTACTACAGTGCACCCTATGTGGGTCTTGATGACTGTTTGGAAGCTGTAGTTGGTGCAGAACGTGATGGACCACCACATTACTATTTTAAAAATGGTTAATTAATTAATTAAGTAATTAATTACACCAGTGCTCCAGAGTCTGCACTGGCTGCCAATAGATTTCCGGGCACAGTTCAAGGTGCTGGTTTTGACCCATAAAACCCTAAATGGTTTGGGACCCAGGAAACTGAAAGAACACCTCTTCTTTATGTTCTGGCATGGCCTCTGAGTTCAACTGAGGCTGCCTTCTCGCAAGTACCAACTACCTGTAAACTTTTTACAAGGGCATGCAGAGGGGTGTTCTCGGTGGCTGCCCCATACTTATGGAACTCCCTCTCCTCGGGGGTCTGCCTAAGTCTGAGCCTCTGAAAGAGATGTAAGACGTTTTTGCTTGTTTGGCAGGCAGGGATAAGGGTTGGGTGGAGGGCTTAGGGAGAGGGATGGTTGGTATGGACAGTTAGTTGCTTTTATAGGTTTTTATGTGTTTTGTGAGCTGCCTCAAGCCGAATTAGGAAGGATGGGTTAAAAATTGGAAGAATGAATAAATAATAAATAAATAAATAAATATTGTGGGAACAGATTTTCCATGAGTACATATTTCACTGCTTTTCAAAAATTCCAATAATTAAATTGATAGTATTTTTAACATATAGACTCAATGTCTCTCTACAATTAGCTACATTACAACTTTAAATTTTACCAGACTCTGGATGCTTTCCCATGTGACAGAATGCGCACCATTTGCCTCCGTGAGAAGCTGCGAGAGGTACTAAATACTGTGCGGCTTTTCGCATGTGAGAAAACAAAGCTGCATGACTTTGGTGTTGATCATTCAGAGGATGCAGAGCTGAGCTCTGCATCCTGTGCATGATTGGTGCTAATGCTGCACGGCTTTGTTTTCCCAGGTGACAAAAGACGCACAGCATTTGCCTCCTGGAGTTTCTTGCAGAGGCAAACGGTGTATGTTTTGTCACATGAGAAAGGCGCCTTCTGATCCAAAACCCTGTAACATTCAGTGGGAAGATTCTCACTGACTTCCATAGTGCTTTAAATCCAAACTTCTTAATGCCCGCTAGAGAAAGGAAAAGATTTCTCCCAAAGTTTGTTTGCTGTGGAACTGTGCTCTTTTTAATTCAAATGATTTTCCGGCTATTTTTATGTACAGTACTTAGTTTTTAGACTGATGAGAAGAAGTCTCATTTGTGCAGATGGGAAATACTTATTATGCTAATAGTGTTCTGCATTGTTACCGGAGATTATTAGACAGAGATGTTAGAAAAGCCTCTAGTGGAATTAAGTAGGTGACAAGGTAAAACAAAGAGATAAATGACAGAGACTAGGAAGTGGATTGTGCAGAAGGAGACAAGCACAGGTAAAGAAGGGGACTTGATTTTTTTTATTACAAGAAGTAGCTTGATCAGTATTGGAGTTGGTGCCACTTAATTGGAACATTGATAATCAGGATATCTGTTGAAATGGGACAGAACTCTGGGGGCAGTTCTTCCAAAGCTGCTTATAGTGTTGTTAATTAGGATGTCATTCATTTAATTGGGATGCAATATTTTTAATGACGAGTGGAGATAGCATTTTGGAACAATCAGCTTAGTCCAGAAGTTGCAAATGGTTGACCACCTTAGATGATTCATGCAGGAAAGAAACTGTATTGCCCCTTCTGATGATGGCGATAGTCAAAGCTCAAGCTGTGCATCCCAATCAATCACAAAAACAGCACACAATAGACTGGATTTCCTGTTTAACAGTAATTCATAAAATAATGTTATTTTATTCTCTTTTTTCATTTAGAAATAAGAAAACTATCCCCCACCCCAACCCCTCTTGTGCTTGACCCCAAGGTGATTTCAGACGTTACGCGGTCCCGATTCACCACAGTGGATTCCCAGCGGTGGCGAGTCACCCAATCACCCCCCCGTGGTCCAGGGAGGCCCCAAACAGACGTGCCGGGACCGGGACCACGGCAGGGAATCAGACCAACAGACCACAGCCCAGGGAAGCGCAACAGACGTGACACCGATTCCAGGCCGTGATCAAAACACCCAGAAGGCACCGGGGAGGGGCGGGAGCCAGACATGGCCGGCTGAGGGTAAAGGAAGCCAAAAGCGCCTACAGGGAATGCCCACACAAGGGAAATGGGAAGGGAGGGGGAGGAGGGAGAAGAGCCGCTGTGGCAGCACACATAACAGCCACAGAGAGAATGAGGTCACAGTGGAACACACAGCACAAACACACACCCGGGTGCATACACACCCATATGGGAAAGGAAGGGAAGGGGGGACACAGCGGGACAGACAACACACATGGCAGAACGGGCACAGGGGTGGGGGCGGGGACACGGGGAACAGCATCCAGAACCCCCACAACAGTACAGCCTGCACGGGCACCCCCACAGCAGCTACACAGGCAGTCCCAGAATGGGGGGACCCTGCATGGGCAGAGCACAGGCACGGGCCACACGGAACAGGGAGTGGCCCGGGAATGGTCCAGGAGGCAGACAGGCAACCCAAGCACCAGCGAGGGTGTAATGGATGGGATGGAGGAGAGCCAGAGCCGTGCAGCCAGTCCAAATACACACACACACACACGGGAGGATGCTGGGAGGTGCAGTCCGGGGACCGCAGAACCCCGCGGTCACAGAGTCACCCAAGGGGAGGCCACGGGCACAGGAGGGATCGCAGGTGGACTAGGAAGGTCAGCAGCACCCCGGGGTGCTGGGTGGCGGCTCGAAGATCAGGACACGGCCACTGGAGAAGGCAGCCATGGAGGGGAACACCGGTTGCAGAGGCGGACAGTGGGGGCCCGTGGACAGGGCTAAGAGCCACAGGCAGGGGCAGCAGAACTCCAGGAAGCAGGCAGCACAGCAGCAAGGCTGGGACATCATGGAGGGAGTGGGCAGTGACCCATGGCATCAGGGCGGAGGCAGGAGTTCACAGCGGGGCCAGCATCCAGGGCCCAGAAGGCACAGGGGGCCTCACAGTCAGTTGCAGGGGGCCACGAAGGGGCCCGGGGCTGGGTGGCCCGCCAGGTGCATGAAGTGGGGCCACTGAAGCATGCCCCAATGGTATCACAGTGCTGCCATGTGGTGGGCGACCAGGTAGTACGCCTCGAAGGGATCCTGCATGGTGAGCCCCACCTGCACAGGTCCACACACCAGACAACGCTGCCAGCTCCACCCCGGTGAGCTCCGGCAAGCCATAGTTAGCAGCTGGGGGCCACGGAAGGTGACCCAGCTCCAACAGGCGGTGATAGACTGCCCCACGGGACCGCTGGTACCCATGGGCCCCATGAACACAGCCAAAGAGGGAAACGGCCAGGGCGGGGCCCCCCTCTGTCAGACAGGCTGTGTAGGCGGCCAAGCTGCACACAGAGAGGGCAGACACGGTCTCCGTCGCCGACCACCCCACATGCGTGCACCTCATCTCTGGGATGCGCCCATTGGGAAAGGGATGCAGGCCCAGCGGCTCCGCATGCAGCGGGAAATTGCAGGCGCTCGCCTCATAGCCAAAGTAGCGCAGGCCGGAGCTCAGACTCACATAGGTACCGGTGAGGCTGTCCAGGCAGATCAGGAGCAATTACATGGCCGGGGAATGCCACAGGTCACACAGAGCCATGGTCTTGCGGAAGGTCCAACCATGGGGAGCTCCGGGGGTGGAGGGGCCCGCGGGCGCTGGGGAAGCCCTGCCAGCCATGGTCCAGCACGCGCCTGATACTAAATGTAAGGCAAGAGGGGCCTCTCAATCCCTGGAGGGACAGTAGGGGAAGCAGGGGAGCTCCAAGGCCAAGGGATAAGGCCACAGGCCACAACATTGCCCAGCTAATGAGTGAGGCATGGGGTCTGGACCCAGCACAGCTGCTGGCACCGAGCACACATACAGGACATCCTACACACAGCTCAGAGTGGCGAGGAAAACAGGTAGCCAAAACACAGAGAGGTGGGAGGTGATGACAGCAGGAATGCAGCTGCAGCCCGCAGTTGCCCGGGCGCAGGTTGGACCAGGCGCCAGGCCCCGTGCAGGGACCACAGGTGTGTGCAATGGGGTGCCCACTGCCGCCCTGGCCCTGTCGCCCTGTGGGAGCTGGCCCAGTTGGCTGGGGTAGGGCAGAGGCGATTTGGGACCCCCCGGCCGGTAGGCAACTTGCGAACGGGGTGGGACGACACGTGCCCCAGCCTATAACAGGTGTGGCTCCAACCCACCTAGGGCACCGTTTACCATGGAGCTTGGGGCAGTTGGGCACCTGCGGGATCCACCTAGCTGTCTGCGCTGAGTAGTACTGCTCACGCACGGACCCCCTGTGCATCCAGACTGCAGAGGTGCACCTTGGTGCCCGGCTGCAGGTGAGAATGGCCTGGAGCGCTGCTAGAGCCCGGTGAGCCCACCACGTTTGCAGGCACTCCCTGGCCCGGCTGAGGGCCCAGCGGGTGTCTGGAATGGACAGGCAGGCCCTCATCCGCGCCCGGCAGTGGACTGCGATGCTCCGCGAGGCAGCTGGCCGGCTCCAGTGGTGGAGGGAGACCATGGACTGCGCTGCCCAGCTCGCTATGCCCATTGCCCGGTGGCTATGGGTCACGGAGCGGGCACAGGGATGGTGGGCCAGGGTTCTGGCTCAGTGGGATTGGCCACCTGGAGAGCACACTTTCGGATGGATAGGTGCACCCTACTGCATCTCGCGGAGCTGTTAACACCCTGGCTGGAGCAGCAGTGCACCCCCATGCGGACCCCCATTCCCATGGTCCAGCGGGTGGCCATTGGGGTCTGGGCACTAGCAACATCCGACTCCTGCTGGTCCATCTCGCAACATTTTGGTGTTGGGGTGAGCACTGTCGCCGGTATCCTGTGAGACATCTGCGAGGCGGTGGAGGGCATGCTCCTGGACTGAGTGATCCAGCTGGTGGATCAGGAGGCCGTGATGGCCGGCTTCGTGGCTGGAGAGTTCCCCAACTGCATGGGTGCTGTGGACGGCACCCACATCGAGATCCTCCACCCCTCAGATGGAGAGGTCGCAGAATATGTCAACAGACATGGGTACCACTCCCTGCAGCTGCAGGCGGACCACCGGGAGCGGTTCATAGACATTTTCACGGGCCACTCTGGGCGCAGCCACGATGCCCGGATCATGACCATCTCACCCTTCTATGCACGGATGTACTGCGGGGACTTTGCGAACATGGTGATGAGCCGGATCGAGGGGGTGCTGATGCCCCCCTGCATCCTGGGGGACCCGGCCTATCCACTCACCCAGTGGCTGATGAAGTTGTACCCAATCGCCAGGAACCCTGTGGAGGCGATGTACAATACTCGCCTGTGTGCAATCAGGACCATGGTCAAGAGGACCTTCGGGACCCTCAAACAGCTCTGGAGGAGCCTCGCGGGCTGCCTGGACTACACGGTGGAGACCTCGGCCCTGGTGATCAGAGCCTGCTGTGTGCTGCACAATGTGTGCGAGACCGATGGGGCTGCCCTCTTACTACCCCGTGCCCCCACATCCTCCCAGCCCCATGCCTCTCTATGTGAACGCAGAGAACCCGCGGAAGTACCAGTATGCAAAGCGCATCCATGCAGCCCTGGCTAGGTGGATCAGCCGGGAGGCTGAGGCATAAGGGCGCACACCCCATCTCCACCACCCTGGGGCCCCACCAGCACCCTGGGTGCGCTCCTCGATGCCCACCCACCCCCAGCCCTGGACCCACGAACAGAACCATGGAGGCGACTGTGGTGCCCGTACATTTATTGTGACCACCACCTACAGGTTCCCTCACCACCACCCACCTCCCGGTGCCATGTTCCCCCCCCAGACCACCCTCACCCTTCCCCCCATCCCCCACATCTCCAGGGCCTCCCCCTCAGCTGCCCTGTGGGCGCCGTGGAGTTCTGGGAGCTCCCCTCCCACCCGCTGTCCATGTCCCCAATGGTATCCTGGGACGCCTCGGTGTCCTGAGGGGCAGGCGGTGGTGGGAGGAATGGAGGACCTGGGGCCAGAGGGGCCCACCTGGACGGCTTCTCTCTCCGGAGGCATATAGGGGCCGGGAGGCGGATGCGCAGGCCCAGTGGGCATGCTAGCGGCTGAGGCGGTGACAGAGGTGGTGGTGGGACCGAGGGCCCGGCATCGGGGATGGGGCGGGCAGGTTGCCCAGTGGAGCAGCTGCCATCATGTATGTGCTCATGGTCCCCGTGTGCAGAAGCAGCGAGGTGCCGATGTCGTGGGAGTGGTCCATCTTGGCCGAATGCTCCCTCACCATCTGATTGATGGCCAGTTCCAGCTGCCCAAACGCCTTCACATGCCTGCTGTGCTCCTGGCGCTCCCACCTCCGTTCCAGTCACACCTCCGCCTGCAGCCTCTGGTCCCTTGCCTCTACTTGTTACATGGCCCTTTCCATAGCCGCTTCCATCCGATCATTGGCCGCGATCATCTGTTCACCCTGCTCGGTGGTTGAGTGGACAATGTCCTCCGCCTGCTCCTCCCTCCGGCACTGTACCCGTGCCCAGTGCTCCCTCATCTGTTGTGCCGGGGGCACAGGGCCGGCTTGCTGGGACCCGTCGGGTCTCCCCGTTGGGGTACACATTAGGGGTTGGTTAGGTGCCCAAGATGCCTGCCCCCATCCTGTGAAATGACTGGGGGGTCATGGCCTCCCCCTCAGGTTGGTGACCAGTGCCTTCCCCTGGCGTTCCCCTGCACCCAGGGCCCCCTCCCCCACATGGCGTGCCCTGTGTCCCACGCCTGGCCTCCCCCGGCACCCTCCCCCCCCACTTGCTGGTGTGCCTCACCTGGGACCTCTGGCAGCTCCCAGGGCTGCTCTCTGCTGTCCTCCTTGCCCACCTGTCACAGGTGCGGGGGCGTGCCATGCCCTGTGGGGATATGGAAGGGGTTGGGTGGGGGTGGGCTGCACATGTCCCCAGGTGTCCCCCCAGGCCTCCTTCCTGTGGTCTGGGGTGCCCGAGGTTGCTGGGGGAAGCCCCATGCCTGGAGTGCCCCCCTCCCCCCCTCATCCCATCCCCCATGCTGTCTCCCCTCCCACCCGCTTGCTGACCCTCGATGTCGGTCTTGGAGCCCTCCGAGGCCGGTCCCTCTGTGTTACTGGGGTCCCCCTGTGTCCACTGGATGAGGGTAACCAGTGTGCCGTCCTTGGATTCCCCTGATCCGGACAGGGGCTGGGGGCTCTGGGGGCTGGTGCGCAATGGGGGCCAGCTTTTCCCCAAGGTCCTGGGGCATTTCTCTTGGGGGGCAGGGCCCCTGGAGCTGGTGCCTTCTAGGGAGGCAGCGAGGGGAGGGGGTACCTTGACCCGTTCACTGCCCTGGACCATGGTGCTCCACACAAGGTGCGGGGCGATGATGGAACCCTTCATGTGAAGGATGTGGTCCAGGGCGACATAGTAGGGGTGCAGTCCGGGCTCCGTTCCCAGACCGCTGGTTGTTGTCCCTGATGGCCTTGTCCCTTGTACCCCCTCTTGAGCTCCTTGACCTTTGATCGGCACTGGGCCATGGTCCTGTGGTGCCCAGCCATCTCCATGTCCCGCACGATCTCCACGTAGATGTGCTCGTTCCTCTGGTTGACCGCTAGTTCCAGCTGATGCTCCAGGGTCCCCCAGATCCGGATGAAGTCCTGGGTTTCCCTTGCCCCCATTTCCCCCCTCGGTGGTACAGCCATCTCCAGCGTGGGCCCTCCCAGTCCTTCTCCTCCTCCTCTGCCTGGCCAGCGTCCGTCGCCTCTGGGGGCTCAGGCTCCCAGGCCTGTTTCTGTGTCCGTGGGTCATAAGGGGGTGGTGGTTGGTTGCTGGGTAGCCTCAGTCCCGTGGCCCTCCCCCTGTCCCCCCACCTGCCGGCCTGCCCACCCCCCCTTGGTGCCCCTGTGCTGCTTCCCCCATTCAGTCCCCTTACCCGTCCCCCGGGCTGGTTGTCATCTCTGGACCGGCCTGTCCTGGTGGAGGCAGCGGCTGCTGCTGCTGCTGCTGCTGCTGCTGCTGCTGCTGCTGTTGTTGTTGTCCTGTCCCTCCACCGCCTCCATGTGCAGCACGACCACCTCCTACGTCTGCGCCGCCTCCTCCTCCTCCCTTGCTCTCTCACCCTCCGCTCTCCTTTCCCTTCCACCTTGCTCCATCCCGCCACGTCCCCCTGCTGCTGTGTGCCCTTTAAATCTCCCTCCCCAGCCTGTGTTGGTGCTCATTTCCTGGCAGCGACACTGCATACTTTGGCCCCGGCTGGGAATCGTTTTTCTTGAGTCTGGCTGGTGGTTGCTGTTCAGATGTTACTTTTTGTTGTTTCCCGGTGGGAATTGCTTTGACCACACTTTCGGAGATGGTCCAGGCCAGACCTCTGGAAGGGTAATTGATTTTGTCCCCTGCGGGGGATTGATTGTGGTGAACATCTGGCGCTCGCTGAACAGACATTCAGACCCCTTTGGCCCTGCCGCGGGGTTGAGTGTGGTTCACTGTGGTTGACTGTGATCTCGTAACGTCTGAAAACACCCCTAGTATAATTGTGGGTGAAAACAGACATGACGCTAACCACCCTTTAACCACCCTTGGTGGTTATTTATGCATGTTGCAGTGCTGCATTGGTGCCCTACAGCCCTGAAACATGCATAAATAACCACCAAGGGTGGTTAGCGTCATGTCTGTTTTCACCCTGTGACGGGGTGAAAACAGACATGACGCTAACCACCCTTGGTGGTTATTTATGCATGTTGCAGTGCTGCATTGGTGCCCTATACAGCCCTGAAACATGCATAAATGACCACCAAGTGTGGTTAAAGTGTGGTTAGCGTCATGTCTGTTTTCACCCTAGGATCATCTCTCACTGAATTGGACAGCAGCTTATTTGGGGCTTATTCTCGTGAGTAAGGCTTCCCTTCCCCTCTATTCCCATGAGCAGGGGGAACCAGAGGCTGAGTAACTCTTCCCCTCTGATCCTTCTGGATGGAAACTTGCAGGGAGTTGCTAGCTGAGGGGATGGAGTGGGAGAGGAGGCAGGGTGGAATAACAAGCAGTCAGTGAGGCAGAAATACTGTGAGGGAAACCCAAAAGTGGGAACTGATGTGGTTTTCTGGAATTAGACAACACTGACCGGGTAGGAGGCAATTACGTCCCTTCTGTACAGAAAATCATTCCCCGCACCTTGGAATAGCAATCTACTTACTTAGAGAGGTAATCACTTCCCCTTTATCCTCACTTTAACCCCCAGCTCATGGGATATACAGGGATGGTTAAAGTAAAGTAGGAGGTACTTGCCTCCCAAGGAATGCTCATGAGAACAAGCCCTCGGAATATTTTTATATCTGCCAAAGCTCATGTATCCACATTTTTAAAAAATGAAGAGTGATGTAGTCAAGAAACAAACAAACAAAAAACCCTCTGCCAGTTCGTTGGTCATTGATTCTAAATATAGTAGTCAGGTGTCACATGTAATATTTAACATGGAGGATATATCTCTGAGGAAATGTCACAATGGTCAGCAAGGAGGAAAAGCAGAGCACCTGAACACAAGGAAACCACAGACAGCTGTGTGCTTTATATAATTAATATACTCTGCCAAGTATCTGTATCATGTATGGCCAACTATGTATTTTTACATTTAATCCAATGAAATGCACTATTCATCTCCTCTGAATTCTTAATAAGTCAGTTAAACCCAAACACTAAAGGCAGGTGTACTGGCTCAACATACTGCAGTGCCTGTCAGTACAAACCTTTTGATGGCTTGTGTATGTTAGCTCCGTGCGTACAACTGCTGCTGAGGCTAGAAAATAGGAATTGCAAATACAGTATAACGAGAAGCAAGTTTCAGTTTTTGTTTCTGGAGTACCAGGTCTTATTGTAGACGTGAAATGGCTTCTTTAAGTGCTGAGAAGAAATCAAAACACATTTATACTGTTCTAGAAATCATAGAAATTGCTCACAGCAAAGTTATTAAAAAAAAAAAAAAAAAGTGAGCCAAGAAATGGGGCTTTTTTCAAAGCTGCTCAGAAGGAGCTGTAACATAGGCATTTTGCCTCATGGCCAGAGAACTCACAAACCTTTAGCGGAGAGAGCTCAGTAAGGTAGTGGGTGGGCTTGCAGGATGAACCCAGATGAAAACCCATACTTTGAGCTTATATTTCTTAGAAGTAAACCCAACATTTCACAGGAGAAAACAGGTACACACTAGGGGGAGTGTGGGACAAATCGAGCTGCTCTGCCACCCTCCCATGACATCTCCCGACCCTGCTACTGAGCACAGGAATGTATTGATTATTTATTTATTTATTATAAATATTTTTACCCTGCCCCTCTTGCTCGAAGGTGACTCGGAGCTGCTTACAAAATGTTTAAAAATATAACACAATATAAAATACAAAAATACAAAACCATAAGAAGCATAAAAATTCCCTGGGAGAGGAGTGGGGGCTAGTGGGTTAGAG